>OZ005649.1:290207098-290766017 GCA_963930645.1 Salticus scenicus
GATTTAGGAAAAGTTTTATTTGATATGTAATTCTGTGTGAGGGAGGCTGCTACCCCCTTTACCCCCCGTTCATTTACAGCGCATACAATTACAATGCATGGAAAAAAAAAAAAAAAAAAAAAAAAAAAAGCTGTTATTAATTTGCTTGGAAACTTACCAGTCTTGATCAAATTTTTAAGTGGCAACCTAATGCAAAATTCAAAATAACCAAATTTGGATTTCCTGCAGTTATTTGTTTTTCAGTTATGCTGATAATAAATATACATAGAGATTAACAGTGAAAAATTAGACTTTTGTAATCAGGCACCTCAAAACGTGATATGGTACAAGAAACAGAGTTGAAAATGGAACTTCAAAAAATATTTTGTTTACAGTATGGGTATGAAAAATTAATTCTGCAGAATTCGTCGATGTAGTAAAATATACAAAGCACTTCCATCAATAACATTGAATAGAAATGAACGTTTTGCTTAATTCTGGGTAGCCCTGTATATCGTCTATAATCAATACGCACTATAAACAATGTTGTGTATTTAAAATTAATCTTACTTGAAAAGCATCTAACACAAAAGGAATTACGATTCCTGCAATTTCCAAGTGTAACACCAATATATCAAATACTTTGGGTAGCCCTGTAAACGAATGATGAATAATTTCCATACAACAATCAACACAGAACATGCTTTTCTGAATATGAAAAATTTGTTCATTCCGTTTCATTTAAGTCAGCCTGTATATGTTACACTGTACTTACCAGAAATTTCCCGTAATGCGTTTGAATTCTCTTGGATGTTCCTGTACATTCTGTGTGCCCTGTACTCAAACCAATCAAAAGATTAGAAACATTCATTGATGACTACATCCTACTATATACTAACACACTTTGTCATCAATAAATGCTTTTTATCTTTTAATTGGTCTGAGTACAGAAAATTTTGCCTTATTTACTACTTTTTAGGACACCAATAAAAAAAAAAAACAATCTTTTTAAAAATCTTTTATATATATATCAGATCACTGAACTGAGTCCGGGTGCTTAAATGTTGCTTATGTATTATTTTTTATCCTCTTGTATTTTATTAAGTCACTAGTTAATACCCGTCAAAATTTGACGAATGATGTGCAACTAAAATCTTTTCACGGCATAAAGTTAACACCCTTGTTTGAATATTTCGCATTGCTCTTCTTAACCGATTTAAAACCCCTTGCTTTAACCAATTATCTTCTGGTTGGAGGGAAGAGAGATAAATTTAATGAAATTTCAATATACAAAATTTAAGTATACTTCATATATTAAAAATAAAATCCCAAGGTTTGCCCTGACAATAAGTGAATTTTAAGTGTAAAATAAGAGTTTTGATTCTGATTTTTCCTTCTCATATTTGTAAAACCACTTGGATGTAATCCAAAATATTAATTTATTGTATTCTAAAAATAAACTGCAAATCGGAATACAGTTAAAATTTGTTTTTACTGGAATAGTATTATAATACTTTATTCTATCAAAATAGTATATTTCAACAAAAATATACTGTTAAAAATAAATAGATAAATAAGAATGAATTTAATACTTTAGCAAATTAATTTGCTCATTAAATTTTTAATAATAAATTCTTTTAAAATTATTTTTAACGTTTTATTTAACGTTATTCTTTTAAAATTATTTTTACTGTAATATGGTATCAAAATGAAATATCAGAGATTATAATAATTAGAGTAAAAATAAATAAATAAAATAAAATAAAAAACATCCTTTGATTTTAAATATCTATCTCCATCTTTTCTAAACAAAGTTTTCAACTGATAAAAATTTATTTTTAAAGAACAATAAACTCTGTTAATTTTGAAAGATTTTTTCTTTTAACAAATGGAAAAAAATACAGATGGCGCCACATCCTGCGTAAATGAATTTTCGTCGTAAAAACTATTTCTCATTCTGTGAAGCATACGATGATAACCGATCTAAATAAATGTAACCGATAACTATTCGCGAATTGCTTTGTTTTTAATATAACTTCCTTGGGAAGTATGAATCAATAAATTAATCATGTGAATTATTTTTATGGTTGAGTTTTAATTAGCGTCTGCCACAGAAAAATGAAATACGTATTAATGTTGTCTGCTCAATCTTTATCATCGGTATTCGTAATGCACTGCGTAAAGAGAAAGGAATATTCCCTTCCGAATTGGTTCAAAATTTTCTCGCGCATGCTCATATCGTACGATTTTGGTCTTACAAAAAAGGCTTTGTGTTTTAATATAATAGATTATCGTATCGTTTATACAAAATTTAATCGCAAATGGTCCACGTTGGAGAAATATTATACGATATTCACAAAAAAAAGGAACATTATAAGGGCCACCAATAAAACTTATAAAATAAATAAATAAGATAGGAATTATGATTGAAAACGAAGATCATTTGCACTTTTTTTTTTTTTTTTTTTTTGGTAAATTCTGCAGTTTATTCTTCTGTTGTACAAATAACTAGATTGGCTTCCCTTTACATAATTAAAAATCCCTTTTCATCTTACATTTATTTCTGACGTATTTTGTATTTTAGATATATTAGTTAACTTCACAAGGGATAATATTTTCTTAGAGCTCCTTTTTATATCTTAAAATTTACCTGCCTCTGGTAGCCAAATCCCCTGTTATTCTACGGGGAAAATTGTTACAAGAATTATTCATTGCCTTTTTTTTTTTTTTTAATTAGTTTTCACATTAAGAAAATTCACAACTGTTAATTTTTTTCACGTTTTCTAAAAATTGATTTTTTAAATTTTAATACTTTATTTCAAAGCTATAATGTTCTAAAAATGCATTTCTTTTTTCTTTCTTTCTTTCTTTCTTTTTTTTTTTCTTTTTTTTTTTTTTTTTTTTTTAGCTAAAAAATTAATTATTAAAACAAAAAGAGAAAGAAAGAAAAGGAAACAAGAATAATTTAAAAGGTTTTGATTTTTTTTAATGTGAAAAGGAATAAATAAATAAATAATAATTAGGTAATGAGTAAATTTCATAACAAATTTCTCTATACAATAACATGAGCTCTGGTTTCCGGCAGTGATAGATTGAGAGTTCCCTCAAGATTATTACTTTAACTTAAAAAATAAACACAATGTACTTTAAAATTTAGTCATTTGTATCAACTTCGAAAAATTAATTTTAAATTATTTCTAAAATTATTTATATAAATTTTAAAATATATAATAGCTTTTGTTGTTGCACAATTTATGTGATTAATTTTATAAAAAACTAATTTTCCATTTTTTTTTTTTAATTTTCTTTTACAGGTAAAACTCGAACGAAAGACAAATACAGAGTTGTGTATACTGATAAACAGAGGCTAGAACTTGAAAAAGAATTTCATTTTAACCGTTATATAACAATACGCAGAAAAGCCGAGTTGGCAGAATTATTAGGCCTCTCTGAACGGCAAGTTAAAATTTGGTTTCAAAATCGAAGAGCAAAAGAAAGAAAACAACAAAAGAAGAAAGAAGAATTCAGTCGACATCAAGCCAAAGAACAAGGAATTGTAGTCTGTCATCAAATAAATACCATGAGCATGGGCTCTCCGAATCTTCTAAGGCCACTACCTCAATTTGAGCATCAGAATGCAAATGCAAGAGCCATAGCTCTATACTGAAGTTTAAATGTATATATACAGTGAAACCTCCCTAAAAGGGCCATTCACCGTGTTATAAAAAATTGGCCTTTTAACAGAGGTTGTTTAGAAAATATCGTAATTTAGGCTACAAATACTTTTTTTTTTTAATCATTTATATTTACACTGCACTGCACTGCAGATTTTTTTTTTTTTTTTTTAAGCCCTGATACTATTTCTGCTGATTCGTATGTAAAATGTTCTCCTGAATCCGAATATGACTCCCATTTTTCCTAATCACCCACCGTTTTATCGGGGCGCCACCTCATCCCCAAATTTTTATCACAGTTCGGCATTTTTAAGGCCATGAATTTGATTTGGCGAATGGAAAAGAATTATTTTAACCTTAAAAACAAATAAATATGTAATCTATAATAAATAATAATAATAATTGATTAACTATAATAAATGTAATTTATAATTTCAGTGGCAAATCCCCCCCCCCCTCCCCTAAATTTTCCCCTTGCTGTTTTAGAATTTTTCACCTCTATAGCACCTCAGAAGATATTTAACAGTTCAAATAATCCTCTCCCCTCTTAGAAATCAAATTTATAGCCATAAAATTACCGAAAAGTGATAAAAACAGGAGGGCGTCCCCCAAAAACGATGGGTGATAGGGCAAAATGGGCGTCCTATTCGGATTCAGGGGGTCATTTTACATAAGAATTTGATAAAATGGTGTTGGGGCCGATTTTCATGCAGAGCAGTGTTACTTGTCGATACAGATAGAGCACTGTAATAAAGTATAATATTAGTTTAAATTTAAAACTCTTTAGCATTTTTTTCCCCCATAAAGGATGTTTTATATCCTCCATCAATATTGTTCATCTTAGTATCATTTTTGAGTGGATAAGAGGTCTATATTAATCCCTTTTCGTTGAAATTTTCTTGTAGGAAATACTAGGTACTATTTAATTTTTAATCTAAAGTTTATTCCTTTTATTTTATCATCTGAAGCTCACAATTACGCGGAATATATTTAAATGTATTAACTAAATAATGGTGTAACTCGGAATTTATTTTCCCATGCTTCTAAGATGCACATTAAGAATATAAAGTCTTATTACTCACACCTGGAGAATAACCTCAGTTATATGGGTCGCTCATTATAAAAGTGAATTATCTCCTTGGCGACTGATTTTGAAATAACGAGCTTTTTTCATATTATGCATAGTTAAAAAAAAAAAAAAAAAAAAAAAAAAAAAAATCAAAATTCAGTAAATGTTATCGATTTTTGTGTTGAATACAAATCATAGTTATAAGAATTTATAAATTACATTAAAAATAATTTGAAGTAACTTAGAAACTTCATTTTTATAATGAGTATTTAGAAGTTTTAGTTTTCTGAGAAAAACATGTAATGTCATTTATGGGATTTTAGTGCAATTATTGGAGTTTTTTTCTTATTTATAATGAAAGATGTGGCAAAATGTGATACAATTAAGCAAAAATACGTATATTTAAAAAATTTGGAGTTGCACCACTTTTACAATGAGCCTTCCATGTAATAAACAGTCGTTAAAGTCAAAGAAAAAAAAAATTATTACCTACTCTTACAAAATGTGACCACTAACAGAGAAATATATTTGTACATGGATCTTTTATAAAAGTAAACTAGTATTAAATCCTATGTGGGAATTTTAGGACCGAAAAACTAGCCCTTAAGAAAGGCGGCCCTTGTATATGGGTGGACTTTTAGAGAGGTCTCACTGTATAATAATAACGTAAGAAATGATTACTGAAAGTGGTCAGCTACATTTGCTACAATATTTTTAACTAAGCCAAATTTTAACATTTACTGTAGCATATAATTATCTATTTATATTTTTATGTGTTTGGAATACCACATTTCAAATTAATTTTTATCAGTACTTCATCAATACACAAAAGTTTCCCTCAGAAATTTCAAATTAGTTAAGTCTAATGAAGACCTGTATATTGTATATGGAATATAACAAACAGATAAATTAGTGGATAATATATTTAAGGAAAAATAGAGATATATCTAAATAGTAGTTTT
Organism: Salticus scenicus; assembly: GCA_963930645.1. NCBI lineage: Eukaryota > Metazoa > Arthropoda > Arachnida > Araneae > Salticidae > Salticus > Salticus scenicus. The sequence continues at coordinate 290,212,783 of OZ005649.1, forward strand.
CAATAATAATTTTAAATTTTATGCAGTTTCTTATATACATATATATATATAATGGGAAAAATATTCTTATTTATATGTGTATGTTCTAAATTAGCTTTGCAAAAATACATTACACTGTTAAAAAAATGCAGAAAAAATACAGAAATTCTCTGTAATTTCAGAAAAAAAGTCGTAAATTACGGAAAAATTACGTAGACAAAACGTATTTTACGACTTTTTTTTCTGAAATTACAGAGAATTTCTGTATTTTTTCTGCATTTTTTTAACAGTGTATATATATAGGTATATAATTTAGTCACTGCCTCTAAAGAAGTACTGTTTTAATGTATGTTTCCATTCTTGAATTTTGAAAATCCTTCTTTAATAAAATATTCAGTTTTTTCATGTATGATATTTCATTTTTCTTTTTGTGAAATGTTTGAAAAGGTTTTTCATATATATACACACATAAAGTACCGTCAATTACAAATACTTTAAATTAGAATTCAATTGTATTTAGTAATTTTTGCAAAGTTAATTTAGAACATACACATATAAATAAAAATATCTTTTCCATTTTATTTAAATGCTGGACTGGATAAAATTTATAAATATTTTGAAGCATATACTTAACTCCTTACAATGTTAATAATTGAATAGACGTTTTTAAATTTAATATTATTTTCTTCATTATAGAAAACAATAGTTTATAACACTAAGAACAGCTCTCTTTTGCAAATGTGTAGCTGATCTCTGAAAGTAAATGTTTCTCATCGTGATGTAAACTTACTTAAAATAAAATATGATAAATCCTTCAAAGAAATCAAACTGTTTCATTGTGTAAATAGGAATTAAGTTATTGTTTGATGTCATAACTATGAGGAGATGTATTTTCATTTGATAATTCTTTTTAAACTTTAAAAGTAGTGATTCTCAAACCGATTTTGAAAATTTTCCAAATTATATATTATGCTATTTTAAACATTTCAATTATATGTATTGTTGCCGATTACAAAATAAAAAAAAAAATCGAGATCTGATATCCTTCTTGCTATTTCTTATGTAAAATGACCTCCTGAATTCGAATATGACTCCCGTTTTTCCCAGTCACCTACCGTTTTCTAGATACACCATCCCCCTCCCTCAATTTCTTTCTCTGTTCGATAAATTTATGACCATGAATTTGATTTGAAGAATGAAAATTAATTAATTTAACGCCTAAAAACAAAAAATATAAAGTTTAAAAAATAACATTAATAACAGATTAAAAAAATATAAGATATGTAATGCATAATTTCAGTGGCAAATCCCCCCCCCTCCAAAAAAAAAATAAAAAATTCCCTTGTTGCAGATGTCCATGTTTTAGAATTGTTCAACTCTAGCCCCTCAGAAGATATTTAACGGTTTAAATAATCCACCCCCTTCCTAAAAATCAAATTTACAGCCATAAAATCACCGAAAAATGATAAAAATAGGGGATCATTCCTAAAAAACGGCGGATGATAGGGCAAAATGGGCGTCATATTCGGATTCAGTAGGTCATTTTACATAAGAATACTATGCTGAAATGGTGTCAGAGGCAATTTTCATGCCGAGCAGTGTTATTTGATGAATTTTGTGTCTGTATTTTAACAATAAATATTTAATCTTAAATTTACACAATAAAGAAACAATTTTTATATAAGATGAAAACTATTTATGACTTACTGTTACGATAACTAAAGAGATCTCACAAAACTGCTTTATTCTATTAGAATATAAATTGTTGAAAATATATAGTTTGCGAATCACTACAAACCTAATAAATGTACCAAGATTTTACTGTACTGAATATCTCTAGTTCATTACTAATTTATAATCAATTATTTATGGTTGCTTCTATTGCAGCAAGAAAGTTTAGAAACATGAGCATTACTCCTGAATACCTATGTATATACTCCCACAAATATGAAACACTGAGAGACATTTTATGTAAATATATGCATGTAGATAATCTCGAAATAAAAATGAAATTAAATAAATACAATAAGAAATTGATTTTGTTTTTGTTTTTTTAATTGTATATTATAATGATAGAAAAGTTATATTTGAAGCCATTGGCATCTGAATTTACTGTTAGATTCTTAATTGTTAGAATAGATAAGCCAACAAATTTCATGCACTGTCATTAAAAATGAATGATATATTTTGTTAGAAAATTTCACCATATTGAACAGAGATTTTTTTTTTTCCTTTCTTTTTCATTTTTTTTTTTTTTTTTTTTTTAACATTCTCAAATGCTAGAAATTAAAGGGAAAAGGGAGCTACAAATCTAATATCCAAGTAAAACACAGATGAATAATTAATTATAATGTTATACAATAACGATATATTTCATATATCTAATGGCAATTTTAGTTTCTTAATTTGATTCAAAACTAGATCATAGTTCATTAAATTTATTACTTTGAAAACAAAGTATGAGGATGATTTTGTAAGGTTTGTTTTTGTATAAAGTTTATTTTAAGGGGCAACACCTCTGCAACAGCCTAAAAAAGCGTTTTTGTGGGAGGCAAAAGGAAAGCTTATAGAGAAATAATACTTGGGGTAATTATTGAGCATGTATTTAAGTATATTACAAAAAATTATTGTCAGAAAATATTACGAAATGGCGAAACTGCAGCAATTCTCCTGAGGCATATTAAATTTGTGGATTTCTGCGGCACGCACTATAACAGGTGCCAATTTTAAATCTGGGGAAAAAAAAAAAAAGATGTATGTAATCTACTCTACATGAGTGTAGTTAGTGAACCCCACAGAAGATTTTAGAAATACATATTTTTGTGTAAGTGGCAAGTGTAAGAATAAAGTCGTTCAATTTTCATAAAAAAAATGGGCAGTCATTTTCTGATAAATATTGTTTAAATTAATTAATCGAAAATCCCTTATGTGGTTCACTTTGAAATGTTGTTTCAAAGTTGATTAGTTGATTGGTTAAATTTTCCAATGAAAAGATCGAAAATTGTTGGAGATATGCTGTATGCCGTTTTGAAAAATCAAATTTCGAGAAAAATGTGTTTGAAGTTTTGAAATGAGTTAAAATAAACAAACAAAAACATTCTACTTTTGGAAATGTTTCTAACTATACCCAGACACTACACTATCGACATCTATGAAGTTTTGAAGAAGTTACAATTCAAAAAGTGGGGATTTCTCCGCGGGTATCGAGTTGGCGTTAATAGGCCGTTTCAAGTAGGAATCCTGAATAATCTCAGTTTCAGGTCACCAAGGCGCTAGAGGAAGAGCTCGGAATTTCATGGAACAAAATTTTTTTTCAGGGATTAGACTTTTTGCCTCATATTTTAGAAGGTTCAAAGTATCTTTTAAGCTAATTAAAAAAATAAAAAATAAATAAATAAAATAATAATAATTTCTACAGTGGTGTTATCCTTTAACCAACTTCAAAACATCTAAAGAATCTTCAGTTCTGCCTTCTTTTCTACATGTAAAATATTTAACCATATATTTATAATGTTTAATACCATTTTTTAATTCACAGCATGCTTACATCCAATAATTGTATATTTAACATTAGGAGATGGACTCTTCCCCACAAGAAAAGACACACACATATAAGATATTTGTACCTGTATTAGATTCCTTAACGAAATTTGTTGTATTTTTTGTGTACTGTTCTTAACTGTACAAACTGTAACAATAATATCTGTTCAAAACCTCTGTCAACTCTTTCTGTATACAACTGTCCTGCACAAAATGCTAATTAAATCATTTTCATGCACCGGAAATTATTTTTTCTTAGAGCTTAAAATAGGTTCACTACTGGCATTCTTGAAAATACAATACTGGAAACCTTTATTGTTCCAGTAGAGTAGTGGAGTGATCTCTAAATTTCCGAAAAGGCAAAATAAAATGTGAACTGATTGGAAATATATATTATATTAACAAAGAGTATTTTCTGTTTCAATAATGCATTAAAAGAACGAAAAAATATATGATTTTATATCATAAATTATACACAAATTACCTCTAAAAACTTTGATGACTTTAATAACATTGTTTTATGTTAAATGAGTCTTAATTTGTAAACATTTTAATTACCCTCTTATGAGATAATCCTATAATTACCAAGGCTAGCCAGTGTTTCTTTCAGACATTTATTGGAGTTCTATGTATCATTTTTGAAAAAAGCAAACATCTTCTCAAAATCTAGAAAAAATAACTTTTTATCATAGCTGCCAACTTCTGACTAGAAGAATAAAAAAAATTGGACTCAAAAAACGAGATGATTTCAGTAAAATCAAGAAGATTCTGTATATATAATAGGCATAGTAGAAATAATTTTTTTCTAGCCATAGTTATGAGAAATAAATAATTAAAGAAATTATTGGGCATTGCTTCCAAGAAAAGCCATTAAACTTAATTTTAAATATTCAACACCTGAGGAACAAATAGAACAATGAGCATTTTAAGAATTTACTTTTATCTTCTTTAGAAAAGTAAATTCTACTAATATGTGCTGTGAAATACCTACTTCTATTGCTTCTTCTTAGCAGTACTCATTTTTTAAAAGAGATATTATTAAACTGAAATAAATAACTAGTGTGTTGTGGCCACTACACGACTTTCTTCTATATTTTCCTATACAAATTCACTCAGTGAAAATAATTTATTAAAATTATTATTTAAAAAAATTATCTTCCATGATAATGCAGACGATTTCCATATTAGAGAAGTAGTATAACACTAAATATCCAAAAAAATGTTTTTTTTTTTTTTTTTTGTTAAAAATGAAAAAAAAATCGATAACTTTATTTTAAATTATCGCAGATCGATGGTTCAACCATTCGTTTTAAAGGTATTGGTGAGCTCTTTTGAAAGATACCCATCATGAAAATTTACTCCCCTCAAGGGGGGACTTCCCCCCAGGGGGGGGGGGGGAGGCGAGGCTCCTATATACACAAAACTTTTTCCAGTTGACTATCTCTATTATAAAAAATATATATTCGTTTCATTTTGTTTAGTGCAGTCTAAAGATGTTAAACTCTACTTACCTGCAATTTCCCCCATAGACGTAATGCATTTGAATACTTTTGAGTGTCCCTGTACATGAAGCATTTGCTTCATCTCAACGAACTGTAACCTACACATTAATTTTTTATTCATATAATTTAAATTTTTCTACCATTCGAAATTCCTTCTTATTAGGAACTTTTCTTTAGAATATGCCTAAAAAAAGTCACAATTTTATAAACAGTTGTTAATATTACTCACAAACACATAAACTGATATATTTGTTGTTTTTTTCTATATCAATCCATTTTTAGCTAAAATTTGTTCATCCGTGTGAAGCCGGACGGGTCAGCTTGTAAATAGATAAAAATAAATAGATAAAAATAAAAATTGCATATTTCTAAGATGTCATATAGACAATAAAATTGACTTTCTTTTGATATTTAGTGTTATATTAGTTCTCCAGAATGGAAATTGTTTGCATTCATAATGGAAAATAATTTTAATAAAATATTTTTACTGAGTGAATTTGTATAGGAAAATATAGGAGAAAGTTATATGGTGACCAGAACATACTAGTTTATTTTGACATGTAAAAAGGCAACAAGGCACGTCTAGAAGCCATTGAACTTAAAACTTTTAGCTAAATAATGATATAACACAAAATTTCTTCTCTGAGAAGTTTGAATAATTAAAACACAAAATGTGATCATCTAAATTTAAACAAGGGTCATATAGTGATCAAAGAGGGAGGTGAGAAACTAGATGTTATGTAATTCCTAAATACAAAATTCTAACTTCAGTAATTTTTTTCCTGAGTCATCGTAGAAATCTATAAAAGGGAGGTCATACACTGATAGAGAAGATTTTAAGTTATCCTCATCGCTTAAAATAGTAGGTCATATATATGTACTGATAAGTATAAAGGATTTAAGTCCAAAAATGTCGATTTTGAGTTAAGTACATAGTCAGACTCAGAAAAAAATTCTCAATCGATTGGCATAAAGGATTTAAGTCTATGTCATTTAGTATTTGAGAAAATCCATTGGTAAAAAAAGGTTCAAGTCAGAAATTTACCATTCATGTATGGTATAAAATATTTAATTCAAATTTTCCCCGTTATTAAATGAAGGTTGACAATCACTGAATGGTATAAAGGGTGTAAGTCAACGAAATCCCTTTTTCCTAATTGATTCTTCTGATTTGTTTTTAATTAGTTTAACTTTATTTTTCGTCTCCTGAAAAATCAAGAATATGGACTTAAATCCTTTATACTTATCAGTACAGATATAGTGAGTGAAAGAAAGATGGCAGCAGAAAGATGCACAGCTAGATGGTACAGCAGTCCAAAAAAGATGAAGTTTTATAGTTGTGCAGTCAATTGTTTCAGATTAATGTAAGATAATCACGCGTATATATACGTACAGTATAGAGTCCTGCAAAGGTTGACCTGAACCCGCAATATAGAATTTTGACAACTTGCACTCAATTTCTTTATATATACCTGCACCCAATCCAAATTTCTTTTTACCTGAAACCAACATGGAACCCCAAAAATAAATAAAAATCAATAACTCATCTAAAAATCATGCGAAACTTTTTAGAGGTTATAAAATAAAGTAAATTTTCATTGTCACACAGTTGGCAAATCATTTTAAAAATAATTAAATATATAATACACTAAACTAATACACTAAGTTTAACATTTTTAAATCTGAAAAATGGATTAGCAATAATTTTTAACTATTTAAGTATGTTGTGTATTGCAAGTGTACAAAAATGGGATACATCATGACAAAACTCGGAAATTTAAGGTAGGTGGTCAAATAGAGAAAAGCACAATTTCATCCTACGATTAACCATTTTTAAGCTACACAAAACACAGGTGTTGGATAAAATGATGGAAACACTTTTGCTTTTTTGAGTTTTATTGAATATCTTGAAAAATGCTTAATGATAAATGCTTCTTGAATTTTGGGAATAAAGAAAACACGTTTTTCTTTATATTTTTCAGCAAATATTTTGTCAAAAATGCCCTTAGGGAATGAACAACAACTTCAATAAAATAAAAAGTAATTTGTGATTACCTTGTATCTAGAAAAGCATCCCTACAAATTTTAGATATGGTTATAAATGTTACATTTTGTATGTGTGCAGAGTTTTGTGAGGATAAATCGGATATTCAAACAGTTATTAATATTTTATTAAACAAGTGTGTTGTGGCCACAACAAGACTTTCTTCTATATTTTCCTATACAAATTCACTCAGTAACAATATTAAAAAAAAAAAAAAATATATATATTCAATTTTTTTTTGTTGTTGTTTTTGTTAAAAGTAAAAAAAAATCGATAACTTTGTTTTAAATTATCACATATTTATAGTTCAACCATTCGTTTTAAAGGTATTGACGAGACCTTTCGAAAGATACCCATCTTGAAATTTTACCCCCCAGGAGGGAAAGCGATGCCCCCACATACACATTTTTTTTTTTCCTAATTAACTACTACTATTATCAATAATTCATATTAATTTTACAATCACAGGTTAAGAATAACTCTCATTATGTACATTTATACGAAATTTTATACTATACTGCCATGTTAAAAATTTAGAAAAAAAATACGATCACAGCGCCACCTGTTGAGCGATTGATCCCCAAATCTAATCAGTATCAGTTTATGTCAGGGGCCTACTAAATACCAAGTTTGGTTAAAATTAGTTAAAAAAAAATACTTTTTTTTTTTTTCGTTAAAAGTAAAATAAATCAATAACTTTGTTTTAAATTATCATAGATTTATAGTTTAACCATTCGTTTTAAAGGTATTGATGAGACCTTTCGAAAGATACCCATCTTGAAAATTTACTCCCCTCGAGGGGGGGGGGGGGGTGGCGAGGTTCTTACACATACAAAAAAATTTTCCCAGTTGACTATCTCTATTATAAATAATTCTTGTAAATTTCATAATGATTACTAAAAAATAATTCTCTTTATGCACATTTATACAAAATTTTGTCCTATATTACCATGTTAAAAATTTAGAAAAAGCGGGATGGCAATGCAACCTGTAAGACAATTTTTACCAAAAGTTAATAGCCACTAATTTATGTCAAGGTACAAATACATACCAATTTGTATGAAATTCTGTGCAGTAGTTCCTGAGATACAGTTGCCACAAAATTTTGTCTCACACACACAAGACAGACAGATATTTTTTTTAAATGGTCAAATCCTGTTCTACAACTCTCAAAACGTGTAAATCCATCAAAAACCCCAAAGTCGAAAATTTTTAGGAATCCAATACTTTCTTCTATTGAATATAGAAGAAAGTAAAAATGAAAAAATATATAGGTAAATTTTTATTTTATAACTTAAAGATTTTTCTCCAAATTTCATGAAACTTTCGGAAAACGTGACAACATATGCCTAAATCATTATACTATAGTTTTAAACAATATACATTTAATATTCAAAGAGATATGGGCAGTTATAGTAAATTTATGGCTGTGCATGCATGGACTGTTGCAAAAAACTTTGCCATAGTTTAATACTCAACTGTCTAGAGCACCTTATAAAAAAATTCAGTTAAATACCGTGAAAATTTACATCAGAGAAAACTATGTTACACAATGAAATATAATGCACTATTTGGGATTCATTTTACTTTTTTTAATAGGTATGTACTACATACATTTTAAAAGAAAATAAAAATGAATTGTTCGAAAATAAAAATAAAATGTTGTTTTTGATATAAATTTTCTTAGTGAATGACCCCTTATCGTAAAAATCTTTTAATAAAACATCTAAAAAGCAGCTCATTTAATCATCAATATCTCTATGAATTTTCATAATATTCAACTGGATTTTTTTTTATAAGGTACTCTAGACAGTTGAGTATTAAACTACGTCAACATTTTTTTTTGCTACAGTCCACACATGTACAGTAATAAATTATTTACTATAACTGTACATATCTTCAACGTACACAAACCTCTTTACATATCATGTACATATCTCTTTGATTATTAAATATATTTGTTTTAAACTATAGTATAATGATTTAGGCATATGCTGTCATGTTTTCAAGAAGTTTCATGAAATTTGGAGAAAAGCATTTAGAGTTATAAAGTAAAAACATGCAAAAAATTTTGGCATTCTATAATAATTTTTAATAAAATATTAATAACTTTTTAAATATTCGAGCTATCTCACAAAACTCTACACACGTACACGTATACAGTATAACATTTATAACCATTTCTAAAATTTGCAGATGAATCAATGTTTTTCCAGTTGTGCCTTTGTGACAAAATCTTTACTGAAAAATATGAGGAAAAAAATGTTTTCCTTATTCCCAAAATTCAAGAACAATACATTAAGTATTTTTCAAGATATTCAATAAAACATAAAAAAGCGAAAGTGTTTCCATTATTTTGTCCAACACCTGTATAACATATATTTTGTAAATCAGAATCATTTCTTTTACCTTGTATAAGGAGGCAAATTATCTGAAAAAAAAATTTGAATGCTCCAAATTCATAAATAGGGGAGGGGGGGATGCTGCTAAAATTAAAAGAATTGAAAACATCGTTATTTCCCCCCCCCCCCCCCCGATACTTTAGGAATATGCCTCGAAGTCCCCTGGCTGGCACTACATCTGCTTATTGGTGGATAGTGCATATTAAAAAGAAAATAAGTTAAAATTTCATTTTTCGAATAAATACACTAAGTGTGTCTAGCGCAATCTCATTCACAATCATTTTTAAATCAGTTATTTCAAAAACAACAAATGTCATTATTTTTAATGTGACAAGGAGTGTGCTGTGGTAAAACCATCATACAAACACCTCATATTCATCTAATACATTTAAATTCAGCTATGTATGATTAACAAAATATGAAGGGGACAAAGATTTCCTATTTACATAATGTTTGCATTATATATATATAAAATTAAATTTTCCTGATTAGATTTTTTTTTATTTATTTTAAATATGAATACAAAATGAATAAAATTAAAATATTAGAACAATAAAATTCCCATAGAAAACTAACAATACATAATTTGATCTTAAACAACCACCAAAATTTAAATTATGAGACAAATTACCTGTTTAGTCTATTTGATGTATTTAAAATGACTAAAGAAAAAAATGGTTTTCATAAGTTAAACTTTACAAAAATTTACAAATGTATGAAAAAGTAACGTATTTGTAAATTGTTCATGCGTATATAACAAATATAAATAGTTTGATGCTGATATGCTGATGAGTACCAACAGAATAAACGAAAGGTTTCACAAAAGCATTTCAACCAAGGAGAAAAGGAGGCAAATTACTGGATTAGAAAAATTCTTAGTAAAAAATTTCTAATTTTTTTTTTTTTTTAAATAATGAGTTAACTATTTTCTTAAAACATATTTATCAAAAACAATCTTACTGATCCCTATAGGATAAAAATATCTTTAAACCATAACTTCAAGTACATAAAATGAAGAATTGCAAACAGCGATACACATTTTCTCAAAATATACTTTAGTTTAAAACCTTTTCAATATATTTCTTCAATATCAAATAATAAAGTAGGGTAACTGAACCATAAGTGCACTTCAAGGATATTTTTTTTGGCCAGATTTTGTATAATTTTTTATTTTTTATTTTAGAGGCTGTTGTGTTGTTGAAAACATCACATATTATTCATTTTAAAAGTAGTCTTAAATTTATTTCCTTTCAATTCATTTAATCAAACTAAAGCAATTTATATATTCTGTTTATTAATTAATCTGTAATATCATATAATTTATTGCTTTCCTTTATTCTAAACTATAACTTTTATCAGATCTTTCAACAAATAATCACGATATAAAATAATAATAAGAATAATAAATAAAAGAAAGGAAAAAAAAAAAAAAAAAACCCACATTTATTATTGTTTAAGTACTTATAAATTACCTCATTTGCATTTTTATCCGCAACTTACAAATTTCATACATTAATGATGCAATCGTCTTTAAAATTACATTTTAATACTTTTATATTAAATGAAAAAAAAAAAGCACAATTAATCTTAATTCTAGTAACTAGTCAAAATTTTACTACATTACTAAGTGTACTTTAAATATAAACGAATCTTTCCTCTCCCCTTTTAAAACTTTATATGAAAATAGTTTCAGCTAAATTTATTTTTCGTGCCAATTATATTTCACCAATAGCAGAAATCTACAGCAGAAGTAGATTTCTGCTATTGGTGAAATATAATTAACTAGGTTGCAGATTGTCGTGCTAACGTGATGTTTGAGCAGGCCATTGAATTATATACAGTATAACACCTTTAATTCGGACTTTGAAAACCAAATTCCCTCTTTTTTGTTTTTGTTAGATGACTACAGATGGCACCACTAAACAAATAATTCCGTTTCAATTTTTTTTTTTTTTAAACAACTAATTTGAATGTTTATTCCCCCCCCCCCACACACACACACAATAACTATTAAAATAAACTGTCTGATTGGATCTGTATGCCAATAGCCACTTTCTGATTCCTGTTTGTTTTCATTTGTGCCTTGTTGTTGTTGTTAAATTACATTTTTGTATGTGTGAGTTTGGTTATTACAATGAATGATATATGAAAATCTGATTGCTTTCACAAGCCAAAAATTAAACTGTTGTCTTTTCAGGCATGCTAAAGTAATTTTTATTTACACTTGAAAATTACTTTTTTTATTAAAATCAATTAATTTAATTTTAATAATTTTCTGTATTTTTCTTTTATATATATATATATATATATACATTTTGATTTGATATTTGGTAATGTATATATTTTTAGTATTATTCATTTACAATTTCTTTTAACTTTACATCTTTTACACTGGCCATTAATTTGTATGATAATAATAATAAAAAAATTAATTCACTTGTCATAATCTGTTTAAATAATTAAAAATTTTTAATAATATAGCTTTGATTTTCGGGATTTATATTATTTGTTATTTTATAGTTATGATTTAAAATCACAAAATTACATTATCTATTCATTAAAAAGTCACTTCCCTCAAATTAAGAAAGATGGCGCCACCACACAAAAGAAAGATATATCTTGTGATGTTTTACTTTTAATATTTCAAATAAATAAAATTGTTAATATTATATGACTAAAAAAAGAATCGATAATTTACCCTTGAAATTGAAATTAATAATGAACTACCCTTTCTAGACATCCTTGTAATACATAAAACAGTCAATGATTTTTTACATTTTTCTACTTCATAGAAAACCTACCTTCTCCAGTCAATATCTTAATTTTAATTCTGCTAATCCTTTATCTCATAAACTTGCAGTCATTCGAACTCTTTTACATCGGGCAAAGCATTATTGTAGTAATTCTGAATTTTTAAATATTGAACTATCTAAAATTTTTTCCGATTTAAAAAATAATGGTTACCCCCCTCGTTTTATTAAAAGAATTTATAAAGAGTTCTATTTTTCATCTAAATCAGTTTATCCTAAAGTTAAAAATTCTAATCACCGTACTACTATCCCTTATTATAAAGGTATTTCCGAAAATATCGCTAAATTGTTTAAAACAGTTAATATCTCTACTAGCTTTAAACCTCAACTCTGTATTACCAACTTTCTCTCAAACTTTAAACTCGCTGTCCCCCCACTTAAACGTCTTGGTGTAATCTATTGTATCCCCTGTAAAAATTGTGATTCTACATATATCGGTGAAACTGGCAGAACAGGTAAAATTAGATTAAAGGAACATAAACGCTCATATAAAACAGGTAATTTAAGATCGAAACTTGTAATCCATTCCCTCAATAGTGATCATATTCCTGATTTTAATAAATTTAAAATTCTAGCCTCTAATGTAAATTTATATGAATCCCGTATTTTTTTAGAGGGCGATTTTACTAAAATGCAACATTCTGCCTTGAACGAGGCTAAAGCTATTCCTCCTGAATATATAATATTGTTATGATGTGTTATGAATTTTTTGTAAATGTCGTGCTTGTATGTTTGACACTGAGGAGGGCTAGTGTTCTAGCCGAAACGTCTGTCGTGCATTTTAATGTTTTTAATTAAAATGTATTTTTAAAGTTTTAAAAATTTTTGTATTCATTATCTCATTTTAAATGTTACATTGGTTTTAAATAAAGCAATATTTTGTTGTTAAAAGAATAGAATGCACACATAAACAGCAATTTTTGATATTTTATTTACAAAGCAGGTTATTACAATATTTTCTGCATAAAAATAATTATCTATTAATCTTCTTTTTTACTAAAAGGATTAAGTCTTTTAAGCCATGATGAATAACTTTCAGACCTAAAATTGAACAGAAAATAAACATTATAATTAAATTATCACAATAAAGTAGAATAAAAATATAATTTAAAAATATTTTTAAATTTTTCATACTGAACAAAATTACAAAAAGTCTGACTTTGACAGATTATAATTTAGTGCCAGAGGCATACAGCTTTTCATATCCTAATTAAAATTCCCTGCACGCAGTTTCAGGAAGATGCAGTGAATTATCTGCCCTTTGGTTAAAAAATAAAACTCTTCTTTCTCCTAATAATAATAATAAAAAAAATAAAAAACAGTTACTGCCTTTAGTATTACAGAATTTTCTACTGAACACATGTATCTGATAATATTGATATTGGTATAAGAATTAAGAACAATTGACTGGACTACAGTCCTAGGCCTGAGGATGTTGGGAGGAGTGCCTTCCATGTTCTAAAGGGTCCTAGCCTGTATTAATGCAAGTTTTAGAAAAAATCTCAGAAAACTGTACATGGCTAGGACAAAGAACACAAGCTGGGATTGAAACCAGCACCTCATGTCTACCAGTTTTGAGGACAGAACCTCTCAGCTGATGGTGAGCCCTCATGCACCTGATAGTTTCTTTCTTATTCACACACCAAATATTTTTTTATTTTTTAAAGCAATTTTTTAACTTTATAAAGTAATTTTCTATGTTAAACCTTTCACAAGCAAGCATTTTTCGTTCATGTCTCACATTTTAATGGGAAAGTTATCTATCAATTTATTATCATATCAAATCAAATATTTCTTAATAAGAACTTTAGCATGTACTTAGTAAAAAGCTACTAAAAATGGTGTTAAAATTATTTGTTATGACCAATTATAATCTATTCGTGGGATGAGAGTCAAAGAAAATGTTTCTCTCTATGCAAAACCTTTCTAAGTGATCATAACTTCTATTTACACAAGCTTAGAAGAAAACAACTTTCAAACTAAAAATAATGATACACTAAACAGGCATGAGAATTTTCCGCGGATCCGCGATTTTATGCTTTTTTGTGATTTCTGTTAACTCTGCGACTGTTTTTGTTTAAATCAAACTCCAATAACGATCAGTGTTCAAACACTTCATGAAAGACTTTAGATTCTCAATCTTTCTCCATCCAAAATATAAATGTCAATATTCATTTTAAACATGCTTTATCAGATTCTGTAGCATATAAAAGAACAGAATTATTCAATATTTCTCACTGATGTAATTTTTTTTGTTCTCTCCCCCCCCCCCCCCCCCCCCCCACATCCTTTTTTTTTACATCTTGAACCATTGCTGATCAAACATTCTGTGGGAAGCCTTTTATTTTTTAATATTTATCCATCCGCAACAAAAACATCAATATTAATTTAAAACTTACTTTATGATATTCTGGAGCCCATAAAGAAGTAGAATTGTATTTAATATTTCTCACTCATGAACTACTTTTTAACTCCCCCTCCCCCCCTCTTTCCCATTTTCCCCCACCAGTCAATGATTATTTGTTGATTGCTAGCTAATGTTTTTTTTTTTTTTTTAAACACATGTTTTATTGTGTTGATGTGCATTATTCTTTTAGTTTAATTTGTCACTTTTAGAATATTTTGTATAGTTTTTCCCTGTGAGCATTATTTTTCATTTGAAATAAATTTTATGAACACATTTGTATAGTTTTCCCTGTGAGCGTTATTTTTCATTTGAAATTAATTTTATGAACATGCGTGTTTTCTCTTTTTTTAATTTTCTGCATTTTCATGCCTGACTAAAGATAAATGATATATATATAAAATCATTGTATGTAATCACCAACCATTATACATTATCAAAAGCAAAAGTTAAAGTTAAAAACAAAAATATTGACTGTAATGTATACATACTTATAACTGAATCTTGAAATGAGTATCTAGATTTTAAATGTTAAATGTACCATTACGAATACAAAATTACCCTTAAGAATGTAAAAAGTACACCCCCCCCCCCTCCTCATTAATAGCAGCACCCAGCCTTTCTTTAAATCTGAGAGAAACTGTTATAATGATAGCTTTTTATAAAGTCTTAGGAAAAGTCTTTAAATACTTTACAGAAAGAATCACATCAGCTTGCTATCTAAAATATTTTTAGCATATTAAAAATAAGCTGGTGTGTCACTCACATCACTTTCTCTTACCTGGTATTTCAATACTATAAAGACAGATTGCAGATTAAGGTGTAAGATCAATAAGATATAGCAATAAAAAGTTTAACCTACTTTTAAAATAATTCAAAATAGGCCAACCTCCTCTTCAGTTATTATGCCTACATTTATATACTTATTAAAAAAAAAAAAAAAAAAAAAAAAAAAAAAGAATTAAGGCTGTTATTATTTTGCTTTGAAACTCGCTAATCTTAATAAAATTTCTCAAGTGACAACCTCATACGAACTTCAAAATACAAAATTTGAATTTCCTGGAATCATTTGCTTTTAAGTTATGCTGATAATAGATATACATATAAATCAACTGCTAAAAATTTGATTTTAATATTCAGGGCACCTCAAAATGTGATAAAAAAATAAAAAACAGAGTTGTAAATGAAACTAAATATATATATTTATATTTACAATATGGATATGAGAAATTAATTTTCCTTCCTGAGCAATGTTCGTTGACATAGTAAAATGCAGCAAAGCGCTTCCATCAGATATATTCAATAGAGCAGAACATTTAGCTTAATTTTGGGTAGCCCTGTAAAATGTCTAAAAACTATAAACACCTCACATTGTGTACTTAAATTTAGTCCTACATGAAAAGCACATAACATAAAATGAAATACACTTCCAGCAATTTGAAAGTATTATGCTAATATATCCAAATACTTTGGGTAGTTCAGTATAAGAATGACGAATGATTTAGTAAAAAATTAATCTACATAAAAACATTCATTTATGCATATAAAGAAATATGTTCATTCAATTTTCTCTAGAGTAGCCTATAGATGTTACACAGTACTTACCAGAAATTTTGACAATAAATGTAATGTATTTGAATTCTTTTGGATGGCCCAGTACACGAATCATTTGCCTGATCTCAACAAAAAGTTTAGTGTAGCATTGCTATATGACATAAATTTAGAATACCAAGTTTGGACTTCCTGCTACTATTTGTTCTTGAGATATACTAATCACAGACTCACAAACACACATACAGACTAACTGCTAAAAACATGTTTTTTGGATTCAAAATATGTAAATCGAACAAAAACTCAATTTCAAAAATTTTACCCAAAAAATCTACACAAACTAATTTTTCAAGTATTAAGAATATGTTAGATAAATTCTTAAGCACAAAATTCTCCTAACACAATTTTCATTGAAATGGTCTAATTTTTACTTCCTGCGATTTTTTTTTTTTTTTTTTTGTGTGTGTGTGTGTGTGTCTATGCGAAAAGCAGATTTCAGTGAAAACTAAATTTTCTCAGTATTACAAATTGTCAGATTGATTTCTTTTCTTTTTTTTTTTTTTTTATCCGTTGCGTTAGAATCTCTGAAATGTCTGTAAAATGTTTTTTTTCACATTTAAAATCAATTTTGATAATCTTTTCGTTTGAAATTTCATGAGATCTCAGCATTTCAACAAAAATTATAAAAACACAGAATATTGTTTCAGAAAACAGTAAGAGTAATAAAAATTGTCCAAAGTATTTAGTCAATAAACTAGAAAGATACTTACTCTTCTTCCTCATGTTCTTCAACTTCTTCTTTTCCAACTTTATCTAAATAAAATAAAATAAGTAGAAATAAGAATAATGAATATGAAAAGAAAATTCATCTAGACAAAGTTACAACTACTCTAAGAGATTACAATTCCGTGTTTTTTTTTTTTTTTTTTTTTTTTTTCAAGCTTTATTCAAATATATCTTAAGAAAATCCTAGTTAAAAAAAAAAAAAAAAATAGAAGGAATTGGACTAATTTAAGTAAAAAAACAAGAACAAAGAATCATGCAGTACACATTGATTATTTACACTTTCCAACTGTACATACTTGTATCATATAACTTTCAATATAGCTTGCATACGTTATATCACAACAGACAGACAGAAGCACTGAAAAGTATACAGATAGACAAATTGCATTAAAAATCACTCTTAGACATCGTTGGAAAGTGTTAAAAAGGCTTAACACAAAAGAAAATGTAGGTGTTAGATTATAATTGCAGCCTTTAATGTATCTGAATATTTTAATGCAGCCTGTAAATCTGAAAGTTAATCACATCATATTCTATAAAAATATTATGTTAGAATATTAACAATTTTTTCAGTAGAAGGTTATTTAAATGTGACTTTTAAAAATGTCTGTCCTAAAATGCATTTTTTTTTTCTTTTGGTTGTCCCTGTATGCAAACTAGTTGTACAGGACCTATTAATGTCATTTTAAATAGGGAACATTCCATAGTAAACTTGGCATATAACTTGGCAATATAACATTTTTTTTTTTTAATTCCAAAAATATTTTCGGACGCAGGGGGCGGGAGACAGATAGAAACTTAAACCATCAGAAAGACAGATACACAAATTAAAATCATATGCACACTTTAAAATTGTCAAAAAGTGTTAAAAACGGTTAATATAAACGAAAGTGTAATTCCAGCAAATTTTTATTAATAGCTTTTAATGTAATTGAATATTTTTGTGTAGCCAAGTAAATCAATTGCTAATTATACTATATTCTATAAAAAGCATTCTTTTGTGCATACCAATAATATATTTGAATTTCATAAAGCTTTGTGCAACGTAAAGTTATTAAAATTTGGTTTATAGAAATACTTCTAATGAAACAGAATGCTTTGGAATACTTTTGAGTGTCCCTGTACACAAACCAGTGCTGGTATTTACTCCATTTTCAATGGAGAACATCCAAAAGTGAACATTAATAATATATTTCAATTTCATTAAGATTTGTGTAAAATAAAAGTATTAAAATATAGTTTATGGAAATAACTCTCATAGAACACAATGCTTTGGAATACTTTTGGATGTCCCTGTACACAAACCAGCAGATGTATTCACTCCATTTCCAATAGGGAACATTCAGTAGCGAACTTGAATAACATATATCCTTTACAAGAAATTCCATAAATTCTTATGGGAGTTAGACTGCAGACAGATAGACAGACAAACAGGCAGATGAACAAACAGACAGACACACAATTGAAATCATATTCACACTTAAAAATTGTTAGAAAATGCGAAAAACGTTTAATCTAAACTAAAATTCAATTCCAACAAATTTTTATTAATATCTAAAAAAAAAAAAAAAAAGCTAAATATTTTTGTATGGCCTTGTGCCTAATGCTCATCATACTATATTTTATAGAAAGCATTCTTTTGTGCATAACATATTTCAATTTTATTAAGCTTCATGAAAAGTAAAGTTATTAAAATTTGGTTTATAGAAATAACTCTCATAGAATGTAATGCTTTGGAATACTTTCGAGTGTCCCTGTAAACAAACCAGTGCTGGTATTTTCTTCATTTTACATACAAAACATCCAACAGTAAACTTGAATAGCATATTTCAATTGCATAAAGATTTGTGAACGGTAAAAGTATTAAATTATGCTTTATAGAAATACCTCTCATAGAAAACAATGCTTTGAAATACTTTCGGGTGTCCCTGTACACAAACCATTAGAGGTACTTACTCCATTTTCAATAGGGAACATCTGATAGGTAACCTGAATAACATATATCAGTTCAAGAAATTCTATAAATATTTACGGGAGTTAGAGCACAAACTGACAGACAGACAAACCGAAATCATTAACACTTTTCAACCTTGTTGAAAAGTGTTAAAGAGAGAAAGAGAGAGGGACGGGGGAGGGAGAGAGGTGTGATATGTGATACCTATTAATGGTGCTGAGAAGATTGTTTATATGGCAATTACTGACAAATTTGTCAAATTTTATTGGCTTACCTGATTTATATCTTTAATTAAATTAATTATTATTTTGATTTTCAAATTTATTACTTTTTTAGATTTCTTAAGCAACATATTTCAAAAGCCAGATTTTACAATAATATTTGCAATGTCCATTATTTTCACAAAAAATGTTGAAAAAAAAAAATAAAAACTGCATGATTGAAGTAAATGAAATAACAGAAAACTTTGTGTTTAAAGATATTAAAATGATTTTATGATTGACTGATAACAGCAATTGCTTAAACACCAGAACAATCTAAATGAAAAATTATACACAAATCTATATAATTAAATAACGAAAAATGATTATATATTAGAGCACTTCTAAATATAATGCATTTTATGAAAAAAAAAAAGGGGGGGGGACATAATAATGAAACTTTTTTGTGTGACTAAACATTTGCTTTCCTCTTTTATAAGTAGCAATAATTAATGTAAAAATTAAACTAAACTAAAACATTAAACTAAATTACGATGCACATTACAAATCAGACCCAAAAACCGTAAGAAATAACTATTTTTTTTTCTTTCTTTTTCTTCTTTTAAATAAAGTAAAAAGTAACTATGACAAAATTAAGATAGTTTTTTACTAATAAATTCCAATAGCAGAAAAAAAAATGGACATTCATTATATCAAAAATAAATACAGTGCTAGAAAAAGTGTCATTATTCTTGCTACTGCTTATTTGAATTTCATGCAAATTTAAACATAGTGTAGAAAGTAACAGCTTTAATCATACATATTATGACGAATATGGTTACCTTTTAATTAAAAATTATTTTATTTTATTTTTTATTGACAGTGAACTCTCGTTAAAACGGACAATCAAGGGCTGGCCGTTTTTGTCCATATTAACGAGAGTTCATTATAACAGGAGTTGAGACTTTCCGAGTGTAGGCGTAAGAGACACATAAGAAATCATGCGATTATACTGACTACAGCTGGATTGAGCAACCACAGTTCTCAGAAACTGAGGAAAGGCGTACTGCAGTGCTGTAAGGACAATTGCCACCGATAACGAAATCCTTTGCCATGATTATGTTCTATGGGACCAAAATCTTAAAAGTGCAATAGCATCTAAACGCCTTATTCAATTGAGCAAAAAATTTATACACATATTATAGGTCACATTTACTCAATCTGTATAGATTTTGGAGAATCTGACACTTATAGTTTTTTTACTGGGACACAAAGAAAAAATCTTTAGCATTATGGCCCATGGGACCAAATTTTAAAAAGTGCGATAGCGTCAAAATGTCTTACTAAACTGCGGAAATAATTTATACACATATTATAGGTAATAGTTGCATGAACTGCATAGAGTTTGGTGAATCTAGCACTTATAGTTTTTTTACAGGGACACAAAGAAAAATTCTTTATCATTATGGTCTATGGGACCAAATTTTAAAAAGTGCGATAATGTCTAAACGCCTTATTCAATTGAACAAAAAAATTATACACATATTATAGGTCACAGTTTCACAATCTATATAGGTTTTGGTGAATCTAGCACTTCTAGTTTTTTTACAGGGAGAAACCAAATAATTCTGTATCATTATGGCCTATGGGGTGAAATTATTTAAAGGGCGATAGCATCTAAATGCCTTATTCCTTTGAGTGGAAAATTTATATACGAGTTATAGGTCACCATCCCACAAACTGTATGGATTTTGGTGACTCTAGCACTTAACGAGTTTCACAGGAACACAATTAAAAATTGTTCAACATTAAGACCTATAGGCTTAAATTATTTGAAGTGCAACAACGACTAAGCTCCTTATTTAAATTAACTGAAAATTTATATACATGTTATACGTCAGCGTCACACAAACTTTATGAACTTTAGAGAATCTAGCACTTATGGTTCTTTTTAAAGGGACAAAATGCAAATTTCTTTATAATTGTGGCATATGGGCTCAAACTTTAAAGTGCAATAGCGTCTAAATGCCTTATCCGATGGAGCTAAAAATTTATATAAATATTATAAGTCACTGTTGCACTAACTAAAAGCATTTTGGTGAATCTAGCATTTGTAGGTTTTTACAGGGACACAATGAATTGTTCTTTATCATTATGATCTACGTGTTAGGTAAAATAGCGTTAAATTAAACATCGTGTACTATATAAAGAAAAATACCCAAATACCCTATTATTATTTTCTCTTTTGTTTATTTAACATCTCCTCTTACTTTACTTATCTACAAAACCGTTAATTACTCAATGTTTGGAAGGTCGAGTGGAGTCACTCCAGATTTTTTAAAAATAGAAATAAATGATTAAGTTCCGTGGAAAGGTACAGGATGTCCTTCTACATTATTCGACAAGTAATAAGTGTTGCAAATAACTCAAAAAGAGCTTTTTTTTCTCAAATTGTAAATAATTTTATACTTCCATGCATCAGCCAAACTGTGCACAATGTATTATATATATATAAAAAAAAAAAAATCTAAATGTAAAATATAATAAAATGAAATGTCAACTACCTCTAAGTAAGAGATACAAAATGTTGGACTTAGAATTTGTAAAGAAACATGTTACTTTGCAGGCAGTCGTTATTTTACAATTTTTTTTTTTTTTTTTTTTACCTCTTAAGGTTGGGGCTATAATTAGGTAGGGTCTTCTTACTAATTAAAAATCTTTTTTAAAATTTTGTTTCAGATGATCAGAAGGACTGCAATCATGTCAATGAAGACATCCCTCTCTTTTTTACCCCTCACCTTACCCACTTGTAACTTAAAAAATTTATCAATAAATTTTTGTTTAGGGAGCAGGAGGATTTTTTTTTTCGGGGGGGGGGGGGGGGGATTTTTTAAATATAAATATCTTGTTAAAAAAAGTAAAAATACATTTTGTTTTATTTTTATCGAGCTCAATAAAACAGCCAAAATTTATGCCTCTACAGGGGTCGATCCAGGCAAAATTTGGGTCCCTTTTGCGACTTCTTCACAAAATTCAAATTCATAAAAAGGGACCCTTCACAAAATTCATATCCATAAAAAAGGACCCTTCACAAAATTCAAATTTATAAAAAATGAGTCCCTTCACAAGATTTTGCAATGATGCGGTTTACTCACTATAGAGCGTAAATTACACAAAAAATTGGAGGCAGGATGCGAAAAATTTATTGTGGCAGGTCCCATGGAACGCGTAATTTCATGGGGAAAAAAAAAAAAAAAAAAAAAAAAAAAATTCGAACTGGAAGAAAGAAAAAAGTAAATTTAAAATATATTTCGAGGAAATTTAAAAAATGTTTCTACTTTAAAATAATTATTATTATTATTAGAAATTATGCTATATTTTCTCTCCCTCTCTTTCTCTTTTTTTTTTCTGGTTCCAGAGTACATTGAGCTAAATGTTTTCAGTTGTTTCTTAACAGCAACCACCTCTTACATAATATTAGTTTGAGACAATCTCAAAAAGAGCTGGTTAAAAATTCCCAAAAATCTGTTTTTCATCTACAATAAGATAAAATTTAAATTTATATCTATAATATATAAAATCATTTATGTGGGGACTCATTTTTTGAAAACAGGACCCAGATTTTTTAAACTCATGGGTCCCAGGGACCCAGGATTTTGAAAGACTAGCGGCATCACTGTTTTGTTTTATAAAAATTATCCTTTCATTAAATGTTTTCATGTTGTTAGAATGGATAATTCTAACACTCTTAAATTTAATCATTTTTATCAAATCCTCTGGAAAATATTTTCGTTACTTTTTATTTAACTCATTTTCTCCATTTATTCTTTTAAAAGTCTGCAAATTGCAGGAAAATAGAAGAATTTAAAAAATCTCATGTGAAGCGTTTGTTGGTAAACAAACTAGGATCGTTATCCAGGATCGATGTCTACGAAATGTAAACAAACGCCTTCACCAATAAAAAAAATTCAATTTTAAATAATACTCAATTCGTTTCAAAATTATTTTAGATCTTCCTCAAATAATTCAAAACTATTTTTAATAATTTTCCTGACGTTCATATTCCATTAATTAAAACTCATGACGTCACTTTCATTACGTATTTCACAATTCGTTTCAAAATTATTTTAGATCGTCCTCAAATAATTCAAAACTATTTTTAATAATTTTCTTGACGTTCATATTCCATTAATTAAAACTCATGACGTCACTTTCATTACGTATTTCAAAGATTCCTTCTGGAACATTCCTTTCAGTCCGCAGCAAATGGATACAACTACGCGGATTCAAAGTGGCATCCCTCTAGGAAAACAAATGATTTCTCTATTTAATATTCGATCCAAAAGATAGCCCGATATAAAATATTCCTCCCTCAAAATCAAATTTATTTATTCCCATTTTATTAACTGTTATTGAGCAGACGATCGAAATAAAATATTTTTGTTTTAGAACTATTTACCGCGCGCCCGTATACTCCGGTAAATAGTCTTGGGCACGCGCGAAAATTGGATGGAGCGTCACCTCTCTTGGATGCTGGCTCTCTGAACGAAAGCACGTATTTCTCAGCCGGTCCACGGCATGGCTGACGGCCGTTGTGAGCGAGCTATGTCGCGGATAGGCATATTTTTTTTGCTAATACTTTCAAACGCAATTTGTGTGTTCCTGCTTAAATTTCCATGAACTAAATATACATGAAATCTACACATTTTCAACTTTAAGCGTAGTGGTATTTCTACAGTAAATGCGCTCTCCAGTTTTTTACTGAAGTTGCTTCCAGCTGCTAGGCCTAACTCGAGGCCTAAAGACTGCATCCACGGAAGACCATCTTTGAAGCATTAAGTGCTCTATCTCAATGAATATGAGAGATAATTCAGTGGATAATCCAAAATGTCCTAAAAATGATACTGGTGAAACCCGTTACAGAGCATGTGCCAATTATTTCTACATTACAGATCGTGTGCCAATTATTTCTACATTTGATCGTCCTCCTCCAACGTAAATTATGAGTTGCTACATACAACATAGTGAATATATTTGATTGAGCTGAGCGCAAAAACTTAATTATTTAAATTTAAGCATGAAATAAAGAGAATAAACGCTGTATAGACTCACAAACTTTCATGTTGTTACTTAAAATAACGCATTTTCCCGATATGTGATCAATATCGTAAACCATCAATGATCAGTGTGAGGATTATAATGTATTCAACGATCTAGTTAGAAAATATATATTTGATGTAAGATTAATTGGTAACGGCGCCGCTACTCTTTGTTATTCAGTTTTTTTTATTTGCTGCAGCAAAACTGATGATATGATAATTAAATAAAAGGAGATAGAAAATGAATTAAATAAAAAGTAACGAAAATATTTTCCGGAGGATTTGATAAAAATGATTAAATTTAAAAGTGTTAGAATTATCCATTCTAACACATGTTTTCAGTATTATTTTTAATTAATGCCTTAATTTGGCTCAACGAAACTCTGTTAACTTAATATTACATAAAGTGATTGAAAAAACGGAAGACTTTACACAATATTTTACTTTTTCACAAAAATATTTTATATTTCACAAACATAAATAAAAATTTCACAAAAAATATTTTGTTTTTGACAAAAAAGGGACCCAAAAATTAAAACCTGGATCTACTCCTGCTGTAGAACCCCCCTCCCCCCCCCCCCCCCCCGTTCATAAATACCAAAGTGTTTCAGAAAATTTATCTAATATGAAAAGCATGGAGAAAAATCTCTTAGAATAAAATGTTGAATTAAAAAAGAGAAAAAAGAAACTGAATAAATATCAAAACTAATAATGTACTAAATATTTATAAAATTACAGTACATTATACAGTAAAATCTACAGAAATCTGAATAAACAGAAAATAAATTACTTTTTAATTCTTCAATCAATTTTAATCTTAGTTGTTGTTTTAAAGGAACTGGTGTAGCTGCAGCTTCTAACAACCTTTGTTTTTGAATAGCCTCTCTTTCTGTAAGTCCAAACCATTCAGCTTCTTCTTTCTGAAACAAATATTATATTTAGACTAAATTTATTTTACCACTTTGCATTGTAATGACTATGACTTTACATCTAGACACAAATTCTATTTAGTTTATGGCAACATGGAACGTTATTTGATTACTGCCTCTCTTTCCCCAAGTTCTTAAACATTTGAGGAGAAAAATATTTTGCACA
This sequence comes from Salticus scenicus, assembly GCA_963930645.1. NCBI lineage: Eukaryota > Metazoa > Arthropoda > Arachnida > Araneae > Salticidae > Salticus > Salticus scenicus. Next base: position 290,238,149 of record OZ005649.1, read on the forward strand.
TAACAATAAAATATTTATTAAATACAGTATAACAGTCAATAACAAAGAAAAACATTACAGAACAATAAATACAGAAGATATAAAGGGTTACATAGGTTTTGAAAGCTTAAAAAAAAAAAAAAAAAAGCATTACTTAAACAATATTTTATAAAATTTTCATTAAAAATTTGGAAAATTCCTGATTTTCAGAAACCCTTCAGAAAAGACATAACTTTTGCACCAGTTTTATTGAAGTTTTTTTCGTCGTCTTCAAAACAGAATTGACTAGTGTTTTAATGAAGGATTTTTCTTTTTTTTTTCAATTAAAACTAATTTTACAAGACTATACATGGCGTAAAATGTACCAAAAATTGTACTGTTTTTGAATACAACCATGCCAAAAATTCAAGTTTGATTTTTTTTTTTTTTTAATTCTTTGTTCAAGCAGTTAATTCTATTTTGAAGAAGTGAGCAAAATTCCAATAAAATCATAAACTGAATTTTTCAAACTTTTAAATGAAATTTTTATAAAATATTGCTTAAATGTTGCGTTTTTATATGCTCAAAATTTTGAAAAAAAATTTTTATTTATTATATAAAAAAAAAAAAAGAAAAATTTTTTTAAGGACTGCACACACACTAGCAGCAAAGAAGAGGAATTTCGTAAATTATCCATTGTCGGAAAGTGACCCTTAAACTTCTGGACATATTTACAATAACTTTTTATTCCTTGTTTAGGAATTTTACAAAAAGACCCAAATTCCCCATGCTAATTATCACAGTAGGAGGTTTGTCAGAGGAGAAAAGGTTCTTCCAGGCTCATGACAACTCAAATCACACATCAAAGAAATTTGAATAGAACCCGCATTCCCGCATTGGAATGGTGGAGGTCTGTTCTGTCCTTAAGTCTTCGAAATTTATATAACCTCTTAATTATGCACATCCAAGCTACATTTACAGCTAACATTATTAGACATATTAATGGCAGTAAACAATATTTCCATCAGTAAGACAAGTTTATTGCAACTACATTATTACACACATGTAAAATTTGTACATAGGTTATATTCTTAAGAAAATCTATTGCAGTCAATTAATTTATCTATTCATATATATATATATATATATATAGATAGATAGATAAATTGTATTATTTTTTTAATTTCTCTAATTTTTTCAATATATATATATATATAGAGAGAGAGAGAGAGAATTTGTCATAACAAAAACTTCTGAAATACTAAACTGGTTTTAACTGAAGTTGGACAGTGATTTATTTTAGAAATATCTCAAAAGAGTTTGTCATCCAAGCTAAACTGCCACGTTGTTGTAAAGTGGTGGCCACTTGAAATTTTCAAACTCAGATAAAAAATGTACTTATGAATTCATTTGCTTGAAACTCATATACATGGCCTAAATCAAGGTCTTAATCAAGTTTATTAATCAGCTTACCCAATACCTTGTTTCAAACTGATGGCCATGTTAAAGATTTCAAATTGATATTAAAAAAAAAAAAAAAAAAACATTTATGAACCAATTTGTATAAAACCTAGTATAAACATAGACGATACGATATGAAGCTCCAAAATAAAATTATCAATCAAACTAATCTCCCACTAACCGATCATAGCATATTGTATTATTATATTTGGCACAAAATTGACCACTGGTAAGCTATTGTCCCAGACAATAGACACAGGCACTCGAGAGTCTGCAAATGAATGGGTCGCTGCCGAAGGCAGAGGGGTACCAAAGTGGGATTCAGAGCAATTTCATGATTTATTTATTTATTTTATTTTTGTTTATAATGCAATATAGAAAAATGTTTCCTTTAAATATAGTGACCAGCGAAGCGGGAAAGACCTTCATTACCTTCATTGATTTCATAAATTTAAAAATGATTTCATTAACAAACTTTGATCTATTGGCATACAAGCGGCATCTGGCCGAGTTTTGTACATTTCAAGTTTGATTAAAAAAAATTTTTTTTGCAGTCAAAATTTGGTTTGTTCCCGAACCGGGGTGCCTTTCTAGTCTTAACTAAGTAAATAAATATCAAATTTGAGTGTTTATAACAATCTTTTATTTAGCATAATAATTTTAATTACAGATTTATGAAATAAACAAAAAATAAACCAAGCCAATATTTAGACTAGTAAAATATATCAAAATTATTAAAAATTGTTAAAATAATTTGAACTTTTGTTAACATTTTTAAAATTTAAATATAATTAATTTTATATTTGCTATTAGGCTTCAAAATACATTTTTTCATTATATTATATACCTACACTAGTTTAAACATAAATTTTTTAGGAATTCTTTAAATTTATAATAATTATTTTCACAATGCAATGAATTAACAGAGAATATAAACTATAGATTCTTTGATTACATATTATTGCTAAAACATCAGTGAAGGCCTCCATGTATAGACTCAAAAAGATTTTAGATCCTGTGCATCTGTATGTCTCGTGATAGCAGCCGCAGAAATTAGTCGATTGATTTGCAAATTGGTGCACATGTTCATGAGCCACATGGAATTAGCTGTATAGGTTTGGGTGTATATTCTATTTGTGGTTGTGTATAGAGATACACCAAAATTTTCCTTACCATTACAGCCTATGGACAGAATTTCTCAGTATTGTGACAGCAGCCTCAAAAATCAACTAATTCGTATGCAAATTGAAACACTTGTTCCCGTGTCATACAGAAATAGCTGTATAGTGTTTGGCATGTTGTTTATAGTTTGTGTACAGGGCCACATCAAAGTATTTCTTATTATTATAGCCTATGGGCAGACTTTCATTTAAACGCATCTTACAATGGTTACACTGCATTCAACAAAATGAAATTAATATACATTATTGAGATGCTTAAAAGCATGTTTTCTTCAGAAAAAGGTGTGCTTAGACTTAGTAATTAATATACAGAAACTTAAAAAAGTGTTATGACAATGTCCCATAAATTTCAAACAATTATACATGAACTATATAGTTGTATAGTTTTTTAAGGTGGATATGGGGTTTACAGGGACATAGAAAATAATTTCCCGACATTAGATCTTATGAACAGATTTTTATTTAAGCACATTCAACAGGTTTATGCTGCATTCAACATACTAATATAATTAAAATATGTTATTAAGATACTTAAAACACAATTTTATCTAAAAAAAAAGTATGTATAGACTAAATAATTTATTTAAAGGACCACACAAAAGAAGTTCAATAACATTCTGTAATCATCCTAGTGATGTCAAAGTTGGTTCAAATATTAATAAGTTACAATGAATTAGTTGTACACTTTTTATTAGTGAATATAATGACTGTGGCTGATGGACCGGGACACACAAGTGTTTATACACTAATTTACTTTTTGAATATATTAACACTTGATAAAAAGTAATATTAATGCAAAGTTTAGTATGTTAATGTAAACTCAGTAGGAAATAAGACACCTTTAAAATATTCATATATAATCATTCATAATTATTTACTATACTTATACATTTAATATATTCACACAGTGATGCAATTAGTCTGAATTTCATATTACAATTAATTTAAAAATAGTTTTCAAACTGCTAAACACAATATCCACATTCCTATCAAACCTGATCCAAACATCTTTCAGTTTACACGTAGTGACAAAGATCCAATCAACCCTTTGAACACAGCTGGAATTTATAAAATTCCTTATACAGATAATGAAAATTATGAGAAATGTTATATTGACAAAACGAAACGAAAAATTAAAACTAGAATTAAGGAGCATAGCCATGATATATCTACCGGAAAAATCACCACTAACTAAAGTTAATAGAGATATAGAAATTAATATTAAGTTCGAAAATGTTAAAAAACTAGTGTATTACCATAATCACAATTATGCCGCTTATAGAGAAGCAGTTGAAATTTTGAGTTTTCCTTTTTCATGTAATGGCAACGATGTGGCGGGGGTGAGTCAACAGTGGCACCATGTACCTGAAGGTAGTGCCGGCTGACAGAAACAACGCATTTGAGGAGACTTCAAGCACCAAGGTGCTGCTGAGAATGCTGGGGTGGTACCCCAGTGAAAACGTTCCGGAAAAAGCATGAAGTTGTAAAAAGGTTGTTTTTTATTTAATAGTTAATTTGTATACTTCATGGGATAAATATGAATAAAGTTTTCAAACTGTTCAGAAGTATCAGATACAGTAATTATTTTCAAATATTTCAGATTTTAAATTTAATTAGTTATAATATTTACAAACTCAAAAAAAAAAAAAAAAAAAAAAAAAAAAAGGAAAGAAAGAAAATATAAATTTAAAAGCTTCATTTATTAAAATATGATGTAAAAACTACATTCGTTGAAAGCATTTTTTTCTTTTTTACACTATCTCAGAATGTAGTAAAATACAATTCAGCGCACATAATAGTTGATTGACTATTTTCCTTTAGGTTGTTATGTATTTTACTCTTTTTCGCTAATATTAGCTGATTTTGCATAATCCAGCCGTTTTTTTTTTCCAATGTGTTTAGTTATATCAGATTTGCCACCATGAGAAATTGTAAAACTGGATTGGCAATAAACATAATACACAAATTTTTCACCGCGACTAGATGCTCTTATACATGAAAATTCAGTTGTTCCTTAAACACTTGATAATAAGATTTCTTTCTTTTTTTTTGACCACTGAACTCTTGTCCTAAGGGACTCTGTTAATGTAATTTTCATTCATGTAAAATGAAGCCACATAAAATGAATACTTTATGTAAATTGAGGGACAGGTGTAGAGTTTATATGTGATTACAGATATTTAGATTTGTAAGAAGATGATAGTCAAAGAAAAAAATAAAATAAAGATCTCTGAAATAAAGAGAAAAAAGTAACAGTTCCAAAATGATATACCACTATATTTCACAAAAATAGAAATAATGTAATGCTACAATAGTATTATAACTAGTGGAACTGCAGATCAGGAGCCTCAACGTCCTATTTGCATCAGACATTATTCAACAGGTCATTTATATTTATTCCTTATTATATAATAGTATATATTGATTCAATCAAATTGTTACCATAATCAGATACATTCCTGAGGGGGATATCAGCTCCCATCAACCCCCTGCTGTATCTCTCTTTGTATACCTATCTGTATATCATATATATGTATTCTTAATAAACGACGGTCTTGTATTATTTCACCGAAATTCATAAATACATAATTTCATGCAAAAAATATTACATAGCATATCGGAAATATTTTGCATAACCCTGTAAACTAATTACCAATTCTATGCCCACAATTTTTGACAGAAAAACATGCTTTTAAAATTCGAATAAAATTTCATTATATTTGATGGGGTGTAACCATGCTAAAATACACTTTTAAAAAATACAGACTATAGACCGTAATAGTACGATATTCTTTTATGTATCCCGGAAAAGTCGCCACAGTTATTATAAACACCAATAATAAGAATACACCTAATTAATTATTAATTTTTCAAACTAATTTGACATCATTTGGATGATTACAGCACTTCCTCGGAATTATTTTGTGTGGTTCCATAAATTATTTAGTCTACACATACCCTTTTTTAAGAGTAAACATGATTTTAAGCATCTTTATAATGTATGTTAATTCTATTAAGCTTAATGCAGCATAAATGCATTAAAGTGCGCACTTAACTAAAAATTTGTCCATAGGCTCTAATGTTACGAAATTCTTTTGTGTTTCTCTGTAAACGAACTATAAACATTGTATACACCAGTAAAAACTATTCAGCTTATTTTTCATTTGAAATTAATAATTGTTCCAAATTTAACATCGTTTGGATGACTACGTGACATTGTCAGAACTCTTTTGTAAGGTCCTGTACATTAATTAGAAAGCTTAAGAGCACATATTTTCTACAAACAACATAAGTTCAAGCAATGATGATGCAAAGTAATGATGTTAAAATGCGTTTAAACGAAATTCACCCCATATGCTGCAATGTTAAGTATTTTAGCATGTCTCTGTACACAATCCATAAAAAGTATAGACATAAAAAATTATATAGCTATTTCTATACCGAGCCTGAATGTATATATATCAATTTGGAAAATTCGGAGAATTTTTGCGGCGGCTATTGTGGTACATACAAATTCTGCCCATAGGCCATAATGATAAGAAAAAAATTTTGTATGTCCCTGTACACGAACTACAAATGGAATATACACCTAAAACTATACAGCAAAAATTCTGTATAGTTCATAAATATGTGTACCTAATTGCAAGTCAATAGCGTCACATTTGCAGTCGCTATCGCGGTACATACAAATTCTTTCCATGGGCCGCAATGATAAAAAAAACTTTGGGGTGTCCCTGTACACGAACTACAAATGGAATGCACACCCAAAACTATGCAGCTAATTTCGTGGGGATCATGAACATGTGTACCAAATTACAAGTCAATAGCGTGATTTTTGCGACCACTATCGCACGACAGACAGATGGACAGACAGAACCCAAAATCTTTTTGAGTTTCACCAGAGGGCAAAAATGCATGTTTCGGCAAAAATTGGAAGTCAATAGCTTGATTTTTACAGTGGCTATCGCGGTACATACAGATTTTTCCCATAGGCCGTAATGATAAAAAAAACTTTGGGGTGTCCCTGTACACAAACTACAAATGGAATGCACACCCAAAACTATACAGCTAATTTTGTGGGGATCATGAGCATGTATACCAAATTACATGTCAATAGCGTGATTTTTGCGGCCACTATCGCACGACAGACAGACGGAACCCAAAATCCTTTTGAGTTTCACCAGAGGGGCTCCTCTGATGTTTCGGCAAAAATTGGAAGTCAATAGCTTGATTTTTACAGTGGCTATCGCGGTACATACAGATTTTTCCCATAGGCCGTAATGATAAGAAAAACTTTGGCGTGTCCCTGTACACGAACTACAAATGTAATACACATCTAAAACAATACAGCTGATTCCGTTGGGCTCGTGAATATGTGTAGCAAATTGCAAGTCAATAGTGTGATTTTTGTGGCCACTATCACACGACATACAGATTCTTCCCATAGGCCGTAATGATAAAAAAAAAATTTTAGCGTGTCCCTGTGCACGAACTACAAATGGAATGCACACCATAAACTATACAGCTAATTTTGTGGGGATCATGAATATGTGTCCCAAATTTCAAGTCAATAGTGGGATTTTTGCGGCCGCTATCGCACAACAAACACACAGACAAACAGACAGAACCCAAAACCGTTTTGAGTCTCAACAGAGGGCCTCCACTGATGTTTCAGCAATTAATCTGAGATTTAGCTGAAGGGGGGGGGGGAAATTAAATAAATAAATAACTTCACGGAATAATAAAAGGAAAAAAAAAACTATTTTTAAATGAAATTTTATCAAATTACCAGGCTTTTTTGAGATTTTGTATTTGTGACAAAAGAAATTTTAAGCAAATTAAAAAACTGAGTTGGTTTATATCTAATAAGACAATGTGACGTTTTCTAACTATCTCAATTCAGCCATAATAATATCATGTTTCATACCCAATCAACATGAAGTTGACAGCTCTATTTTTGAGTTCACAGTTTGACAGACTATTCCTTGTGTACCCATTTTGATGAGACATTCATATTAATGTAGATTATAAAGGTGTAAGTAAAAAATAATTTTTAAAATATAATTTAAATTGAGAATAATATTTTTATTAACATAAATGTGATAACATTTTAAAATGTAAAAGTAACAAGTGCACAAACTGCAATAAAATATGTCAAAATACTGATGTTGAAAGGTAATAAATAAAAACTTTGTCGAAAACAAACATCATAAATTGCAAAAACTCACAAAATTTCTTTTCTACTGAAAATAATTGAGCTTAAACCTTAATTAGGTGAAATAAAAGAAAGGCATGAAAGCATCAACATACCTTCTAAGATAATGTAGTGAAAGTTGCTGCTTTCAGGCTTATTCTTTTAACCTGATGAAACATCGGATTCAATTGTTTTGAGATTAAACATACATTAAATACACAGATATTTGAAAATTAAGCCTACTATTACAAAAAGAAATCTTTATATTTAAAAAATAGAGATAAACATATAAACAAATAACAAAAATGAAAGCAAGCATCTCACCGGTATCATAAACTTTGAATACTTTTCAAAAATTTCTTTATTTTTTTCTTCATCATCATGATATTTTTCTTCATTTACAAGAGCCAACAAAAGTTTTCGTCTCATTTTAAGAGCTAATAAAGATTTTAAATCTTGCACAGGTGTCTGAAAAACATGAATTTAAAAATTTAAAAATTATTATAAAGAGAGGTAATAGATTGATTATCATATAGATACATTATTTATATACACAGAAACATAATACAGTGGCGGCTCGTGTCAGTTTTCTCAAGTGGGGCCCAATCCATCGTATGATGTGAGGAATTTAACATTAATAATATTAATTATTCAAACATGAAAAAAATTTTTTTTTCACATTTAATAGTTACTTTTTAATATAACATTATGGAAAAAACTGCATAAAAATATGCCAAAAATTAAAGTTTTTATGACGACGATTGAAGAATTCTGCAATGGTGCTATTGATGAAATATCATACTTCAAATCCCTCGAAGTTGGTAAAACTACGAAAGTTCTGAACTCGATTCCCAGTCATTTTCGTCAGCCTAGCCATTTGGAATTTTCCATATTTCTCTCCAAAACTCTTGTAAAGATGAGCTAGGAGGTCCTTAGAAAGGAGCGCACTCCACTTAAGCTTAGGACCCTCCTTTAGTCAACAGGACTTAAACTCAACATTACACATCATTAAAATTTAAATTAAGTTTTCTCTAGATGCAATATATTTTTAACTATGCATATTATATCTCCTCATCTTTTAATAATAAAGATTTCAAATGTTATATCCATATATCTTACCTTTAAAAAATAAATAAAATAAAATAAACCTTAACCAAGAAATTATATTGAAATTTAGAAACTTGTGAGTACTGTAATATCAATGCAGATTAGAAAAATACTATGTTTCTCACTTTAAGAGCTTAATATTAGATAAATTAAATTATTATTATATTTATATATACATATTTGATTCAGTTTAAAGAAAACAAAGTAGAAATAATGCATTTAAAATTAAATAACTTTATCCCAACGAGATTTCGAATTTTTATGCATATAAGTTTAAAATATGCATGTAGAGAAAATTCAATTTAATATGAGAATTAAAGATTGACTCTTAAAGGAAATAAAAAAATAAAAATAGATTTTTTTTAAGAAAGAAAACAAGAAAAAATTAAAAATAAGGAAATTAAGAAACGGTCAATCATCTTAGAAGGAAAAAAAATAAAAAATCGTGCAGATGCTTCCATTAAATGATATATATATATAAAAAAAAAAAAATCAGTTTTTAATAACAATAAACGCTTTTATGCAGATATTTAATTTATCAATATAAATCTGCTAATTATTTACATAAAAATTTTATCCATTTATAATTTATTTGCATAAAATTTTAGGTTATCACACGCACATCTGAAGAAAAATATTGCAATTGTATTTTTCTTTCTATTTAATTATTTAAAGTAAAAATAATTTAGTTAGTGTGGTCTCAAATTATTAATTACAAGTTTTCATTTTAAATGCTAATCTAGAAAGGAAAGATATTTGCAATAAATCATCAACATAGTTTTTTTTTTTTTTTTTAACTATCATATGTAAGTTTTAAAAATGCATCGAAAAATCGACCTTTAAAAAAATAGATAAAAAAGCAATGCAGAAGTCACCAAATTTTGTTCAGGAACTGTAGGGTTAACTTATTTTAAAAGAGATAGTTTTTCTCTTTATAGATATCTTCCAAGGGCCCACTCTATCTGTGCCCCAAAATGAAAACATTCTAGTGTGCTAACACTGATAAAGAATTGTGTCGCCAAATCTGTTAGCCTACTGTACTAGAATAAATACGATATAAAATGTGTCAAGCTTGGACAGTTCAAGAAGTGCCCATTCTCTACAGATAAGGAAGTAGCAGCCAGTCATTAAATGATTTATGGCACCTAAAAAGGGTATGTTGACAAATAGACAATTATGAGAAGTTGGAGAAACAGAAAGTTGGTGGACTAATGGACGTTGTTATTTTGTGTATATATTTTTGAACAGTTACAATAAATAAAAATAGAAAGAAAATATTAATATTATATTATTTCTTTGTTTGAGAAAAAATGTAAGTGGGGTCAAGCCCCATTGGCCCTTAATGATGGACTGCTCCTGGATTTATTCCAAAAAGCTTAGCACTTTAGTTTGTCAGGTATTTGCAAGTTCAAAAAAGTTATTTTAATTTTAAAAGAAATAATAAAATTTATTTTAGCAAATGTACTGTCTAATCATGTTTCATGACACAATAGGAGTTTATGTTTGATCACATGTTTCCTAAACCCCAAGCAGTCAGTTAATTTGTTATCCCACCAAGTATTCAGGATCCTCCATCATGGGAACATGTTTGATATTTCGTGTATCAAACATGGTCACACAGTAATTTTTCAGCAAAGATTAAAAACATAAGGAAAATAATTTCAAGAAATTTCAGAGCAATTTTTTACTCTGGTATTTCTCCACCAATCTTTAAAATTTTATTTTATTATTTGTACATCTATTATGTGCTTGACCCTATCCTTTCTATTTCTAGTTTTTGTGTTACTTACTCTCTCTATAGAATACAACATCTTTGATATTAAAAGGAGACTTGGTGCTAGATAACTAAACCCAGGTAAAATCTTTAATGTCTTGTCTGGAACACCAAAGAGAAAAATGTTTCTGTGACATCTAGCATACCATCTTCAGAGCATAAAAAATTTTCTTCCAATAAACTTATCCTTTCTCAGTGCTCCTATATACAGGGTATTCAGGATAAATTTGACACTTTTGGGAGATAGTAAAAAACCGGGAATATCGTCCTGAAAACGCATCTTACTGAACTCATGGAAATTGTACCGTATGAGGAGAACACAATAAAGCAGAATCACTTAAAAAAAAACCACCCTTTGTAACTACAACTGCCTCAAGGCAGCTCCTGTATCTGGAGCATGTAGATTCAGATGTCTCTAGGGAGAGATGCAAATGTCGCCTTAATCCTGTCAGTAAGCTGTGTACTTGTGTTGCAGGCAGTACGGTTGATGTGTTGCTCTAACACGCCACACACAAAATAATCATAGGATTGAATAAGGGAAGTTAGGGGGGCTAGATGTCGGAACCGATGAAATCCCTTGCCTCGATGAGAGAGTTATCTTGTACTTTTCCAGCATTTATGCCTCATGTAGGAGTGATAATGAAGGTCACTGTTCGAATCTAGTTTCATGGTTGACGGGGCGACACCCATTACCCAAGCTAGATCTCAGATTCCCTTTCCTGGATCTTTCTGCACAGTCTTTTGCAATTGCTACAAGAATTTTGGTGTGCAGCGGCAATCAGATCATTTTCTGTTAGCTTTTCTTGCAGCCACAACTTTATAGATAATGTTTTTCTGCATTTCACTTCATATCACTTTCATTGTGTTAAAAGAGCACTGCACAACTGTTTTGATTGCAGAATTTGGTTCGTCAGCGAGAATCATCATAATGCAGGTAACCCTTTTCCAATATTCTGGTGGCTTTCATCTGTCCTTTGAAGTTCTTTTTAACTTTACAGTTGTATCGGGAACCAAAGAGAAGTAATGTGTGAGAATGCTTGCAATACCTTCAAGCAACTCATATATACATGCAATAAAACTAACTGTCAAATTTATCCCAAACACCCTGTATAGGAAAGGAATCAGATTCGATTCAACCAATAGTAGTATGGGGGGATTGGCAAATAGGAAATTGGGAAATGGTAGTTGTGAAAAGGTGTAGAAGAAATGTGGACAGAATGTAAAATTTCCAGCAATCAGACAAATACAATACAGCAAAATCACAACAATATTTTTAGGATTCTTATAGAAGTAAAAATCTTCAAAGATATCAAGTTCATGAGTAGATTTGGGTCTGCAAATTATATTAGCAGGGATTAATCCAGCTTTTTAAAAATGATACCCCATTTGTGAATTTATAAAATAATTTGTGAAATCATCAAGTTTGTGAAAATTAATGATACTTCAGAACAATTAACTAAAATATGTAAAGCAGTTTTTTTTAAATTTAAAAATACATTTAAAAAATAAAATGAAACAGTTGTAAAAATAAATATATATATAGGCGAGTTAAGTTGTTTCTTATATGTAAGATAAGTAGGTGTTTACTTAGATATGTATCATTGTCTCCAGTAAGTATTCAAATTGAGGGTATTTTTCTGTGTTCGATGCAGTGAAGCTTATAAAATATTTTAGTGTGCAGTTATATTGCTAAGAATTGACTTTGTGAAGGAACCTCTTTGCTGAAAGTTGAATTTGTGAAGGTACCTCTTTGCTGAAAGTTGAATTTGTGAAGGTACCTCTTTGCTGAAAGTTGAATTTGTGAAGGTACCTCTTTGCTGAAAGTTGGATTTGTGAAGGTACCTCATTGCTAAAAATTGACTTTGTGAAAGTGCCTCAATGCGGCACTAAATTTGTTCTGAATTAACCTCTGATTAGCTGTATCAGATTTAAAATCATAGTTTTTCACTCAGCAATGCTCAAAAATGGCTGATTTGCTGGTTTCTTATTTACAGACGTAACTTACAGTGATCTCTCATTTGCGCGTGGGCACAATGGACCATGACAAAAACACACAAAAGTGAAAAACCACAAAAGATAGGTTAAAAGTGAAACATCAGCACACTGTACATAGTAATTGTTAATTAATGCTATGTACATATAGTATTATTGAAAAATGTAATGGAAATTACATAGTTTCAAAATGCAAAATGTACAAGTTGCATGTATAACTTCTGTTAATTATTTTTTATAAGCACACACACATACACAAAGAAAAAGCCTTTTTACTTAAATTTTCTTTCATTCCTATATATGTTTGAACAAAATAACTTACAATCATGGATTATGTTTGTTTTCATAAATTTTCAAAGAGAGTTTTTTCAAGTTCATGAAAACATGAAAATACTCCTTTAGTTTCAAAATTGAACTGAAAATAATACTGCAGAGTTTCTAAAGCTTCCAGTGCTCTTGGAGGAGTTGGGAGGAAATTTCGTCACATCTTCTTCATCAACATCATCGTCTTCTTCATTTTTGTCACTACCATTTATTTCAATTGCTGAGTCACCAATCGCAATTCATAGCTGTGATTAAATTTTCATCTTGAGGAACTTACAATATGAACTGAAAGAATTTGTGTATAAGTAAAGGGGCTTTTTTAGTTCTGTGCATAAATGAATAAGAGTTATCATTCTTTTCCTACATACCTGGCCCAGATCATGGAAAAAAAAAAATGTGCTTAAGTTAAAAATGCATATAAAAGAGAGTGCGTATACGTGAGAGATCACTGTATATGTTCTTTTAGATGGGAATTTAAGTCTGTCTAGCTTGACCAATGTATGATAAACCACATTGACAAGAAATACTATAAATAGTCCAAGGGTTATAAATATATATAGCATTTTTTAAGTGAGAAAGGGTTCATGAGTAGATTTGGGCCTGCAAATCATTTCAGCTGTATGAAATTAATTATGGTTTTTCTCCCAGCAATGTTTAGAAATGACCAATTTGTTGGTTTCTTGTTTACAGATGTAACTCATATGTTCTTTTAGACTTCCAATAAACTTACTCTTTCTCAGTTGAAAGATCCTATAGATATGTATAACTCGTGGGGTTTTTACAGTATTTCTTGTCAATGTGGTTTATCATACATTGGTAAACTAGATAAACAGAAGGTAAAGATAGGTAAAATAGGTAAACTAGACACAGACTTAAATTCCATCTAAAAGAACATATAAGATGTCTGTAAACAAGGAACCAACAAATCGACTATTTCTAAGCATTGTTGGAAGAAAAGACATAATTTTAAATTTGACACAGCTAAAATAATTTGCAGGCCCAAATCTACTCACGAATTTGACTTCTTTGAAGTTTCTTACATCTATGAGAATCTTAAAAATATTGTTAATTGTAATTTCCCTATACCCTATTTATCTGATTCTTGAAAATTTTACATTCAGTCCACATTTTCTTAATCTTTTCTAGACTGTAAAAAAAAAAAAAAAGTCCTATTTGCTGCCAAACATTTTCTGTAATACAGAAAACTATGCTCTATCAATGTAATTTTTGAGTACTTTCTGTCATTACAGAAAATTTCTGGCAACAAACAGAATTTTTTTTTACAGTGTACATTTTTCACAACTAAGAGGGGATAATAGAGGGGTGTTAATAGAGGGGATCCCTCTATTAATACTACAGAAATCAGCGATATCATTCAATCTAGAATCATCAGCCAATTCGGGAATAATAAAATTAGTGAAACATCAATACATACCAATAATCTTTTATTTAGCGAATGTTTTTTCTTTTTTGATGGTTTTTTCTATAAACAAACTCAGGGCGTCCCTATGGGATCTCCGATTTCGGAAATCATAGCTGAATTAAAAATGAGGAACTTTGAAAATACCGCTCATAATATAATTAATAACTGCAAACTCTGGGTCCGCTATGTTGGCGACATTTTTACCGTTATCCCCCAAAATATTAAACCTGAAAATCTCCTTTTTGAACTTAATAAACTCAATCCTCTCATCAAATTTACAAATGAAACTGAAAATAACAATAACTTAAATTTTCTTGATGTTTATATTACCAAAAACCAAAACCATACCATTGATACTACTGTTTTCCGTAAACCTACAAATAATAATGAAATTATTAACAATAAATGTTGCAACCCCCTTACTAATAAATACGCTGTTTTGTGATCTTATATTAACCGCACATTTCTCATCTGTTCTAATAAAACCCTTTTAAATACTGAACCAAAATTTATTAAAAGTATTGCTAATAAAGCAAACTACAACCCTAAAATAGTGGATAAATTCTATAAAAAACACATTAAATCCCTTAATTATATTACAAATGCACAAAAAACTAAACCTTCCTTCACTTCCGCAATTCCATATTGTAAAGGCACCTCCATCAAAATCAAAAATGAAGCTAAAAAATACAATGTTAACATTCCGATTAGACCAAATAAAAATATTTACCAACGTATTCGTAATGAAAAAGACCCTATTCATTTTAATCAAACAGCAAGCATATACAAAATAAATTTTCAAGACTATGATAAAAATAAAGCTAGCTATATCGGTATGACTAAACACAAAATTAAAGACAGGATTTCCAAACAACTTGCCAACCTTGAACGCAACAAACCATCCACTGCTTTTTCAAGAACTAACAACACTAAACCCATTAATATTGATTCAATTAACTTTCATAAAATTGCTCCTTTTAACTCACATAAACATGCACTTAAAAGAGAAGCACTTGAGATTTTGACAACCAGTGATGCAGTAAATGACATTGAACACAGTTTGATCCCACCTGAATGGAAACAGTTTTTTAAATACAAGAAAAGAAGAGAAGAAATGACAGACGGAGACAATGAAGAAAGAGAATGAGCCACCGAGCATTTTGTTGTCGTCAAGCTCTGAAGATGGTTCCGGTCGGAACCAAAATATATAAGCTCATAATTTTTTTTAAGGATTTAATGTAAGGTATTTTTTGAATTGTTTTTTATGAGTATTAATTGTTTGGCACAGGGGGCACAGCCCCCACCCCCAATCAGGGAGTCTGTGACACCCCCTCAGGGCACATTACTAAAATTTAAGGGGAAAAAATTACAAAATTTTCAGTTTTTCTCCTATTAGTAGCATTTTTTACTTTCCGAACACTATAGTCAGGAAAGTATTGTAATCATGTCAAAAATCCGAATTTAAGATTTTGTTGTTTCTATACATTTCAAGGTCCCCTGAGTCCGTTTTCACTATTTTTACGATGATGTGTGTGTGTATGTCTGTGAGTGAACACGCTAGCGTCTAAACGCTTTGTTCGAATAAGCTGAAAGTTGGTACGCATATTGTAAGTCACCACAGTACGAACCCTATAGATTTTGGTGAATCTAGCACTTATAGTTTTTTTACAGGGACACAAAGAAAAATTCTTTATCATTATGGCCTATGGGACCAAAATCTTAAACGTGCGATAGGATAGCCTCTAAACGCCTTATTCAATTCAGCAAAAAATTTATACGCATATTATAGGTCACAGATACTCAATCTCTATAGATTTTGGAGAATCTAGCACTTATAGTTTTTTAACAGGGACACAAAGAAAAATTCTTTATCATTATGGCCTATGGGGCCAAATTTTTAAAAGTGTGATAGCGTCTAAACGTCTTATTAATATGAGCAAAAAATTTGTACAACTGTTATAGGTCACAGTTGCACCAACTGTATAGATTTTGGTGAATCCAGCACTTGCAGTTTTTTTACAGGGACACAAAGAAAAATTCTTTATCATTATGGCCTATGGGGCCAAATTTTTATAAGTGCGATAGCATCTAAACGCCTTATTCAATTGAGTTGAAAATTTATATGAATATTATAAATCACTGTTGCACTAGCTATAAGCATTTTGGTGAATCTAGCATTTATAGGTTTTTACAGGGAAACAACGAAAAATTCTTTATCATTATGATCTATGGGCTCAAAGCTCAGTAGCTTTAAACAAAATATCGTGTAATATATGGAGAAAAATACTTAAACACTCTATTATGGTTTTCTCTCTTTTGTTTGTTTAACAACTCCTCTTTCTTTAGTTTATCTACAAAACCGTTAATGACTAAATGTTCAGAAAGTCGAGTGGAGGCACTCCAGATTTTTTTTCTTTTACAAATTAGAGGCATTCCAATTTTTACTTTCTGTATTCAATAGAAAAAAGTATTGGATTCGTAAAAATTGTCGGCTTCCGGTTTTCTGTGATATTACACATTTTGAGAAGTCCAGAACATGCTTTGACCATGACATTTTTAGAAGATGTCTGCCTGTCTATGTGTGACAAAACTTTTGTTCCAGTGTATCTCAAGAACTACTACACAGAATTACATATAAATTTGCATGTAGTTGCATCATGACATAAATTAGTTTCTGTTAACTTTTGGTACAAATTGCTCATTAGGTGACGCTTTCGTACTACAATTTCTTTAATTTAAAGGAAGGCTATATCTCTGGTTCTATTTTGTATAATCATACAAAACTTGATATGTGAGAGGGCAATTATGAAACTTTAGGCTGATTTAATTTAGGTGCATATCGGCAGATAAGTCGTGCTGCTCTGCTACCATTTTCCTACTCGTCACTTTGACGGCTAGCATTCTTTTCCTCCTTCAATGTGCAGTTCTAATGTGCGATGAAAATAAAGGCACTAGCAACAAAGTAGAAGTAGTAAATTCCTAGCTTTCTTGTAAAAATATTAGCACTACCAAATTTTTAAAATGGAAAAAACTAACTAGATAAAGTATCAGTATTTTAAGTAATTGTAGTTTATGTACAATGTTTACACATATGTTTCTATGTGTAAATAACAGTTTTAAAAGTACAACATAATGGCAACTAAGAAAACAATGTTAGTTGCCATTTGGCACCCAACTTGCTGATTCTAATTTCTATCCCTGGTGCTACTACTGATGACCCATAGTTGTAACTTTAATTATTTATTCTTCTTAAAAAAAAAAATAAATAAATAAATAAATTTGATTTTTCACTCTACAGATGGTGTCATCAAACACTGTAATATTCTTTATCTCATGCAGAACTTATATTTATTTAATTGGGTGTTCAAAAGTAGATATTTGTTTATTAAAATACATACGGTCTGCTTTTGCACTTTATTACAATAATTATTTTATAAAGCACCGTATGATCACACAAGACAAATTAAAAAAATGACAAAGATGAAAATAAAAGTTGAAAAAGTGCATTTTTAGATAGGTAGGTACGGGGAAAATTGAGATACATGCTATGCCATGAGGGCAGCTTCGTCTCGAAAAATCAGTTTTTGAACTAGAACTTAGCTATCTTTAATGAAATTAATATTAAAAATTATAAGGGCTACGCATTTTAACATTTCTGTAGACTTTAATGTTAGTAATTTTACTTTTTATTGCAAAATACCTATTGGCTGAAGTTGGCTTTAATTTTTTTCCCAGTAGCAGATTATCCGTAAATAATCAGCCAATGCAGATTATCTATAAATATTTTTATAAGTTCATAATAACAGATGCGATTATCTGCTGCTGCAGACTATATGCCAAAAATTATGGTAGTTACACATCAGCAACATACAAATGTAAATAGTTTTAATAAATTTTTATTAAAAATGTGAATTATTCAAAAACATGTTTTAAATTCAGAGATGATTTTCATGCACAACAAAGAAATGTGATATAATAGAAACTTACAGCTAAAATATAATGATCAAATCCACAATGTTCATCAATTAATTTTAATGTTCTTTCAGTAACTGTTACTTTCATGTATTGATTTAATATTTCACTATAAACAATGGCTGGTTTTAATTTAGGCACCCAGTAATTTGGAAATCTGAAATAAGCAGATAAAAGAAATATTGAAAGAAATAATGAAAAAGGAAAATTATATACAACATAAAATATATTAATAAGGACAATCATTTTACTGATTTAAAAATATTTACTCGATTCTAATATAGATGAAATAAATTGTAAAAAACTTGATGATTCGTCAATATATATGTCTAGACAAATTAATTATTTAAAAGGTTGAACATACTTTTTTTAAAATAACTCATTATAGTTATAAATATTATAATCTTTAAATGTATTTACATATTTGTTTTAAACTTAAAAAATAAAAATAAAAGATTTAGTTTGCCTGGATTGTTCTAGATTGATCTCTGTTAACTAGCCCAAGGGATTATATGGGTTTCAAAGGCTAAAAAATGAATATTTTCTCTATTTCTTTTTCTTCTTTTATTATTATTGTAATAAATAAAAAAAAATATTCAAAATTCTGAGCATATAAAAGATTAACATTTAAACAATATTTAAAAACAATTTCATTAACAAATTTGGAAAATTCAGTTGGCAGGCACTGGTTTTCAGAGATCCTTTAGAAAAACAGTGGACATGATTTCTCAAAAACTAATGCATCCTGTCTTATTGAAATTTTGCACATTTCTTCAAAATAGAATTGACAAATGCTTGAATGAAGGATAAAAAAAAAAAGACTTTTTGGCAGAGTTGTAAGTAAAGACAGTACAATTTTCGGTAAATTTTACCCCACATAAAGCTTTGTAAAATAAGTTGATGGAAATAGAGAAAAATCCATCATTCAAATACTAGATAATTCTATTTTGAAAAATTGTGCAAAATTTCAATAAGATTGGTGCATTAGTTTTTGAGAAATCACGTCCGCCGCTTTTCTGAAGGGTCTTTGGAAAGGAAACCAGGATCCACTTGCTGAATTTTCCAACTTTTTTAAATAATATTTTATAAAATATTGTTTAAATGTTGTTCTTTTATATGCTCAAAATTTTGAATAAAAAATTATTTATTATACTTAATGTGTGTATATATATATATATACGCATAAAGAGAGAGAGAAAAAATAAGCTTTTTTAAAACCTTCAAAACCCATGCAACCCCTTAACGGCCCTCTTCACTTACCGTCGCCGGAAGCCCGAGCCAATGTTATTCTATGGGGAACTTTTCTTTACAAATAATTTACTAACTAATATATATTTTTAAATTCTGTTTTCACATTCAGGAAATTCTCAACTGTTAAATTTACAGACCTTTTTTAAAAACGTATATATATATATTTTTTTTTTTTAATATTTTATTTTGAAATTGCAAAATGAAAAAAATTCACATATTGAAAATTCGTATATTGCAGCTCCAAATAAAATATAAAAAAATAAAAAAATAATTTTTTAAAAAAGGTCCGTCAATTTAACAGCTGGGAATTTTCAGAATGTGAAAACAGAATTTAAAAATATGTATTAGTTAATAAGTCATTTGTAAAGAAAAATTTCCCATAGAATAACATTAGCTCAGCTTCCGGCGGCAGTAAGTTTCAAATAATAGAATTATCACTTATCTCACACAAAAGAAGCATAGATATTCAGTCAGATAAACAAATATTCTAAGAAAGATAATTAAAAATTATTGCTATTTTCTATACATATTTGTGTTTTCTAACACCTTCATAACAGATACAAAAATTGGCTGTTTAGTAGGGTTAAAAAGTGGATCCCCACAATGATGATGGTCAGTAAAAGAGAAATATTTGTATTTTAATTTGATTTAAAAGCACTATATTTATTTACATTAAAAATAATATTTACTGAATAATACAAATAATCTCCTCGAATACGGAATAATATTTTACAATAACAGGAAGTAAGGATGTACCTAATATTCAGTATTCGGCCATACTATCGAATATTCGGTTTGGCGAAATCTGAAGCTATTCAGCAAGTCGAATATCAAATTATTCAGCTAACTTAATCTATAACAAAACAGTTTTCAAATTTTAAATTATTTAAAAAAAATTCTTACCTTACTGCTATTTTTAATTACATTAAAATGAGATTATTAACAATAATTAAGAAATATAATTAAATGTGAGCAACTGCTTTACACAGCTTCTAAAGTAACATTAAAGAAAATTTATTATGAAATAGATGAATCATAGCAATTCATGATATCTACCAAAAATTATTTCTATAATAACAATAATTTAATAAAGATAAATTATGAAGAATAAATGAAAATTCTTCTATGGTATACAATTAATCGAAAACAAGAGGGGAAAAAATGCATGAATGAAATTTTTAATTGTCAGTAAAGTGATTGAATCTTTATTTTAAGAAATAATACTTCCTATTTTTCTTGACAGAGAATTAGTTTAATGAAAACTTTCTGATATGGAAGTTATTCTTTATATCTCTGAAGCAGAGTTTACAAGGAGTTTATGTAATAAAAGAGGTGTTGCTATCAAGGTATCAAAGAAAAATCACATATCATGAATCCCAGTGGCAGAAACACAGCGACATAGTCGCAGACACAGAAAAACGGCTTGCGGACAGTTTTTGTCTGCTTTGAGAAAAAAATTTGTCCGCAACTTTCGGATAACAATTCACTTATAAAAATTTCTGTATCAAAACTAAAACTAATACTTTTATTATTTATAATTATTTATATTGTGTTGTGTCAAACATTGCTATAAAATATTTAATTGAATGAGATGAATTGAATGAATACAATTGTTTATACAATATTGTTTTGTAGTAAAATTGTATTCGTGTATTGTTGCACAAGATCACCACAGATGTTAAGCTCCCCCCCCCTCCCCCCATCAGCTTTCAGGCTTTTTGAGTGTAAGCCATTTTCACCCCTGATTACACGCAAATTTTGCAGAGAGATTATGAAATTTTAAAAGCCTGTCGCAGACAGCTTCAAAACTTTCTGCCACTGGGTCATGAATCACATCTAAAAAATATTAAGTATTAATTTAGAAACCTAACAGCTAATGATTTTCTTTGCTCTGAACTCAACATCACAGTAATAAAATTTGACAATAATAGACTTAAATTATATTTAGAATATTGTCAAATAATTTTTTACAGTTAAATATATCACTGTTTCTGAAGAGTATTTTTTACTTTTCTTTATATTCAAAAGAACAAAGTATTGGATTCATAAAACAAATTTAGTCTTCTGGTTTTTGATGAATTTACATGTTTTGAGAGGTCCAAAAAATGATTTGACCACTTTTAGAAAATGTCTGTCAGTGTGTGTGTAGCAGGGTTTAAACTGCCATTAGTTTTTTTAGCATTTTGCTAAAAGGTATCATATTTTGCTAAAACATGTTGGTCAGAATTTTGCTGAAAAGCTAAAACTGGATAACTGTATAAAATATCTCTATAATAACTCGGATTTTTTTTTTTTTTTTTCTGTAATATTTGCAGGCAAAAACTATGAAAGGACTGAAGTTTTTGGGAATGATTATTTATGTAATAATTTGGATTTATTTTTAATTTTTAATGATTGAATTTAAATGCAAAAATATTTAAAAGTATGTCAGAATTTAGAATTTGATTCATAGAAGCATTCTTAGCACTAGTATTTCACGATTATCTACCACTACACTTTACTTAATTTTTCAATTGCTTTTTCATTTTACACATATGATATGAGTACCTCTTTTTCTATTGTTAAAATCAAAACATAGTTTCCCTGATTCATATTTTTAAAGTCCCAAATATGGATGCTTGATTAAAATCATCAATGAACAAAAGAATAGAAAATAAAACTGAGGATAACAAAGCTAAGTAAAAGAAATCAATGGTATCCAAAGAATTAACTATCGAAAAAGCTAAAATAGTGCTTGCCTATTTTCGCTAAAATGCTAAAGTAATTTTTTTGCAGGTTAAACACTGGTGTGTAGTGATGTAAAATAACCTGGTATTTATTTTTCAATGAACTCTTCAAATAAAATATTTGTATTTATGTATAATATGATGTTACTATATATAAAGAAAGAAAGAAAAACACAAAAGTTAAAAACATTTGAGATTTAGATAATGTTTTTAATTTGATAAAAGTGAAAAATTTTAACAGAAAAAACAAATGCAATACATTATTATGCATTTTTTGCATAAAATATTTGATTTAAATTTCAACCCTTTTTCAGTTATAATGTATTTGCTGATGTTTAGGAGCAATGTTAATAAAAGAAAATGTTAAGTTTGGTTTTAAAATGATAAAGAACACTGATAGTGATACTATTTAAAAAATCCTAAGAATTATAGCAGGATTGTTGGTAACCTTGTTTAAGCAATTCTAAAATAACATTAAAAAAAAAAAAAAAAAGTTTCAAACTTAAAATTTTCATAGTTATATATATTGCAAATTCTGTAATGAGTTCAAAAATAAGATATATTATAACTATGTTGCGAATTTTGACTAAGTGATATTTTGCATTTTACAGCTTCAAAATATTAAAAACTGAAAAAATCAATTTTCAGATAATAATAATCAATTTAACAGTTGTGAATTTTCTGAACGAAAATTTCTGAAACAGAAATAAAAAATATGTATTACCTATAGGGATGCACTGAATACTCAGTATCTATTTGGTATTCAGTCTGGCCGAATCTAAAACTATCCAGCTACTTGAACATATAAAAATTCAATTTTTTAAAATTTTTAATATAAGCAGCATTACGATATATTTTGATGCGCCATTCGTGGATGTCATCAGGTGTTTGGGAATTGCTGCTTCACTGACCATCACTGTCACTGGATTCTTCATCTTCTTTTTCGGTGTTGACGTCATCCTTTTGTTTTTTTCTTATTAATCAGCTGTTGCCACTCTTTAGGTATTGTGCTGTACTCTCTTTCGTTAATAGCAGAGTTAGATGTCAGTATTTCAAGTGCTTCACGTTTTAAGGCACAGTTGTGGGAGTTATAATACGTGATTTCAGTAGTGGTTATGGTATTAGGATTTATAGGGTTATTGATATGAGTACGGGATAACGCGGTGGAGGTTCTGTTATATTTTAAGTCATTAATATGTTCAATTTCACGGTCTCTTATTGTTCTTTTAGTCATACCGATATAGCAAGCTTAAGTATTATTATTTTCAAAATTAAAGTCTATTTTGTAGATGCCAAAAGATTCTTTGGGGTCTATTAAGTCTTTTTCATTGCGTATGCATTGAAATATATTTCTGTTTGGTTTTATGGGAATGCTTATGCCATGGTGGGAATCTTCATATTTTATTTTCTATACCATTGCAGAAAGGAATGGAGGGAGTATATTTAGATTCTGCAATGGTATAGCAAATAAAATATGAAGGCTCCCACCATGGCATAAACATTCCCATAAAAACAAACAGAAATATATTTCAATGCATACGCAATGAAAAAGACTGAATAGACCCCAAAGAAACTTCTGGCATCTACAAAATCGATTTTAATTTTGAAAATAATAATAATACTAAAGCTTGCTATATCAGGAAGACTAAAAGAAAAATAAGATACTTCGAAATTAAACATATTAATGACTTAAAATATAACAGAACCTCCACCGTGTTATCCTGTGCTCATATCAATAGCCCTATAAATCCTAATACCATAACCACTACTAAAATCATGCATTATAACTCCCACAAGTACGCCTTACAATGTGAAGCA
This sequence comes from Salticus scenicus, assembly GCA_963930645.1. Lineage (NCBI taxonomy): Eukaryota > Metazoa > Arthropoda > Arachnida > Araneae > Salticidae > Salticus > Salticus scenicus. Next base: position 290,262,330 of record OZ005649.1, read on the forward strand.
CTTGAAATTCTGACATCTAACTCTGCTATTAACGAGGTTATATAGGTTAGCTATTTCATTGTTACTTTTAAATTGATTTTTCACAAATGCAGCATTTCTGTGTTGCGTTATTTATTTATTTGACTAAGCGTGGCAAGATATCATTATTTAAGAAATTTTATATGTTTATTAAGAAGTCTAACAGTTAATAATTTTCTCTGACTGTGAATTCAGCATTACACCACTACTTATGTTTAGCAATATGTATTTCCTAATATTTTTCTACATTTATATATAAACCACTGTTTCTGAATAGTAGTTTTTTATTATATTTTTTCATAATTAAAATAATAAAATATACTAAATATAAATGATATTACTGAAAAAGTTTGCAAAAAATTGGGTGATTGACACTTGAATATAAGAGTAAATCAGCCAGTCGAATAGTTACTATTTGGTTTTAAGGACATTCGTTATTCAGCTGAATAGTTAGTATTTGGTTGGCCGAATATTCGGCATTCGGTCAAAACAGCTATTCAGTGCATCCCTAATTAGTTAATGAGTTATAATAGGGTAAAATTCCCCTTACAATAATACCGGCTTTGGCTTCCAGCAACGATAAGTAGAGAGTCTCCTAACATTAAAAAATTTCCAAGCAAGTTCTTTTTCTTTGCTATTTATTTTTATTTTTTTCACCTTTCAGCATAAAATTTAAAGTATTATTAATACATATACAGAAAGTGATTAACTGTTCATGAAATCAAAACCAAAACTGACTTGTGGCAGAGTAATGTGAGAAAATTAAAAATCAGAAGCTTCTCTGGTACCATCTATACTATATGTAACATAAACAGAGCTAACAAATTATTATTCCATTGTTAACGCCATTGCTTTATATCTGAAAAAAATTAAATTATACTGCTATACCATTTAAGTTTTAGAATATTTTATTATGAATATTGATAGAATTGTTTAAAAATAATTTCATTAAAACTTTTAATATATATACAGGGTGTCCACTAATCAGCTCCCAAATTTAAAGTTAAATTACTCCTAAGCAAAGATAGGTAGAGGAATGAAACAAATTGCATGTTTATTTTGAAAGCTGTAAAAATCTTTTACATGAGAATCAAAATTTCTTAGAAGTACTGTCAAAAGATGGCGCTGTTGGCAATTCACGTTGCTATTCACATAAAAATGTAATTTGTCTGTGAACCATATGCATTGCATCCAAAGTCAAATTCATCTTCATAAATTATTTTTAGCATGTTCTGTGCCAAATTTTCCTTTTGTTGCACAGTTCAAGCTGGAATAGCGTGGTGACATTGGATCTTAAACGGAAACATGCATATAATATTTCTCAGAATTGTATGAGTGCTGGATGGCTTCAATCCCAATTCTGCTGCAATTCTTCAAATGGATTTTCTCTGATGCTTATGCATAAGATTTTTGTAATTTTCAAAATAAACATGTTTCATTCTTCTATCTACCTTGGTTTAGGAGTAATTTAATTTTAATATTAGGAGAGAGCCCATTATTAGTGGACACGCTATAAAATATGTTATAAATACATATGAAAATCTTTTCAAACAAATCATAAGAAGAAATGAAAAATGTTAAATATCACAGGAAGAAAATATTGATTCAATATTATATTACCATTTAATAGTTAAATGGAAATTTAAAAATAAATAAAATCCAGAAAAAAACAATGAAAGCAATAATTAACATACCCAAGCTTTGGGTAAATACCCAAAAAATATTTACCTACATAATGGGTATTTAACCACTCTACATCACTATGCGTTACAAAAGGTTTGTGGTAACTAACTATCTCCAGAACTATTGTACAGAATATATAAATTTATATGCACTTTGATATAAATTAGATCCTTTCAACTTTTGGTGAAAATTACCTAATAGGTGGCGCTGCTTATTCTTTTTCTTTATTTTAATATAGTTTGGACAAAATTTGATATAAATTTGTACAATGAGAATTTTAATGAATCATTGTGGAATTAAAAAGATTTATAGTAATAGTAAATCAATCAACTAGGAAAAAATTTTCTACATGTAGGAGCATATACCCTTCTCTCTCCTTTGGACTATATCAAAATACTTGCCTCCGTCTCCATTTTTTCTCTCTGATGAATCCTTGAATAACTCCTTCTCCACCCCATATTCCTTCATCAGCTTCTTTAGGAAATTTCACGGGAATATCTCTATTTTCAACTCGTACTCTGTGAATGTAAAGAAAAAGTTTGAATTATTAAACTTATAAAATCATTATAGTAAAGAATTATACATAAACAAATCTTAGTATTAATCTATATATTAATACGCAAACATGACATTTGTTGCACATTTTCAACATATTAATTACAGGAGCAGAGAATTAAAAGTAATATCATTCAAAATGTATGATAAATGTAAATTTAATAAAAAAAACAAAGAGAAATTATACTCTGACAATGCAAGGAAAGTACTCAAAAATACTTTTATTTTTTTGTGCACTTTATTTTCCTCTTTGTACACACATTCTTTTGTATTAAAAATTAATACAGAAGAAAGGTGTTAAATCTGAAATCTGACAAGTTCTTAAAAGTTCACTCAAAAAAATCCTACTATATTCAGCTTCTTTTTCGAAAATTAGCCTATCTTTCATTACAACCATTCTATCTCTTTCAGCAAACACTTACAATTTCTAACAATCTTCTTCACGAAATCACTACTACTAGATGCCATACTTGAATAAAATGAATAATAAACAATTTGGGCCAATGTCCCAGTTGTTATAAAATGCATTCTGAATAGGATTTTCTGTTTCTGTATGACATTATTCTTTCAAATTAATGATTGGATAATTATCATAAAAAGATAAATTAAAAATTATTTATTAAATTTTAAATTTCATTGTATAAGTCGCACATAAAATATCAAAACAAGCACGATGTGCACAATAACATGAAAACCATTTCGTATTTGTTAATACACATATTCCAACGCTTTAAAAAACAAATATACTATATATACACACATATATATATATACAGGGAGAGAAAATTAAATATTAATAGTGTACTAATAATTAATGCATTGAAATATAATTATGAAATACATATCTAAAGAATCAAAGAATGTCTAACCAGCCAGATTGATTCCCTAAATTCACCAAGAGGTTAAGGCATAATAATAATAATAGGTAAAATAACTTAAGGCATAATTAAATAGGCTAAACATTACAATTTGGCATGATAGCTTTTGTTTACATTTATTCTTATTCTTCTATGTCATTAAACGATACTGCACTGAATTATAAGGTTTTTACCCATTGAAATACTGCGATCATTTTCTATCAAAAACTTGGCAAAATGGATTGCTTACAAAATCTAAATATTTTTTTTTAATAAAAATAAATCACTATTAGATGTACGATACGTACTTTTGCTTTGATTCTGGATCTAATTTCCATTTACCTGGTTCAGGTATATAATGTACTGGTGCTGGTGGTTCTTTTAATGCATTTTGGTATTTTTTATACACTTCGGGAAGCCTTGCTTTGACACTGTTTGGGTGTGGTTTCAAGTTTTTTACGGCATAAAATTTATACATTATTAAGGCATATAAAAACAAGGGTTTTCGAAAGTTTATAAACAAAAGCAAAATCAGTTGGTTGATCGATTGCTTGAAGAGAGAGTTTTAGTTACCATGCAGTGCCACATTACGTTGCAACAAATTTTCTTTTCTTACCATGAAGTGATGCCAGATGGTCGAAAATTATTTCCCCAAATAGGTCTTAAAATTTCCCCAAATCAGGGTTTTTTTTCAAAAAAAACCCCAACTTGATTTCTACTAAAAAGGGAAAATAAAAATTTTTTCAAAAAGAAATATCAAGCAGATTTTTCTATGATTTAAGCGCAGATTTTTCCCCAAATGAAGGCAATTTTTGAAAAAAATCCCCAAATAACAATAAAGCTATCCGCGTTTGTAATGATCGATAGATGGCGCTCTCTGAACACTGCAGTTGTTAGTAAACATTTTAAATGTCCCGTCAGGTTTTATACATTTCATAAGAAAGAGGATAAAATATTTCTTACCTGACAGGTCTTGTTCTTTTTCGCCGGCTTATTCTAAGTAATCACAAAGTAGTCGAAATAAACACAGCTCAAGTTTCACGACACAAACGTTTAATTAGAGAGAGAGAAAAAAAAAAAAGGTAAATAGAAGTTCTATCAGTCAATTATAAATTCAGTCTATCTGGAGCTCTAATGGATCTACCCCTCCTGGTAAATCGTTGTTTTTCGTCAGGTATCTCAACAGATTTCTTGACATTCTTTGAAACAGTTCTAGACAGTTCAGAGGGATCAGGGCATCTTTTCGGTGTAGAACGAGTAGGTATCAAAGTTCCATTTGCAGCATACTTTGCACGAAAATCACTAGATTCATCAGAAGAGATCTCTAACGGATAAAGTCTTTGAACTGGGCGTATCAAAAACCCATTTTCTGTCTTGATTTTTGCCACTCGAACTATTCCGTCTTTACCAGGATAAGTTTCCACAACTCTGGCTAATGGCCAGTTGATTCTTTTTTGATTATCATGACCGACGAGAACTATGTCTCCTACAGCAATTTTTTTGTCAGTCTTAGCGATACCCTTTGAATTTTTTAATTGTCCTAGATATTCAATTCTGAATCTTTTCCGTAAATCTTTCTTCAATTTTAGCAAATATCGAAGTCTTCTTTTTAAATTCACATTTTCGAAGTTATCTAGGTCAGGAAGACCAGTTTCTTTAATTCCTTGCAAAAACATGCTCGGAGTCAATGGAATTAAATCATCGGGATCCTCAGAAATAGTAGTTAATGGTCTGGAATTCATCAAACATTCGATATCACATATAATTGTGTAAAGTTCTTCAAAATCTAGAGCTGCTCGTCCTAATACTCTTCTCAAAATTTGCTTTGTACAGCCTATTAAGCGTTCCCACCAGCCACCCCACCATGGTGAAGCTGGGGGGATAAACTTCCATATTATGTTCTGTACTAGGGTTTCCTTCCGTATTTTTGCAAGTATAGGATCAGTAAATAGCTTCGAAGCTCCTGAAAAATTTGTGCTTCGATCGCTGTATATTACAGAAGGTCGACCCCTTCTCGCAACAAATCTTCGCAGGGTTTGCAAAAATGCTTCAGAGGATAATGATGTTAATAATTCAAGATGTACCGCTCTGTAAACAGCGCAGGTGTACAGCACAATCCAACATTTTTTACCATTTTTCAAGTACAAAGGTCCGGCTAAATCAACCCCGGTAATTTCAAAGATAGCAGCATCTCTGATCCTGTCTTCCGGCAAGGCGGTGATTTCAGGCTGAACAGAATTTACGGTGAAGCGTTTGCATCTTATACAACGTAAGGTAACTTGCCGTATGGACTTTCTGCACCTGAGAATCCAATATTTTTCTCGGAGATGGTTCATTAATATTTGTACTCCTGCGTGGTTTAATTCGTTATGTTTCCATTCTATCAATTTCTGCACGATGTAATGATTTCCTGGTAAAATGATAGGCAAACGAAAGTCTGTATTATCTTTACTTCTAAGTATAAGAGACTTTACCCTTAGAAGGCCATCTTTGTCAACGGTGGGATGAAGTTTTCGTAAACGATCATCTATTCCTTTAGGAAAGTCTTCCCTTTGAACCATCTTTAACAGGATTAATTCAGCATGTTTAAGTTCTTTATTTGTAAGATCCCCAGAATTTCGTTTAGAATGATTTCGAAGATTCGAGATGAATCTGTATATCCATGCCGTAACTCTTAATAATTTCACGTAAGACGAGTATCTCTCATAAAACTTCTCAGTAGTTTCAGTACTTAGAGCAGAAATGATCGACCTTTTTTTTTTCTGAATTGACAATCTGTATTTCGGGTGAGATTTCTTGTCTCGGCCATTGACTCGTTGGTGTCTTCAAAAATTCCGGACCCTCCCACCAAAGGGATTTGAGTAAAGCATCAGCATTGCAACCTCTTGATGGAAGGTCAGCTGGATTTAAGTTACCCGGGACGTATCTCCAGTCGTTGGGATGACTCAAAGATCTTATTTCTCTGGTACGATTCAGCACAAATACTCCCCATGGTTCTTGATTTTTTATCCAGAACAATGCGTTCATGGAGTCAGACCAATAGAAAGTTTGAACTTGGCTGTCACAGAAGTCTCCTTTTATAGAATTCATTAATCTAACACCTAAACAACATGCTAATAATTCTAGTCTCGGTATGGAGACTGATTTCAAGGGTGCTACTCGAGCACGAGCTTGAACCAATTGACATCTCACATGAAAATTATTTTCTTCTCTGATATATATACAAGTTGCATAAGCGTGGCTTGATGCATCACAAAACACATGGAATGACACATTTGTATTTAGAGCATGATTTTCTAATATCCTTCTAGGGATTCTAATGCCTTCCAAGCATTTTAATGCATTTTCCCATTTCAGAAATTTTTTCTCTATGTCATCTGGTAGCTTGGCATCCCAGGGCAGTTTCCTACGCCAACACTCTTGCATTATGATCTTTGCAATTAAAGTGACAGGACAGAGAAACCCAATGGGGTCAAAAATCTTACTTGCTAAGGACAGGATAAATCGCTTACTTAGATTTGCATTTTCGCACTCATCAAACTTTAAACTACAGTATAGAGTATCTTCCAAAATATTCCAATTTAAGCCCAAAACTGAGACAGTCTCTGGAAAATCTTCTTCAGGAATTCCGTACACACTTGGTGGTAGACCATTACCTATCCATCCTCTAAGATCAAAACATCCCGCTGACATGATTTCTTTAGATTGTGCCATAAAATTAACTACTTCTTCTTCGGAACTGCAACTTGTAACACAGTTGTCGACATACATAGAGTTTTTAAGTTTAGAAGCAGTCTCTTGCAAATAATCTGGAACATTATTTAGGTGGAAATTTAGAGTAGCTCCTAAAAGAAATGGGCTGCAGTTTACCCCAAATACTACTCGACGATGTCTGTAAATCTTCACTTTATTAGGATCACCGCCCTCCCACCACAGAAATCTTAGAAAATCACAATCTTCTTCATTTATTCTTATTTGTAGAAATGCTTTGCGAATGTCTGATACTACCCCATACTTGTTCAAACGAAATTTATTCAAAATGTTAGGAATCAACTCCATGTAGTTTGGATCTTTAGCTAGGCAATCGTTCAAAGAGTAACTGTTCTTTTCTTTTGCAGAAGCATCGAAAACAGGACGAATTGTTGTCGTTGAATGCTCTTTTATAACTGCTCTATGAGGCAGATGATGGCAATCTATCTTCTCGAATTCATCAGTATTTACTTCTTCAATTATTTCTTCACCAAGCCACTGACAAAAAACTTCTTCATAATCTTCAATAAGACCCTTATTCTTCAGAGTCCTCACAGTTGATTTTAGCCTTCGTTCAGCAATTGTTTTGTTATCTGGGAGTTCTTGGTGTCCTTCTATCCATGGTAATTTTACAACATAGCGTCCGTCATCATCTCTACTTAGAGTTTTCTCAAAATGATTTTTGGATGCTTCTTCAAGTTCTTCCTTTGACTGTTTCTCTGCAGGATCCTTAATTCCTAGGACATCTAGTTCCCACAGATCAGAAATTTTTACTTCTCTAGCTAACATCGAAGTGACTACAAGGTTTTCAGTATCTTCAGTAAACTTCTTAGTGCGTCCCATAACAGTCCAACCTAGCCTTGTTTCAATAGCGGTCAGGCCGGATTTCAGATTCTTCAGCTTTCCTGTCATTAATTTGCCAGCTACATCTGAACCTATAAGGAGCTCTATGGGGTTAAGGCAATCTTCTAAATATATCCCCGTACCTGATAAATCATCTTCACACAGTTCTTGAGTGACCGGTGGCATAGTAAAACAAATTGTAGGCTGACTCAAAACTTCAAAATTGCAACGATAAGTTTCGCTGACATCAGAAAGGTAAGCTTTGTAAACATTGTGTGTCAAAGTATTCGTGTTCGAACCACCAAATAAGGAATGCTTCAGTTTTTCTTTTCTTATTGGCTTGTATCCAATCTTTTTTGCAGTGTTTTCTAAGATGTAAGACCTTTGGGAAGCGGAATCAATAATCGCCCGAATTTTTAAAATTCTGTTTTCACCTCTTAAATTAATCACGAGTGTCTGTAGCAAAACACTGGGAGTTGATGAAACATTTGATAATGTTGTATCTTGATCGGAAGTATTCTTGTCATTTTTAACCCTTTGTGCGTGCGCAGCTGATTTCGGATCATTCTTACAGAGAAGAGTATGGTGGGGTTTCCCACAAATCGCACAGTTACATCTACTTCTACACGAACTAGAAATGTGGTTCAATTTTAAACATTTAAAGCAGCCTCCCCGTTTCATAACATTTTGTTTTCTTTGATCATAAGTCAAGTTTGCTACTTTTCTACATTCCGCACTTAGATGTGGCTTATCGCAGAACACGCACTCTTGCTCTCGGTTTTGTTTACTTTGGGACGAGGTTAAAAGTTCCATACCTGTTGGAATAATTTTATTGTGTGTTAGAAAATTTTTAGATTTCATTGTGTTAAATTTCTTGGGTTTGTTTTCAAAACCAAATCCACTTGTCGCTAAATTAATTTTTTCTTCACCTTGAATTTCATTACGTAAAAACTGCATTAAAGTTTCTAATTTATTAAAAGATTTATCTTCCGAACTAAGAGAAACAGAATTCAAGTGTCTTTCCCAAGTACGCAAAAGATCTATTGGTAAACAAGATTCAACTAACGGGTATAACATTGAGGCATATTTATCGCTTGTTACACCAAGCATTTTTAAAGATCGTAACTGTGTTTCTAATTTATCACAAAGCTTCACAATTGGTAATTTATGTTCCTGATTTACAGTATTACTTAGCACAAGGCTTAATAATTCCCTAACATAAACTTCAATTAGTACATCTTCCCTGCCAAATCTTGTATGTAAACAATCAACCGCTTGTGAATAGTTCTCAGCTGTTACGGGAAAAGATTCTACGACTTCTCTGGCTCTAGACCCCTTTTGAGTAGATTGAAGTAGATACTGAAATTTATCTACCTCCGAAATATTTGGATCTTCATGAATTTTCTTAAATAATCCCCAAAATGATAACCAGTCCTTTAAATTACCATCAAACTTTTGTAATTCAATTTTTGGTAACTTAAAACTTCTTTTAGAATTACTTTCGTTTTCAAGTACACTTGAATTTAAATCCGAAGGTAAATTTATTCTACGTTCAAGTTTTGTTTTTAAATCAATATAAGTACTACTATAATTATCAGCACTTTCGATTTCGCTATCCAACATGGTCTGAGTACATTTTTCATCACCTTGTAAAATTTGAAGAATTTCTTTATCAAGCGTTTCAACTCTGGAATATTTTTCTTGTAACTGTGCTAAGAACCCAGCACAAGAATCGATGTCACAAGTTTCAGTTTCTAAAAGGTTTTTTACCTTTTCAGTAAATTTTGTAAAGGTACCTCGATAAGAACCGCGTAATTTAGTTGCGGCTTCCATAATTCAAATAAAGACTGATAAAATAATAAACAAACACTTCAAATCAAAGCTTCATAAAACGAGAACAAAAAAAATATTCCGAAATCGAAAGTAATTCTGGGAAGAAATTTTAGAATTCTAAATAATGTTTTGAGAACAAAAACATTCAATTTGCGAAACACTTTGATTCAAAATAACAATTTTCATATAAAATAATAATCTTCTTTATTAAATCAAAATATGCAAAATCAATGTAAAATCAAAATATGCATTCATAGAATATGTATTAACATTTTCTTCAACATAAACAAATTCTTCATATTGTTCCAAATATCAAATGAGCAGTTCAAAAATAAACATACATTTTATGTTTTCAAAATTATTCTCAATAATACTTACAAAAAGTATTTCAAATTTTTAATGTATCTTCTCATAAAAATTAGATCATATTTCAATTAGAATAAATTATATTCTATTTCTATACTTTATTCATTAGAACAAATTAGAATTTATTACTTAGAACAAATTTTTCTACCGGCGTCCCTGTGAACGGGCGCCATTAAATGTCCCGTCAGGTTTTATAAATTTCATAAGAAAGAGGATAAAATATTTCTTACCTGACAGGTCTTGTTCTTTTTCGCCGGCTTATTCTAAGTAATCACAAAGTAGTCGAAATAAACACAGCTCAAGTTTCACGACACAAACGTTTAATTAGACGCACTATTTACATTTATAATACATAATTGTTTCATTAATATCTGCAGCTATCACAATATTTAATATTAGCTGTCGAGCGTCAGAACGCTCTTTCATATCCTTACGGATTCACATTCCTTCTTTTTTACAACAGAAAAACAAAACTTTTCATCATCAGAAAAAACCATGTTGCCAATCAATAAAACATAAAAATAGGCAGACGATCTCCAGTGGAAGAACAGCCCGCCTCCTGACGGCAAGAATGGGTCAATAGCCACGTGTGTTCCATTAGTGTTCTTTTTGTTATTCTACTTAATATTCCGCCATTACATCATGGAAAATTGATTGCTTTTGGAAAAAAATATTTCAGTTTATTCAAAGTTCGATCGGAAGTAGATTTTAACTGAAGCTGAACAAATATTAGTTTCAAATCATCTGATTAATTCTTTACTTCCATTAGCCGAAGCAACTGAAATTTTAAATTTGTCATTTGGAAATAAATGGAAGCTCAATTCTGGATTTCTTGATCCTTTGGAGTTAGATTGTAGCACACAACAGTATGTGTTATCTTTTTTACCGTATTTATTCATTTTTATTCTATAAATATATGTGAAACTAAATATCGTGAAACAATGGCGGCTGTATGGAATTCGAATTAAACCATGTTTATTGTAATTTCACCTTAGCCCACCAGAGGGCGAGCATTTCATTACAATCGCGGATTGAAAATCCCTGATCGTAGGGATAAATCATTACGTTGCCAACATTGACAGAAAGTTGAAGAATTCCCCAGATTTGTCCCCAAAAATTTTAGAATTCCCCAAAAAAGTCCCCACAAACATTCGGTCCCCCAAAAGCACGGACTTAGATAACAAGGATTTTCTCCAACGGCGGCCTTCCCTCAAAAATGGACCCGAAATGGTCGTTATTATTCGTTCGCCGCTAGGGGTCGTATGTGTTCTCTGACTGTCCACTACCTCTGTAGAATAGCATTGTGCGCAGACGAAATTTTAGTTTTATTTTCAGTTTTGTTTTTAATTTATTTTTAATATTGGATTTTTTTCATAATGTCGCATTGTTACGCACCGGGTTGCACCTCTGGATATCGAAGTGTTCGAAAAAAAACCAAAGAAATAGGTGAAAAGAACCCAAGTTTATTTCGTCCACCTAATGTAAGCTATTGATTTTAATGTTTTGTTGAATGATAAAATTGTTGTCTTATAAATATTCTATTACTATACAAAAAAAAAAAAAAAAAAAAAAGGCTGATTTAATTGGGATGGTTCTTAGTAAAATTCTGTTTGATAGTTTTTTTTTTTTTTTTTTTTTTTTTTTTTTTTTTATTAATTAAAATGTAATTTTTCAGGTCACTTTGCATTAAGATTTTAAAATTTGCGTGCTAGCAGTATTCCTTTTTTCATATTATTCGGCTAATACATGCGAGCTTGCAATCTTACGAATTTAAATCATGTTAAATTATAAATCACGTTTTTTTTTTTTTTTTTTAATTGCAGCTTTAAAAAAAAAAGTATTTTAAAAATCTTGAATTGTAAACCGATTTTGGAAAGAGTTAAAAATTGGTAAAAAATAATATGAGTTCACAGTCAAACTTTTTTCAATTCATTTCAAAATTACTGAGTTTTAAGATATTTTAAAAATAATTTAAAATGTTTTTTTTTTTTTTTTTCTATTTATTTATTTATTTTTTCATGCGACTTTGCATTGACATTTTAAATTAATTTTACAAACTGCCAATCTTTTAGGAGTGGATCAAGACAAGCACATTTGCTCCTTTGAAATAGACATCTAAATTTTTAATTGTTGCCTTTAAATTTTTCAACCATAAAATAAAATATGCTTTCACGTGAAAAATAAATAAATAAATAAAATATCAAATTTGTTCATGCATGTACTTACGGATAATACGTAAGTATCGTAATTTCGTGCACTTTTGCGATTCAAACACATCAAGGTAGGGGTATCCTTTTTTTTTTGGGGGGGGGGGGACAGTTGTGTGCGCAATAGTGATTTCAGCGAAAAAAGTTACATGAGTTTTCAGATTCATGCACAGCTAGACAGGGGTGTCCAGTGATGTTTTTTTTGGTTTTCATGTGAGCGAAGCGAACATACGTGCGTGATAGTGATGGCTTCGAAAACGAGTTACATGCGTTCTCAGATTCATGCACAGCGAGGTTGGGGTGTCCAGTGATGTTTTTTTTGGTTTTCATGTGAGCGAAGCGAACATACGTGCGTGATAGTGATGGCTTCGAAAACGAGTTACATGCGTTCTCAGATTCATGCACAGCGAGGTAGGGGGTGTCCAGTGGTATATATATATATATATATATATATATATATGTGTGCGCGAAGCGTATATACGAGCATGATACAACACAAGTTTACGTGTTTTCCAATTACATCTTTCGTTTTCTATTTCCTTACTTTTAGTGGAAGCGTCTAAATTTATGACGGGGGTTTCAGATAGCAGGAGGCTTTCTTACAAAAGAAAATATCTAATCAACATTTTAAAGCATTTGAATGTCAAAAGAAAATATTAATATTTTATTTTTTATTTTATTTATTTTACTTTTTTCAAGTGAAAGCATATTTTATATTATGGTTGAAAAAATTAAAATAAAGGCAACAATTAAAAATTTAGATGTCTATTTCAAAGGAGCAAATGTGCTGTCTCGATCCACTCCTAATCTTTTAACTTCCAATTCATGTTAGAAAATGAATCACGTTATATTATTATAATTATTATTACCATATGTATTGTTTTTAACAAACAAGAAATTTTTAATTGGTTTTGTCAAAAATTAAAAATAATGATTATGATGTCACAGTAAAAAACTCCTAAATTCAGTTGAAAATTGGAGATTTTAAAGAAAAATTATATTTAATTAAATTCATCACCAGTGCCACATTCACATTTCATAATTTATAAGCTAGTGTTCTTCCAGCTGAAAATTAGAGATTTTATGTAAAAATTAGAGTATTAAATTCAAGGTAAGTTGTTTTGTAAAGTTAGCTTTTCACTTAATCTCCGTGTCATCTCGTCGGTGTATCGAGCTATTCCCTACCCTCCTAAAATAATATATATGTAATATGTATATATATATATATATATATATATATATATATATATATATAAAAGTAAATCATGCATATTATAGCATGAGCATAGTTGTGAAAAAATAAATAGAGTGAAAGACATCCAACAAATGTCAGATAAAACTTCCTTCTTAATACGGTATACATTTCATTTGTAACCAAGTATATACATATTACATTTGTCTTAAATGTTCAAATTTTACTTACAATATTCTGATTTAAATATGCACTTAAGGTATAATTTTCTCACAATCATAAAACATCAATATAAAAAATTACGTTATTTAATCTTCATAATGTTAAATACTTCATGAACAAATGCATGAGTTCCAGAAATCCGCATGTTGTAACCAATGTAACTATCAAACCGATAGTAAAATTTTTAATATGAAAAGTTCAAAATAGCGCTGATATTAACCCCTTAACGCGCGCTGCAGTGTTGCAAAAAACCCACAGTTTTTGGTCAATGGGAATAAACCCGGGAATTTTGGGGAATAAACCCGGAACTTTGGGGAATATTGGGAATTTTAAAAGTAAACAAAACCAGTTATTTTCAAAATGGAAGTTAGGGTTAACACATTGAACATACATATACATAATATTTAAAATGTCAATAAGTATTGTATAAATTAGTTTTAAATGCAGGAGCAATTTTATTTTCAGGAAATACTGCTTCTGTTCATTGCAACTATTGCATAATACTTTTTTAATATATTTCCAAAAGAGAAACGAACTGACAAATTTATTAAAATTTCGTCTTTTTTAAAAATTATTTCTAGCAAAAAAAAAAAAAAAAAATTAAAATTATGTGTGTTCGGTTTTAAACCTAAAAATATAGTTAAAGTAATATTACTTGATCAGAAAGGTCTTTAAAAGACTACTTAACTAAAATTATCATCTTAAATGCAATGATTTTAAGATATTTTTTTATTTCTTTTTTAAGTTTTTTCAATAAATATTCATTTTAAATGTTTCACAAACGAGTATAATCAACTCTCTTTAATCTGCAATTAAATTTTTAATGTAAACAAACAAAAATAAATAAAAATAAAATTAAGAACTACTATAACATCAGTATTTAACAAAATTAAAAACAAACAATGATAAATATTTATTTCTGCACTTAAAAAATATTTTTATTTGTATTTAAAAAATAAATATGTATTACTTGAATATGCTCAAATTATTTACCTTCATATATGAATACGCAATTTTATTAATATTGAAGAAATATTTTATTCTGAAATTTATGAGAAATAGTCTTTTTATTTTAATGTCTATTTATGAAATAATAACTGGCTTTGTATCTGTTGATTACAGGGACTTGATTGTATTTCCAAATTATTACTGCTTAGAAAGTATTTTCTTTACTATTTAGCTACGAATGATTTTGCTAATGAATTATCACTACAATTTCATAAATTACTCATCCAGTTCTATAAAATGAGGTATATTATTTAATTTCTCTCTATAATGAATTTCAAATTGTTTGCTTAAGCGCAAAAGATACGAGAAATTTTCAACACTTGTCTCGCAGTCTTTATAAGTTATAGCAAAGTTTTTTTTTTTTTTTTTTTTTTTTTTTTTTTTTTTATCAATGGCTTAAAAGCTTTTTGGTACCTACGTTTTATGTGGTCAACCAATAATTTCGCAAAAATATTATAAATTTACACCTACATAATCTTAAGGTATTTCACAATGTTTTAATTTGATTGACAAATTAATACGCAAAAAAGCAACTTTTTTATATTCAACTTAATAAAAAGGTACTCTGAAAAAATGTTATTGTCAATTGATTAATTATAATACAAATACAAGGTAAACATGCAAAATGCAGCCAAAATTTTTTCATTTTGTTACTTAAAAAAAAAAAAAAAATAAATAAAAGAAGAAAAAAATAAAAAGGAATGTTTTTGCTGTTAATGCCCAAAATCTAACAGATAAATTCATCTAGGGATGAAATCCCAGTTAACAATGGATGCCCCATCACACTTTTTGACAACTTCTGTTGGCGCAATCCCTGCCAGCTTGTAGGAGTGATTAACTTTCCAAGATGATGGCTGTTGTTGATTCTAACAATTGTTTTCACCTCACAAATTACATAATAATTAAAAAAAAAAAAAAAAACATTAATAAACGCCTTTTTTAAATCTAAGTCACACCAACAAGCTAAAGAGGATCACACCAACAAAAGTCGCATCCAATGTAAAAAGAAAAAGTACTAACTTTTTCTTTTGTCAGGAGTACCTGGTACTGGGATGAAACCTGTCTGGTGTTACCCTAACATGTTAAATCTAAATACACACTTATATCTATTTCCGTGAGTATTTTTTGTCAGTGGTATTATTGAAACTAAAGATAACAAAAGAAAGGGAAAAAAAAAAAAAACCTCAGCTTTTCAACAACCAGTCAGAGAACCGCTGAAAAATCATTAACCGTAAAATCCCGAAAGTAACCCCCCTTTTTTTGAAAAGCAAAACGGATAAATTTCAGGTGAGGGGGTTATAATCAAGATTCTTTAAAAAAATGAAGAAAAGGGAGGGGAGGTTATATTCGATGGAGGGGGTACTTTCGGGATTTTACGGTACTTACTTAAATATTAAAGGTAATTTCTAACATTAAAGGTTAAAAAAAACCGTGTAATGATTCCATTGATAACATGCATCCGACACTTTATGAAAAATTAGTTAAATTAGAAATAATATATAAATATTGAAACTTAATTGAATGACAAACTTAACTTGCAGTGCTGACGTACAGTAAGTGCGCCCGAAGATTGGATGTAGCTTTGGTGGATGGAGAAAAAAAAAGGGGGGGGGGCTACTTTCAGGATAATGAAGACATTTCACTTTCAGCAAGAAAAGTGAGGGGGGGATTATATTCGATGAAGGGGGGGGGGTTACTTTCGGGATTTTACGGAATGTCAATGTGTGATTTATTATGACAAGTAATAACTATGATTCCAGTGATTGAAAAGTATCATGAAATAAAACTTATTTACACTATGGCAGTCGAATGGGCTCGAGAATATAATAAGATAATTAGGAAAATCCTTACATCAGATATGATACTTAAGATGTAAATTCTAGTCATAAAAATACAAAACTTGGTTGCAAAATATGCCTAACAACTGTTCGATGTCAAGTTACAAGAAAACATGTTTAATAACAAAGGGCATTAAAATTTAAGATAATAATTTGCAAGTACATGTTTTAGATTTGTCTCCAAATAGTTACTTTTAGTTGTATTAAGAGATCTTTAATGAAAAAATTTTCATAACACGGCACTTCTCATTCCATAATCTTGCAGAAATTATGAAACTTTATAAGATTATTTAATCATGTTGTAAGTAATTTATTTACTTAATTTTAATTTATAAAAACTAATAAAATAATGTCACTTTATTTATTATATCAAAATGTAATTTTTCTTTTTTATCGTTTAAACACAATTTTTCAATGCCCTTTTTAGCTGTGGCTGTTGTAGCTACAAGTACTTTTCATATCTAGAGTAAAAACTAAAAAAGCAATACATTTGAATGAGCGAAAGAATTAGGCATACTTTTACAATATTTAAACATTTGGAAAGTAATTGAATAAATACATACCTACCTGTTATAGAATTCGACGTGAAAATTGTAGATAAGTGACATCTAATGCTGATAATTGTTAATATCAGCATTTCTCATGCAGCTGCTAAATGACTTTATTTAACATGCAAATTTTAAACCTAGGTTGCTTTTTATTGTGATAAGTTACAATTGAAATTTTATCTAAATTGAAAAAATTGGTGTTCTACTTTTAGCTGTAATGTTCATTAACAATTAGCATTAGAATAAATTTTACATACAAAAACACAACTGTGTTATTTTTATTACACACAAAAGTATACAATTTTTTTTAAATCACTTTCCATATCAGTACAATCATTTGACGGCAATGACTTTGATTTTAAAATTAGGTTTGTTCGTACTGATACAAGTTTCGACACCCTTTCATTATTTAATCGATTTCGTTTTAAACTGTGAGTTTGGGAAAATGCTGAAAAAATCCTTTCGCATGCTGCTGAAGAGGGGGGAATGTTGAACAATCGTAAGGCAACAGAGCATAAGCTCTGGTCTTTAAAAAACCCTTTCCACCATACAAGTGGTGAAATTAATTTAGCTGATTCCCACACATATTTATTACTGTATGCAGATTCATGCGATTTATACTGTGCAAAGTCTGCTAAGATACTTGCAGTTGCTTCACCAGAAGGAAAATGTGAAAGAAAATCTATTCCTGATCTGAAATCTTCATCAGCTAAATCTTTTTCTATATAACGTGGGTCTAATAAATATGTAGCATAATGTATAGGCTGACAAAACATAGCACAGCGAGTTTCTACGAGAGTTTTCACTGCTTCTTCCTCTTCTGTCTGCAATGGAGTCAAAACAAGGGAACCCAAAGATTCCTTTAAGGAAAAAAAGACATCAGGAACATCAGACAAAGTAGCAGAATCAGATTCGATTCTTTTAATTCCACAACGTATAGGATTCAGCATATTGACAAAACTATGAATGCTCATCCAGAAAATATCATTATCCAGAACTAGTTGCCTGATTTTCTTTTCAGCATTTAAATCCTCAATCAACACAGCCTCTTGTAAGGATTCTTTGCCATTCAAGAGACTTTCAAACATAATCAAACTGCTACACCACCTTGTGTCTCCGGGAAGTTTTAAAGTAGATGCAGCTGACCTTTAACTTTTGCTTTGAAGTAAATACCGATAACAGTGCCTGTTTATTTCTCACATACTTTACCACTTCCTTCGCATTTGAGAAGATCATTTGAAAAGTTTTAATTTTATAGATGTCACTTAATAATAAATTTAATCCATGAGCTGCACAACCGATTGGAAAAATATGTGCATATTCTGCTTGAACTAACTGCCATGCTGCTTTCATATTACTTGCATTATCAGTTACTATGGCTGTAACTTTTTGCGCACCAATCTCTTCAATGACCTTTATCAGTTCTTGGCTAATATATTGTGCAGTATGTCGATTTTCTTTCACTTCCAAAGATTTGTAAAATATTGGTGAAGGCGTAGTTACAATATAGCTCACTATGCCTTCATTACGTAAGTTACTCCAGCCATCTGTAACTACAGTAACAAAATCCGCTTTACTAATTTGTTCATTTACAAAATGAATCACCTCCTCATACAGATTATCTAACAGCCTATTACTTAGATCATGTCGAGAAGGAACTTTATATGATGGCCTGATTAACTGAAAAAACTGCTGCCAATAGCTATTATCAGTTATTGACAAAGGCATGTTGGATGAATAAATAGCTTTAGCGAAAGCAGAGTCTAGTTTTTCAGCCTCACTTTTAGACATTGAATCAAAATACGATCTTAAAGATGGTTTCTTTAACTGGTGTGCTTTAGAACAGCTTGCAACAGATGCAGGATTAGGAACATTGTCTGAAACTAGAAGAGTAGAGGAGGAATCATCGGCTGCAAAAGATTCTGAAGAGTCTTGATCAATTGATATACTTTTAGACATGGTTGAATCAATTATCAGTGCTTGAGAACCAACGATAACCTCATCATCTGTATTTGAAAACACAGGTACAGATACAACAATAGTTTTTCGTTTACAGACATCTAAATGTTTTGCCATTTTGGTGGCATTAGGTACCATGTATACTTTCTCACAGTATTTGCACTTAGCAGTTCTTTTATTCTTATCAGTTCTTTTATACTCAATAAAATGTTCCCACACATTTGATATGGGTCTAACCATCTTAAATAAATAGAAGGTTGCACAAATAGATAGCAAAAACACAAAATAAAAATCGTATTCTAAATTCCTCCAAAACACTCTAAATTGTACTCGAAATTAGATATTAATCCAAGTTCCAAGTTAGCGGTAGCGCACGTTTACAAATACATACGGGAAAGAAGAGTTGAGTTGTTTTCTACAGTTACAGTTAAAAATGCTAAATAGGAAATCATTAAAAATAATAAAAATGCAAAAAATGTGTCCATGCAAGAAATTATTTCAAAACTCCCAGAAAATTTTTTAATTCCCGGGAATTTTCAAAACTCCCTTTACAAAAAACCCGGTTTATTTCCGGGGAAGAAACGGGTTTTTTCCAGCCTTTGCAACACTAGCGCGCTGTCCTCGCTGCGAGGATGCAAAATTTAAGATCCAGCAGCAAAAATTCATCCCGGTAATTTTTTATAAAAAAATTACCTTTATAAAATAGCAGAAAAGGCCATTTTTTTTAACCTTAAAATTTAAAATTTCTTTTAGTTTAATTTAGTTCATAAATTCCAGTGGCAGTATAATTTAAATGATCGGAATTGTCTTGCGCCGCAAAGGGTTAACAATGATTCATTAGAAATTGAATCTCACGAAACACAGAAAGTCAATTTTATGCAGATTACTTTCTGTTGATGATAAATTTTAAATGCATTGATGCTATAAACAAGAAATAATAATTGTTCATAAATAACAATAAATAAATAAAATAAAAAACGATTTTTGCCTATATTTAAAAAAAAAGTAATAAAAGGTAATATACTTGTAATAGCAGCTTATATTGTATCACATGTTGTGTAAAATTTTGTATCTTACTTTATTAGATACATTTTAATTTCTTAATTCAAGAAAAATTAAACTTCATTATCATGCATATTTTTTACAGAGTTGATTATTCTCTATTTAATTTTTTCTTTTATTTTTTAATTATTTTCCAAGCATACTTATTTGTATTTTTCCTCATTTTTTATGCATTACAGTATCAAAATCTCGTTTCATAAATGCTAATTTTCACAAAATTCCAAAATGCACATAATTTTTGTTCCAATTTGTGTAGATTTCTGGGAATCTCCTGCATACACATTAAATTTAAAATTAAAATTAAAAAAATAAAATCCATTTACGTATTAATGTAACTGAATTCGGCTTTTGGGATAGGTTTTACCAAATATTGTTACTATTCTTTCTAAATCTAATTTCTTTGAATCCCTAAAATCATCAAATTTTGCAACCTGCTTTCTGCACTGCAAGTTCTGAGGTAGTTTTTCACTATTCTAACATTTATAAATTGAACCGACAGATGTTTCAGTCGTTGGCTGAATTATTTCATAATTATTAATATATTTTATAGTTGGTTGGTTGGTTGGGTATTAACGTTGCACTAGTGCTGCTCAATAGACAATTGGCGGACACACCCTATCCCTAAGGATGGCCCGGAAGCATGCCATCACAATTTTGATCTTCCACGGAGGGGATAATATTCTTTTATGTAAAAAAAAAAAAAAAAAAAAAAAAAAAAAAAATGCTGAATGAAAAATTGCAATATGACTTTTGAAGATAATAATAAAATATAAACATTCATCAGAGGCTGAAATGATAAAATAGAGCAAGAATATTCTTTACTGTTTCCGAAATTTTTGATTTTTATACAAACAAGCATTAAAAATCGGTAAAAGTTGTATTGTTCCTCGATTGCCTTTTTCTTTCTTCTCTTTTGTTCCCTGACTCTCTAGCAAAAAGTAATTAAAAGTAAATTTTAAAAACAGAAATACATTTTTAATTTGTTGGTGATGCAGAGTGTCGCGACGTAAAATAAATATAACAATTTTAATTTCATATAATTATTAAAACGACTCTTAATTACACGGAAATATTTTAATGATTTGAATTTGACAGATATTAAACAAATTATCGTTATGCAATTTCACAAATAGTTAAAATAATTTTCTCTTTAGAAATAGTAGAATATAAAAAACAAATCTTATTAAAAGGTCTCAATTATTTCACTTATTTCATTTCTCATTGTTAAAGCTGTCTTTAAGCTCTAAAGCAAAAGCAACACATTTTCATCTTATTTTTTAGATATTTCCTTTCGATGTATGATCCTCCCTACACCTACCGCCGACATGAACACACAATATTTGAAAACAGTATCCTGAATAAGAATTAGTAGAATTAAAGGAAATGCGATTTAAATCAATATGAAAATTATATTTTCGTGATCTATGTGAATGAAATTTCTTTCTATTTTGTTCTTATTAAAGGGGGGAAGGGGGTTAAGATTGTTTTTTCTGATGTACTTTTTAAAGAGATATCTTATTTTTAAAAATTTCCAGGGAAGGGGGGAAAAAAACTTATGTGTGTGGGTGGTCTAGCTAGAATCCTTTAAATTGCTGTTCACAGAAAAAAGGGAAATGGAAACATGCATAGCCTACAGGCTTTGTGTAAATAGTGCTTTTGTAAACAGTGTTTATAATTCATTATTTTGTTGATGTAACTTTTTTTTTTTTTTTTTTTGAATAAAACTCTATGTAACTTGTTTTTCATTCCTTTTTTATGTTAATTTTCTTATATAATAAAAGATTTTTTACATGATTCCTCGTCTTTTCTTTTGATAATAGAGTAAAAGAAAATCATCGTATGCATAAAAATATATCTTTATATACATATGTATATATATACAGGGCCCGAAATTTCAACTTGGATTACACTCGCTGAAAAAAAAAATTACTTGCCACAAAATATGATTAACTTACTCTATTTTTACGTAGAAGGTGACCAGAATTTTTATTGGACTTTCTTTTGAAGGCATTTTTCTAAGTTTTAAAAAATTGTAGAAACTAAATTATTAATGAATAGCACTTTATTTTTAGTCCTTATTTATTAGGAATGAAAAAATACATCCATAATTTGATAATTGTAGCAATTTTTAATGCTTCTCTACTATAAAGGTACTTTGATCTGGTTAGCCTAAAAAAGAGAAATTACACAATGTCTTTTATTTTATAAAAAAATGGAAAAAATTCAATTTTGAAAAAGAGGTAATTTTAGGGGACACAAAATTGAATGAAAATGATCATAAAAACAGATTCAAAAGCTACTTTACACAAGTGTTGGGGGCCGCGGTAGCCCAGTCGGTAGAGCGCCGGCCTCGTAATTGGAAGATTGCGGGTTCGGTACTCGAGCCGGCCAAAGACCGTCGTGTACACTAAAGCAGGCTTTATAGTGGCCGCTCTTTTCCGCTGTACGCAAGAACAGAGCTTAGAATATAAGGAGTGATAACTTCATATTCAGTTCAATTCAATTCAATTTCTTATTCAACTGATCGTTATCACTCCTTATATTCAAGCTCAGTGCTTGCGGACAGCGGAACGGAACGGCCACTATAAAGGCACCTTAATGGTGGCTTGGCTAGTGCACGTAAAATCTGTCGTGGCCGCAATGTCCTCCATGTTCCCATCAAAAATTGTACCTCTGGTGGTCACCGAAGCGGGAGAACCATCCCTTCCGTGGAGGAACAAAATTGCAATGGCATGTCTCCGGACCAACTCTAGGGGCGAGTTCCAGACCGTCGCTAATTGCCCATCTGCGCAGCACTAGTGCAACGTAAAACCCTACCAACTAACCAACCGCAAGTGGTGGAAACATTTTTATCTCAAATGATGAATTTCGATCAGTACACCTTAATTTAAATTAATAATATACGGATACCAGAAAAAAAAATTCCTAATTTTTATAGATGCCACTGGACAATATAGAATTTTTTTTTTTTTTTTTTAATTATTAGTTTTTGATATAGACTTTTTTTTTTTTTTTTTTTTTTTTTTGTGGTACTTTCATGTAGTTAGATTAAAAAAAAAAAAAAAAAGTTGGTAGACATTTTTTTGATTAAAATTATAATCATAAAAGAAAAAATAAAATTGGCAAATGAAAAAATAAAATTAATATTCGACAGATCTAACGATTTGTTTTAAAAAACAGTCTTTCTTTGTCAACGTTTAAAAAAAGTTTTCACAAGTATAGTCGGTAACAAAAGTCTCCGAACACTAGCAAAAATTCCTATATAAAAAAAGTACACTTAATACAGTTTTGTTAAATAAATCCTTGTCGAATCCTGTTCTTGTCAGTCTGAAAACAGGATTCGACAAGGATTTATTTAACAAAACTGTATTAAGTGTACTTTTTTTACATAGGAATGTTTGCTAGTTTTCGGAGACTTTTGTTACCGACTGTATAAGCTAAATTAGTCTTAGTAGTTAACAAGTTTTTAAAGTAGGTATATAAAGGGGATTTTTTTCACATGTCTACATTTTGTTCATTGAAGAAAACAGTCGCTTTGTGGGAGCATTTTTGCTAGAAGGACATAAAATGAATTCAACTAACTTTTGCATATTTTTTTGAGGTGGTGGTAGTGTTATCATTAAGACCAATTGTTTGCACTAGGGTTCTAGACGTGAGTAAGAGACTCCTCTGTGGGGTTTTTCTAAGAGGTCCTAGCCTATATTTACGCTAGTTTCGGAGAAAAACACGGAAATCTCCTAACAGTTAAGCCAACAAGCGCGACCGGGTATCGAACCCAGCATTTCACGTAGACCAGCTTCGAGAACGGAACCTCTCGATCACTGGTGGGCCTATTTTTATGAAGAATATTATTCATGCAAAAGTGAGAACACATGTCAACCGACCGCGTATCAGCCGGAGTACCCCCACCTTAATGATTTTATGACAATTTCAATAGTGATTTCGTGTTCTAGATCAAAGAATCGTACAAATATACAGAATACTTTTATTTCTTTATGATTCAAAGAATCTGAATAGACAAAAACCATAATATACTTTGGCAAGTTTATTAGAAAGTTGTTCTTTTTGCGAACCTAACGCAGAAAAAAGTTAGTGTTCACCGCTCGATACAGCGAACAGCCGATTGAGCTTCCCAGTTTTGCAAAACTTTTGAAATTAAGGACTAAATCCTTTTCATTTGAAAAAGAGGACAGCGGACAAAAAACATAAAAAAGAGGACTTTTTAGTCCTGTAATGTTTGTTTCGTTTAAGAGGGCAGAGCGTTGAAAAAGAAGACTGTCCTATTGAAAAGAGGATGTCTGGTCACCTTACCTAAGATAAGCATGATTTTATAAATTGAATCAATTTTTTTTAAGTAATTTTTATTACCTTTCAAGAAATGTCAGGTTCGATCATAGGTCGTGCTCATCGACCAAGACGTTAGGATTTTTCCGTGGTTTTCTCAGAAACTCGCGTAAATGCGGGCTAGAACCCCTTAGAAAGACTCCCACGGAGGGCATTCCACCTATTGGCCTAGGAACTTAGCGCAGGCAGTCGGCCTTACCATTACTTTTTAATTATGTTGTTATGACAGGATTTTTTTCCCCTTCTTTTTTTCCCCAATTCTTGTTGCACAAGTAGAAAAAAAATGCATTCTAGAAAGAAAAAAAATGTTCTCTAAGCTTCAATATAATAGTTTTTAATTAAAAATCTTACTATAGGAACTTGTATTAAAAAGCTGAGAGAATACTTTAGAAATTATGAGTACCAGGCAGCTATAATGTTGTTAAGGAACAGAATATTATTTTACATGCAAGAAACAGTGGTATCATACTATTTGTTACAAAGATGGAATTTAAAAAATTTCCCCATACAGTATTATGGGCTTTGGTTCTAAAAATAAATAAATAAAATAATTAATAAAAAAAAATGCTCCTTTAGCTTTTTGAAAGGGAATGCTCAATCATAATAATATGATTGACTCTGCTTTTCATTACATTGATTTTTATATCGCGCATATTTAAATATATATATATAAGTTAATTTTATTTTTTGAATAAATTATTTGCTTTAAATGAGTAGTAAATAATACAGATTAAAAATCTCTTTAAAGTGCAAATTTTAAAATGAAAAATATTGATAAAAGGGAAAAAGTGCTGTATTTCGGTTTATGGATTTATTGGATTTGGGAATAAGGTCGATTGACTACTGTAGGTCCTACGTCTGAAGGGGAGTGCCCTCCGTGGGGGGTCTTTCTAAGGGATTCTAGTCCATATGCACGCAATTTTCGGAGAAAACCACGGAAAACTCTGATTGACTAAGTAGACAAGCGCGACCTGGCATCGAACCCAGGCACTTCCCGTCACTCAGCTTTGAGCGCAGAACCGCTCGACCACCATTGGAGTGTCGGAAGAGGGAAAAGGGCCGCCTTTGTAAAAAAATCATAATAAATTTTGAAATTTTGTCTTTTTTACATACTTTGCAATTTTTTTTTGTTTAATTGGAAATGCTGGAATAAATTCTGATTTTTAAAATACATTCATTGTTTTAAATTATGAAAATTCATATTTTCATATTTATTTTTTAAATATCATATGTTTATGTTTTCATTATACTATTTCGTCTATTTTTTTTTTTTTTTTTTTTTTTTTTTCGGGGTTGGGGGGGGGGGAGCGAATTGTTTATATTTATAGATATTATTTACATATAATGAATGTTTTCATTCTTGGATTTTGAAAAAAATAATAAAATAATGAATAAATAATTTTTTTCATAGCTATATTCTTTATTCCTGTGAAATATCTGAATAGATTTTTCATATATATATGTATATATATATGTATATTGGATTCGTTTATTTATTGATATTATTATTATTTAAACTTATTCACAGAGAAATTTGCTTTATTTATCTATCAAATTGATGAATTTTTCTAGTTTCTTGAATCTAGTTGCTTCCTATTAATGGTTAAAAAGTAAGAAAATTTAAAGTATTTTATTTTATACGGTGTGTGAGAATGTAAAAAAAAAAAAAAAAAAAAAAAAAACATTTCATTCAGATAGCATGATATACAATTTATCTATAAAAGTCATTTATTTCTATTAACTTTATTAAAACTATACACAATCAGGATAAACGTTTTTACAATTTTTCATATTTTTAAAACCTTATACAAAATAATCTTACAGAATGTGTGATTATTTAATAACATGTGGTATTCTAGTGTTTGTGGGGGATGATGCGAAAAAGAAAAAAAAAATATATATATATGTATCAGTGCTTTTAAAACCGCTAAATATTACATTTAATTCTCGTACTAAAGCGCCCTTTCAAGTCTGAAGTGGAAAGGCAGTCGATGCGAGCGCCACCTTCTAAAAGCGACCAAAATGGGGCCATTCTGATAACACAGCGTGAGTGGTCCATAGTGTATACGACCCACCCCCTTCTCGCTTCTCCTAATATTTTACAAATTCGAAAATATCCGCAATTGATTTGTAAGTATCGAAAACCTCTATAAACCAATTTTAAACGATCTAACTCTATTTTTATTTTTTTTTGCCCCGCCCCCCTCTCCCCCCTCCCTTCTCGCCCCTCCTAATAACTTTACACTTTCGAAAATATCCCTATTCGACTTGCAGGCCTTTAAAACCTGTCTGTACCAATTTTGAACGGCCTAACTGTATTTCTATTTGTTTTTGCCCATAGCCCCCCTTACGGCCCCACCCCCCTTACCGCCTCTCCTAATAATTTTACAAATTCGAAAATATCCGCAATTGATTTGTAAGTATCGAAAACCTCTATAAACTAATTTTGAACGATCTAACTCTATTTTTATTTTTTTGCCCCTCCCCCTATCCCCACCCCCTTCCCGCCCCTCCTAATAACTTTACGCTTTCGAAAATATCCCCATTCGACTTGCAGGCCTCTTAAACCTATCTGTACCAATTTTGAACGGCCTAACTGTATTTCTATTTGTTTTTGCCCCATAGCGCCCCTTACCGCCCCTCCTAATAATTTTACAAATTCAAAAATATCCGCAATCGATTTGTAAGTATCGAAAACCTCTATGCACCAATTTTGAACGATCTGACACTATTTTTATTTTTTTGCCCCCCCCTCCCCTCCCCCCTTCTTGCCCCTCCTAATAACTTTACACAATCGAAAATATCCCCATTTGTCTTGCAGGCCTTTAAAACCTGTCTGTACCAATTTTGAACGGCCTAACTGTATTTCTATTTGTTTTTGCCCATAGCCCCCCTTACGGCCCCACCCCCCTTACCGCCTCTCCTAATAATTTTACAAATTCGAAAATATCCGCAATTGATTTGTAAGTATCGAAAACCTCTATAAACTAATTTTGAACGATCTAACTCTATTTTTATTTTTTTGCCCCTCCCCCTATCCCCACCCCCTTCCCGCCCCTCCTAATAACTTTACGCTTTCGAAAATGTCCCCATTCGACTTGCAGGCCTCTTAAACCTATCCGTACCAATTTTGAACGGCCTAACTGTATTTCTATTTGTTTTTGCCCCATAGCGCCCCTTACCGCCCCTCCTAATAATTTTACAAATTCAAAAATATCCGCAATCGATTTGTAAGTATCGAAAACCTCTATGTACCAATTTTGAACGATCTGACACTATTTTTATTTTTTTGCCCCCCCTCCCCTCCCCCCCTTCTTGCCCCTCCTAATAACTTTACACAATCGAAAATATCCCCATTCGTCTTGCAGGCCTTTAAAACCTGTCTGTACCAATTTTGAACAGCCTAACTGTATTTCTATTTGTTTTTGCCCATAGCCCCCCTTTACGGCCCCACCCCCCTTACCTAATAATTTTAGGTAATCCTCCTAATATAATCCTCCTAATCCCCTCCTAATAATTTTACAAATTCAAAAATATCCGCAATCAATTTGTAAGTATCGAAAACCTCTATGTACCAATTTTGAACGATCTGACACTATTTTTATTTTTTTGCCCCCCCCCCTCCCTTCCCCCCCTTCTTGCCCCTCCTAATACCTAACTTTACACAATCGAAAATATCCCCATTCGTCTTGCAGGCCTTTAAAACCTATCTGTACCAATTTTGAACGGCCTAACTGTATTTCTATTTGTTTTTGCTCCATAGCCCCCCCCCCCCTGTTGCTGCCCCACCTGGGGGCTGAATTTCTAAAATTCTAAAATTGGTATTTAGATAGTTGCATTAGCTACATTTTAGAGCAAAAATTTCACGTATATCTATTTTTTTTTTGTTTGAGATATATAGGATTATGCAAAATCACGTTTTACGCATGTGAAATCACGTTTTGCCCCCCCCCCCGCCCCCTTGGGGACCGAATTTTTAAAATTCCAGAAACCGATTTTTAGACATTTGTATTAGCTATATTTTAAAGCAAAAATTTCACGTATATCTGTTTTTTTGTTTGAGTTATATAGGATTATGTGAAATCACGTTTAACGCATCTGAAATCACGTTTCGCACCCCCCCCCTTGGGGACCGAATTTCAAAAATTCCAGAAATCGATTTTTAGACATTTGTATTAGCTATATTTTAAAGCAAAAATTTTACGGATATATGTTTTTTTGTTCGAGATATTTAACATTATTTCATTTAATTCTCGCGTTAAAGCGCTCTTTCAAGTCTGAAGTGGAAAGGCAGTCGATGCGAGCGCCACCTTCTAAAAGCGACCAAAAAGGGGCCATTCTGATAACACAGCGTGAGCGGTCCATAGTGTACGTCCATGCCCAAAAGCCTCAAAATTCCCCAAAATGGGGACAAAATCCCCAATCTGGCATCACTGTTACCATGGGGTCAATTCTGGGTACGTCCCACGGAAGAAGAGTATAGGAATTAAAACGAGATAGGGCAGCGAGCGCGGGAACAGAAGCTTCCTTTTCCGTATTAATTCAGCCGAGTCCAGGAAAGCGATTCGATCGCCGCCTGGTGTAGTATCTTTGAAACTTATCGGAAGAAAGGGAAAGCCCGCCCCTTCAACTTCAGTCATCACACGATTTCCGAGAACGACCTATGAACGAACAGCCAGAAATGTAAAGTTCAAGATTTGGTCGCCCTCTATCTGTAAGATGAAAATTACTACCTTTCCGTAACATTCGTAATACATCCTACTCTTTTAATCCGTGGTACGTCCGAATTAGAGCCGAATGCGATAAAATGGGCGAATCGTTCGTTAGTGACGTCATCCGCCCATCCCATAAGCAATAAGATTTTATGCAAAATGAGGACAAATTATGCAATGTCCTCATTTCCCTGAAAAAAATGAGGACAGTCTTCTTTAAAAATGAGGACATAAAATTTCATAAAGTATAGCGCAAAATTAGCTTATATTAACCACACTTGCAGTCATTAATCGTCACTGTGACAAATTTATACTACTTATGAACTATAACGATAAACATTATAAAAAAATATTTTTATAAGCATTATTAAATTTGTAATAAACATTATCATAAACTCGTACACATTATACTTCTCTTCCTATAATATAATGGCATGTTATGCTGTTAATATTAATCAACGAGATATATAAATTAGAGTGCTGATTCAATGGATGATGGATTAGGTTTCCGTGGTTCAAGATGAATCACGTGACATGCTCGAATAGGTTACTGTGTTTGGCCCTTTATCGCTATTTTGGCATTTAAAATATCAGTTCGACAAATTATCATTATTATTAAGTAACATGACAGTCCTATGACCGGAATAAATTGTTTTTAAAATAATTTTACACACATTTCACATTTTAATAAATAATAAAATACCTTTTTTTTCATTGTTTCCCAACGAAGTTTAAAAGTGTTTATAAAAGAAAATGTAAACTTTTAAAGAGCTAAATTTAACAACAAATAATAATTTTTCAACTATTTTTAAGCATTTTGTCGGTTAAAGTTCAACTACACGAAATAAAAAAGAAGTAAAATCAAAATCAAAATGATTTAGAACAAAAGAATATTAAACTACGTAAGTAAACAAAAACATTGGCTGCGAAGAACAATCTCCAAACCGTTGCCATAGAAATTTACTGAAAATAAGCTGTTACCAAGGGAACCACCGAATACGCAGGTGCAAAGAGAGCATGTCACATGACTCATCTTGGACCTTCTCAAGGGTTATCTTATCACTCTACTTTATATATCTCGTTGATATTAATTTCTGATGTGTGGTTGACACGAAAGTACTAAACTATTTTATATCTGCTTTATTAATACTTTTACTGTTTTAATACAATCGTTACTATTGTATAGACCAAGTTTTTAGTATAAACGAAATCACAACTACTTCAGATGGAATTGATCCAATAAATAACATTTTAAAAGGAAAAGGCAATCTGAAGAATGTCAAAAACTGGTTAAGCTAGGAATAAGAATTGATCTACAAATGAGATATTATGATGACCTTCGAGTAGCACTATTTACTCACTTCAGAGCAAAAAACATGAGATGTTAACAAGGTAATCTGTGTTCAGCTCCTATCCCTGATTAGTCAGTTTTCAATCTTGCTAAAAAATGCTTTTCCACTTAAAATGTTATTTAAATTTTGTTAGTGATAAAATCTAATTAGTGTTAAAATAACTTCCAGCTTCATGTTAAATTTTTAAATACTTTTTTTTTGTTTTACTTTTATGCAAATTCAACTTTTTTTTTTTTTTTCAAATCTTTATATTTTAAAGTATAATGTTGCAAAGACAAAATCTCTCAATATAAAAATATATTCTGTGTAATAGTGTTGAATTGGATGGGTTTTTAGTTCGCACTAGTGTTACGCAATGGGGAATTAGCAACGGTCTGGGATTCACCCTAAGAGGTGGTCTGGAGACGTTCCATCACCATTTTGATCCTCCTCGAGGGATGTAATAGTGTTGGAGATGATTTAAAAATAAATGTAATGAATCAAGAAATCGTGATTTTTTTTACGTTGTGTTGAGTTGTAGGATCAGTATTGCAAATTAATAAGGTCAGCAGCATCTCTAATGTTGAAATTTTAAGTAAAGAAAGTAATTACTGAAAAATGAGGACAAATGAGAACAAACGTCCGAAAATGAGGATGTGAGAACTTCTGAAAGCAGCTGAGGACAGCACTTAAAAAATGAGAACTGTCCTCAGAAAATGAGGACATCTGATCACCTTATATATAACACAATTTCTATATAACATAATTTCTGGCAGCAAATAGGACATATTTTTTACAGTGTAAAGAAGTGATATACTGTTTTTCGGCCCAAAACAATTGTTGTGAGGAATGTTTTTTATTTTTTCAACTTACAGTATTTTCTTGCAGACTTTTTTTTTTTTTTTAGTGTAAACATATAAATATCAAGATATCCGCGTTTGTAATGGTCGATAGGTGGCGCTTTTTCAGCTTTTGTTGCTAGTAAATATAATAGCCCCGTGTATTTATTATTGTTCTATTTGTGTTAGCAGTGGCCTAGCGTGATGGGGGCAAGGGGTGCGCTTGCCGCGGGCGCAAAATTTTAGGGGGCGCCAAATACTGTTTTTCTAAAAAACTAAAAATGATCATTGTGATAAATGTCTGAATTTTGACAATTTTATTAGACCCTTCTAAAATTATCTCTGGCTAACCATAGGTTTCTTGATGAAAATGAAAAAATTTTTAGGCGCATCATAGCTTTAAATTATTCCCCCGGTGATTATTATAATGTGGGCGCGAACTTTAAGTGAACTTTCCTCTCATTTTTACATCTTATATTCATAAATTGGCCAAGCCTTGTTGTCAAAGTTTCTACTGGATGTTGAGCTCTACGCCTCTATACATTCATAGTATTGCAATGACTGTAAGCGGCCCTTCTTATTTCGCTTCCATAAAGCGCTAATACCGATCATTATAACAAAAGCCTACCCTATAGTCAGATACTGGACCCTTTCCGTCTGTAATTTGTTAGTTCAGAAATTAATATAAAAGGGATGGATGGATGGTTGGGTTTTACGTCGCACTAGTGCTGCGCAGATGGGCAATTGGCGACTAATATAAAAGGGTCATCACTTATAATAAAGCCATAAGAGATTTGCATCTGCCGGTTGTTAACAAGATTATTGCTGAAAAGAGGCGCTGAAATTTTCAAATCCATAAATGAGTATTTTTTTTACAATCAGATTTTGATAGCGACATTCCTTATCATTTTTATTTATTAATATAAATAAATATTTCTACTAAAATTGACCAAAGAAAAAAAAAATTCATATTAGGCATTGCATACACAAAGTTTGATGTATTTCCGTCTCATCGAGTTCAAGGTAATGCAATCAGGAAAATCTATTACGATCTACGCAAAACTTTCATAAACATACGGTATTTTTATACTAAAAATCTTATATATAAAATTTGATACAGTTTCATTCCATAGGTGCGAAATTATATAACTATCACAAAATCAAGAAGAGCACAGTACAACAACACCATCTTTTGAGCGATTGCAAATAACTTTCATAAGTTTATTTATTTATTTTTTTTATAATAAATATTGTACAGATACATTTTGTCATGATTCTAAACAATAGATACGACTATAATAAAAATCGTAAAGAAAAAAAGGCAGATTTTATCTTAGTGTATAAGGTTCCAGGAACTTCAGAAGAAGGTGCAAATACAAGCTCTTTAAATTATTCACACTTTGTTGTAGATGATCTTTGGTGTTTGAAAGCAAGGCCGATTGACAATGACCTGGATGAGATGCCCTCTATGAAGGTGTTTCTAAGGGAACTTAGTCTTTATATATGCAAGTGTCAGAGAAAACCACGGAAAACTCTGAATGGTTAGGTCGACGACTGTAAGTATTCTGTCACATAGTACTGATCAGAAAAAAAAAAAAAAATACTGGTATCGATAATACAGGTTTGCGATGAGATGTGATGTGTTTCTAGATGCTGATTAAGAAAAGAATATTCAAAAACTTCCATCCCATACAGTTTTGACAATTTTTTTTTGATAGAAATGAGTTTAAAACTCTACTTTTCAAACTCCCATCTCAGTTATTTCTCTAAAAATCTAGGCGACGTGAGTGAAGAAAAAGAGGCATTTCAGTAAGTCATCGAGAAATGTAAAGGAGGTATCAGAGTCGATAGAATGTTATATTAGCAGATTATTGTTGAATGCTGCATAGAGATTGCCCTCACAAACGAAAAAAAAAAAAATTAAACGAGCTTCGATCTCAAGAAACTGAGACATTTAAAAGACAGTGTGTAAATAATAACCATTTTTAATGTATTTTACACGCAAAGAGTTTCTATACTGTTATAGCCTCTATGTCAGTTCTTCATAGTATTATCCTTACTTTGTGAATAGTATATTTTATTCAGGAAAAACTTAAAACGTTTGGTAACCAGGCAACTAAAACAAAAGTCAACAGAAATTAATACACTTTATGAGTCATTAGGTTTTCTGTAAGTTCAAACTTCGTTAGATGTACAAAATTGTTCGATATATTCAGCATTTATGTTTCAAATATTTTGACTTAAACGCCATAATTATGACATTGACTTATCACTTTATTTAAAGAAGTCTATTCAGAATTGAGTATTTCTACGTGGATACTTTTAAACTTATTACCCTGAATAGCTAAATAAAAGCTTCAAAAAAGTTTAATTAACGTTATGTTATTGTTTTATTGTCAATTCCCTTAAGAATTACTATTAACAATGCAAGATGATAGAAGCTTTTAAAAATTAAATTAATAAAATGCATATAAACGCTCGACGATGATCAGAGAAAGACTAACTGACCCTATCAATATTTCCAACTGAAAAAGGTTTACGTATTTTGACAGTGTAATTTATGTAATGATTCAGCTATAATTCTAATTGTATGGAAATAACTTTTTTGTTTTATAAGGTTCTTTTTTTCCTTTTCTTACTATTTGGAAACCTTTTTATTCATAGATAACAAAGATGTAATTTTTTATAATTATGAAAAAGGAAAGTATTGACGACTGGAAAGGAAGTAATTGTATTTTATGAACAAATTGTGAATTTATAAATAGCTTTTGAATAATTTATAAGTATAGTTTTTTCTCTGTACATATTTAACTCCATAATCACGGACGAAAGCCACTAATATCCGAGAAGGTCTTCTGTTGAAGCTAGGAGAAGGGAAGTGCCCGATTCGAACTCGGGTCGTACTCGCCAACTTAGCAGTCCTGATTTTTCCGTGGTTTTCACAGAAACTTGCGAGAATGCGGGTTAGGATCTCTTAAAAAGACAGACCCTTGACGGCAATCTATGCAGGCCTAGGATTCTTACACAGTCAGTTTGCTTTAACACTTACACCATCACCGGAATAGGCCGTGGGCCATAGGTTGATATCGTTCAAGTCCGTTTCAATCATCGAGGGGCAATTTCAAATTAATGTTAAAGTTAAAAGAATATTCTATTATCTACGAATTCGCAATGTTCTGGTCTGAAGATGTGCACATTATTTTAAAATTAATTAAATTAATTCTACAAATTTGACATTCCTGCGGTCCTGCTATTCTACTTACACTTAGAGATAGTCAAATTCTCTACTCATTCGTTCGCTTATCCTCCAATCAAAACAGTAATTTCCTTTTCGCTGTTATTTTTAACCCAATGACAGCTGCTGTTACGGCGCACAGTGGTCGGAATTTCAAAAAAGCTGGCCAAAAGTCGAAAAATTTAGGCGCGTTTTTAGACGTAAGTACCGCGGAAATACCTTCAGGGGGAGCCACTGAATGAAACTGTGAGGTGGAAAATTTATTCTATCTACATATTTCTAAGTGTAGGCTGGCGGAAAACGTTACACTTTTTTCTTTTTAATTGTTAATGCATTTTAACAGTTAAACAAATAGTGTTTCTCGGAAAATTTCGCAACAACAACATTCAACAAAATATGGCCGACAATTGTGGAGGTTAGTAGATAATATTTATGCTGTATTCCTATTTTTTTCCATCAAGTGATCTCCTGAGCAGCGGCTTTTTGAAGTTAACCTCAATTATAACATAACCAAAAGTTTCAAAGTATGGAAACTTTTTTATCTCGCAAGATCCCGCATTGATTCAAAGTGGAGAGTGTTAAGGGATGTCCATTTTATTCAGCCGTTAAAGAATTGGGTGCCCCCGCCTGCCCCTGTATGTGTAAAAGCGTTTTAACTTTTTAATTTAATTTTTACTTTTTAATTTATTTTTTTAATTTTTTGGACTTTGGTCTGCCATATTGGATCCGCCATCTTGTTTTTGAGTGCAAGATCACTTTTTTTTATAAAAACTGATATCAAATTTGAATTTAGCGCCCTCAAAAACCCTTAAATGTGAAAATTATCCTTCATCTATCAATTTTTTGATTTTTGATCCGCCATATTGGATTCGCCATCTTGTTTTTGAGTGTAATATCACTTTTTTTATGAAAACTAACGTCAAATTTGAATTCAGTGCCCTCAAAAACCCCTTAATGTAAGAATTATCCATCTTATATTAATTTTTTAATTTTTTGTCTGCCATATTGGATCCGCCATCTTGTTTTTGAGTTTGCCTTTGAAGTTTTCAAAAAACCAATGTCAGATTCGGATTCAGCGACCTCGAAAACATATATATACATCACAATTTTACTTGTTTTCTTTAATTTCGACTTTTGGCCAGCTTTTTTGAAATTCCGACCACTGTGCGGCGCACGCTAGCATTTCATATGTTTTGTTTACGTTTATTTATGTTTACATTATCTTGAGTATTGATGACATTTTTCACCCAATCCTATTATTGCTTTCTTTCGTGTATTTTTAAGTAATCTTTACATTTCATGAGAAAAAAATGACATATTGTTTATAGATCGGGAATGAGGTAAATTAAAAAATGTAGTATTTTTCTCAAATAAGATGTAAAGTTTCTCTCGACATCCATTATCTAGCGTATTATTAACATTTTGATAGAATTCTTTTATTACTCTTTTTTCCCCTTTGTTTTTAAGTAGAATTATTACAGGTAATATAATATCAGAAGAAATTACTTATTGTTTGTACATTGGAGATGAGATACATTCAAAGGTGACGTGTTTTTCTCAAATAAGCTGGGCTGAAGTGAGATTGTTTGGTTATAAAGCATGAATTAGAGGTTGATGATGTAATTTTTAATTTCTTGGAGCCGCATGAATTTTAAATTATGTAAATATTATGATGCAAAAGATGTAATTAAACAAGTTGGCTTAGGTGGACTCTGCTCAGTTCCCCATCATATGTATGTTCTCATAAATTTCTTGTGCACGACCCACGACATATTATATTCATGTTAAGAGAAATGAATTTGACCAAACACTTGACACAGTGACAGAAACGAAATCCTCGCCTAATATGCCCACCATTCAGTTCGATATATTTATCTTATTGTAATCTATTAGTTTATTTTATCAGGGTCAATTCCGTTATTTAGTTTTCATGCTACTATTTTCAATACAATAATCCTTAAAATTCCTATTTATATGAAAAATTTTCAATTTCGCTAAGTTGATAAAATCTTAAATTACGAATAACTTACAAAATTTTCCTATTAAAATATTTGTAGTCAATCATGTTCAAACAAGTATATCATAAATGTTATTTTGAAGTTGTCTGATATATTTATGATCCTCAAAATGGACGTTTATGCTCGATTTTGCCTTATTCTGCCATTTTAAGTAAATCGTAAATTCCAAATAACTTACGAATTTTTTAAATTAGAAAATTCATACACTATGGTATTCATGTCAGTATCCTAAATAATATTTCAAAAGTGATCTGACATCTTTATGATGAAAATATCCCTCAAGATTGACGTTTGTGTGAAATTTCCCCCTATTCTGTTATGATAAGAAATTCGTAAAATTCTAATAACTTACGAAATTTTTATATTGGAAAATTCATAGTCAATAATATTCATGCCAGTATCCTAAATAATATTTCAAAAGTAGTCTGACATCTTTACGATTAAAATATCCCTAAAAATTGACGTTTATGTGAAATTTTGTCATATTCTGCCATGTTAAGAAATTCATAAATATCCAATAACTTGCGAAATTTTTAAAGTAGCATGTTTATAGTAAATGATGTTCATTCCGGCATCAAAACTGATATTTTAAAACTGGTCTGACATTTTTTACAGCAAAAATTTTTCATTTAATGCAAGTTTAAGTGAAATTTTGCCCTAATTCTCCCATGTTAAGAAAATTGTAAACTTCAAATAACTTACGAAGTTTTTTAATACGAATGTTGCAAATAAATAGGGTTCTTGCCAGTGTCGAAAGTAATATTTTAATACTGGTCTGACCTCTCTGCGATCATTTGTTCGTGAGATATCGTGTAAACGGACTAACAAACAAACGGACTAACACACTAACGGTCTAACACACTAACAGACACCCTACAGACAGACACGATACTAATTTTGTCATTTTCGGATTCCTCACACCTGAAAACGTGTAAAAAAGTCAAAAAAACGAGGTCGAAAATTTTCACGATTACCTAAGTTCCCCATGCCTATGTTCCCCCATGGGGTACTAAAAGGTATTACATAAACTAATGTTTAGTAATTTGAAGTGATAAGGATAAATAATTTTGGAAATACATGTGCAAATATCGAACGTTAAGCGCAAAAACAACAAGACGTAACGAATAAGATAGCAAAAATGTTGCCTTGCTTCGATTAAGTTGATATATGCTGATATATGTTCTCTATATGTCAAATTCACTGTTTTCTATTACTATTATTATTATTATTTTTTTTTTTTGAATAAATAATAGACAAAAATTACACAATTTAACTGAAAATATTGCATTTTTAAACGCTTGAATGATAAATAATTACAAGATAAAAAAAACTTTTTGTATACAATGTTTTTAAATTTTCTGTTGAATCATATAAACTTGACAATTTTATGTATTAATAAATACTTAAAAAAAAAATGATGAATTATCCCATCATCTTGAAAGAAAACGATCAAATGCGTAATAAAATGAGCAATTAAAAGAAATTTTCAAACTTATTAATTGAATAAAAGTATTAAAAGAATGCATTGTCATCGTGTTCTGAGCTATTCTAAAAGTTTCAAATGTCTAGCTAGTAGGGAAGTTATAGTTATAAAGCTATGTTAGCACTTTATCAATGTGTATAAAAATTTTAAAGGGATAATGACGTCAATTTTTGTGAGATGAATATTTAATTTTTTTTACAATTTTTTATTGTTCATGTTTAAGTAAATGTATTTATTTTCCTGTCGGGGAAAAAAATGAACTCGTAAATTTATTTGACAACAATTAAATTAATTTAAAACATGGTAAAAAAAAGGCCGGTTTTAAAAATAAAATAATCGTTTATTATTCTTAATATTCATTAATCTTTTTAAAACAACATGTATTAGCATAATGAATTATATTAGCACTTTATCAATGTGTAGAGAATTTTTAAAGTTACAATGACGTCAATTTTTGTGAGATGTCTAATTTAACTTTTTATAATTTTTTAATGTTCGCGCTTATTTAAATGCATTTATTTTTATGTCGAAAGAAAATGAACTCGTAATTTTTTTTGACTAATATTTAAATTATAGCTAATATTTAAATGGCTAATTTTAAAGCTATTAGGAGGTTATTATTTTCAAGTTTTAATTAATTAAAAGAAAATAATTGAAAAATTAAAAAATCGAGCTTCGAAGTATTGCGTTGTCATCGTGTTCTGAGCTATTCTAAAAGTTTCAAAAGTCTAACTAGTCAGGAAGTTAGTTAAAAATCGATTGGAAGATTTGTACTGGACAAACAAACAAGAAAGTGAGTTAATAAAAACATGGTAAAATACAGGATAATAAATGAATGTTTTCAATGTAAAAAGGCCTGTTTTTTCGTAATAATAAATTTTACTAGTATCGCCAGTGGTCGAAACTCGACCACTTTCAAAATGGGACTAAATTGCATCTTAACAACGCCACTTGTTGGCCGATGTGAACTGAAACTGAATCACTAGAGTTTGACTTAATATATATCTCTAAGTTTGGTACACTGTAGATGCTGAGCTTTTCCTGAAATGAGAGGGAATCACAAAGTGTAAGCACCCCTTGTTGGATGATATAGCCCAAAAGCTAATCAGCACCAGTTCAAACCAAGATCCAAATTCAACCAAATATAAAGTTCGGTTATATTAAGTTTATTGGTTCATGAAGTACAGTATTCGAACTCAAAAATAAAGACATTTTCTAAAGATGGTCTAATTAAGTTCAGGAAATCTCAAAACGTGTAACTTCATCGAAAACCAGAAATCTAAAGTTTTCCTGAATCTCATACTTTTTTTTATTTTTTATTTTTTATATATATATGCAAAAATAAGTAGTCAATTTCAGTTAAAAGAAATGCAAGGCAATCTCAAAACATGTAAATTCATCAAAACCCGGAAATGAAAAGTTTTTCCGAATCATACTTTTTTCTTGTATATGCAGAAGATATAATAATAAATCCATAAAAAAAAAAAAAAAAAAAAAAACATGTAGTCAGTTTCAGTTAATTGAAATTTATGATTTAGTTTAAAAAGATCTTAAATAAATTAGAAAAAAATTAGAACTTTCATAAATCAAATCCTATTCCAATTTGCGTATATATTCAACAGTATAAATTTTCGATCTATCACTCATTCACACAAATTTGTACCACTTATGGGCATGGCTGTTGTCGGAAATTTGTAGTCATAGAGAGTATAGTGATGCTACATCTATACAAATTACTGTGTCTATGGTTTCATTTGAGTTTTAAGAAATTGTCAGATTTAACTACTTTCTTCTTTAGGAATTTTTTAATGCAAAAGAATACGGGTATAAAATGAAAAAGTGTATAAAAAGTAAAAGTATTTTTAAATACTTTCTTGACATCTTAACCCTACAAGGCTCATTTTTTTTTAGTGCGCGACAAAAATATATAGGTTGTAATTAGTGATCAGAAGATAGGGAAAACTTATAAAAATAAAAGTAAAACCATATTTTACGGAAAAATCAACTTTTTAGCTCAACGTACCATATGTGGAACATACATAAAGATATGATTTACTAATACGTTTACTATTGTAATATAAAAAATACAACTTACCTCTGCAAAATATGCACTTCGTTATAACACACAGTATTTTTTTTCTGGTCAAAACTGTTCAATAACTATTCATTTTTATTTTTGAATTCAGACAAACGTCTAACGTATCACTTTCATTCAAATTTCACACTGAGTGCACTATAACAAAAACACGAACGACATCTTTAGGTAAAGATTCGTATTACTACATTGCTAAATGACAGTAGCTTCTATCAAGATGTCAAGAGATGTCGCTACTAATAGTTTTATAGCTATAGGAACGATTAAATTCGGTGTTCCACATATGGAACTGGGTGCCTTGTAGGGATAAGAAAATAATTTTTGTATTCTGCGAATCTGGCTAATCATATCTTTCGAATGATACCACTTTCAATCCTCTACTCCAGGGTCCGAAATTTCAACTCAGATTACATTCGCTGAAACAAAAGTTTTACTCGCCACAAAATAGGGTTGCCATTTTTCTTCTTCTTTTTTTTTTTTTTTTTTTCCCTAACTATTTGGAAGGCATTTACAAATATGCCTAAAATTATGTATATTAAAGTGTGTCG
Source organism: Salticus scenicus (assembly GCA_963930645.1). NCBI lineage: Eukaryota > Metazoa > Arthropoda > Arachnida > Araneae > Salticidae > Salticus > Salticus scenicus. The sequence goes on from OZ005649.1 coordinate 290,302,876, forward strand.
TATATCATAATGTCTCATAATCACCTCTAACCAAAAATCATTATAATGTATTGTATTTGAGATTTGAAAAAGATTAAAATATCTAACAACATAAATGCAAAGAGGCATTCAAGAAAAAAAAGACTCTTTGTCAAACAATATCCTGTGAAAATCTTTTTATTCTGAAAGATTAAACTTCCTTATTTACCGATTTATTTATTTAACTTTTTACATCAGAAATGTCTTTTTCGTCCATTTTATTTTTGTAATCTGACGGAATGTCGATGTGTATAGCTTGTTCATTGTTGTCATTTGAAATAGCCATTCCGGAATAACTTTTTCGATAAAATCGTTGCTTACAAATCTTTACAAGTGCAAATCATTGGCGTTTCAGTAAAAAACTGGAAAATATGAACTGTTTTTAGTTCCCCATCATACTATAGGTATGGGGAACTTAGGTAAGCGTAAAAATTTTCGACCTCGGTTTTTTGACTTTTCTACACGTTTTCAGGTGTGAGGAATCCGAAAATGACAAAATTTCTATGGTGTCTGTCTGTAGGGTGTCTGTTAGTCTGTTAGTGGGTTAGTGTGTTAGTCCGTTAGTTTGTTAGTCTGTGTACACGATATCTCAAGAACAAATTGTCGCAGAGAGGTCAGATCAGTTTCAAAATATTACTTTCGACACTGGCAAGAACCCTATTCGTTTGGAACATTTGAATTTAAAAACTTCGTAAGTTATTAGAAATTTACGATTTTCTTAACATGGGAGAATAGGACAAAAATTCACTTAAACGTGCATTAAATGGAAACTTTTTACTGTAAAAATGTCAGACCAGTTTTAAAATATCCGTTTTGATGTCGGAATGAACATCAGTAACTATAAATATGCTTCTTTGAAAATTTCGCAAGTTATTGTAAATTTACGAATTTCTTAACATGGCAGAATAGAGAAAATTTCATATAAACGTCAATATTGAGGGATATTTTCATCGTAAAGATGTCAGACCACTTTCGAAATATTGTTTAGGATACTGGCATGAATATCATATACTATGATTTTTCCAATTTAAAAAATTCGTAAGTTATTTGGAATTTACGATTTACTTAACATGTCAGAATAAGGCAAAATTGAGCATAAACTTCCATTTTGAGGATCGTAAATACATTAGGCAACTTCAAAATTACGTTTATGATATTTGTTTGAACATGATTGAATACAAATATTCTACTAGGAAAATTTCGTAAATTATTCGTAATTTGCGATTTTATCAACATAGCGAAATTGTAAATTTTTCATATAAATATGAATTTTGAGGATTATTGCATTGGAAATAGTAGCATGAAAACTAAACAACGGAATTGACCCCGATAAAATAAATTAATAGATTATAATAAGATAAATATATCGAAGTGAACGGTGAGTAGCCTATTAGGCGGGGATTTCATTCTGTCACTGTATCAAGCTTTGGTCAAATTCATTTCTTTTAACATGATTATAATATGTCTCGCACTAGAAATTTCTGAGAACATAAATATGATGGGGAACTGAGCAGAGTCCACCTATGCCAACTAGTTTGATCATTATTCAACAAAATAAACATAGGCAGTATCTTTAAAAGAGCTCGAGCTCATAACAATATCGCATAGGCAAACTCTTGCATAGTATCTCTACTCCGGGATAGTGGGCGACGGGCAAAGAAGCTCTCTGCTCGTCTATTCTCACTCTGCTTGGAGAAATAACAGTAGGAGAAACGAAACAACCGAAAAGATCAAAACTTTTATGTATGCTCTACGCATTTTTCCTTTCTCACACTGGGGCGATCTCGGGCCGCATACACAGACTCCTAGAATCTAAAAAGGAGAGGTTAAATATGAGGTTGAAAGATAGCAAGATTTTGCTATATTTAAATCTATATATATATATAAAAAAAAAATGTTTTCTGTCACCGTATCGTGTAAGAATTTAGCAGGGAGCAGCCCCCGCTCATCACTTTTGGAGCGATGTAGAGCTCTTCTAAGGGGACTACTTGCAGTTAAAAACTCAAAAGGGGGGAAAAATACAAAATTCGCCAGGCTTTAGCTTACATATCGTGTAAGAATTGGTCTATATATAAGTAGACCAAATTTTTACTCGCCACAGTAAAAATTCCACAAGCCAATGGCGAGCTGGCGAGCGGAAATTTCACGCCCTGCTCTACTCCCATAATTAATTTATTAAAAGTGCACCACAAATTTCATGTTTGCCTGTTAATATAGATGTATGACAAAATGTAATAAATGTTTTCGCTTATATTGAAGAAATTTTTTTTTTTACAATAGCTACACTTTTTTAACGCTCTGAAAAATGATTGATTTGAATGATTTTATTTAAAAAATTACCTTTACATGCGAACTCCTTGCAAAAGTAACGCGTAATTTTGTTAATTACAACTCATAAATTGTTAATGATATTTTTTCTGCATTGTTTCACATTTAAATAAATAATCACTCGTAACGGACTGCGATTCTCCCAGGACTTATTTTGTTACAGTGTAGCATAACCAGAATTTTTAATACATCTGTGGAAAAGGTCAATTTTACTTGTTTTGCTTTCATGCAAAATACAACAGTAATTGTTTCGCCGGTGGTAAATTATTACTTTCCCGATAAAGATAACTTGATATTCCCACAAGGTATGTATTTAAAATTAATAATTTATCTCAAATAGTTAAATATAATTTATTCGCGATAATTCTTTTTTGTACATCATACACATTTTTGCAGTAATTTTGCAGTTTTTTTTAAAAACTTTATACACATTTTTGCAGCAATGATCTTTATGAAAATTAAATTAAAAAATAAATGCAATATATAATTTTATGTAAATGAAATAACTACAGTTATTATTTGCTGTTATTGATATTTAATGTCTTGCATTAGTTATCCTAAAAAAAAAAAAAAAAAAAAAAAAAAAATGAAAAATACATTAGATGATAATTTAAACGAAATAAAATCGATACATAGATTCATCCCTCACAAAATTTTCGTATAATTTTTCTCAGTAAATATTTAAGGGATTTTTCCAGTTCTTTACACAATATTTTACTTTTTATACTTATAGTATGATAATATTATGCAATTTATTAAATTACAAAATTCTATTATATGTTTGCCCTCGTTTATATATATACAAGGTTTGCACTTAAATCCGTTGCATTCGAACAGTCAGTTTGCTAATTTTTAAACTAACAAACTTACATGTACTGTACACTGTATAGAAAAAAAGTATTCAGTCACTTTCGAATTTTGAAGTTTTGTCGTATATCTAAAGAAATACTTCATGAATTCTCTTGAAACGGCAGAAATGTAATAAACATGATGAAGGGGAGGCTACCATCCCATCACTTCTCCCATTTTGATATTGCAGTTACGTTAATAAAACATCTAGCTTTGTTTAATAAATTTTAATATGTATTTCAAACTATTAAGATAATTGACACTCAACTATTTTCCCAAACATATTCGACTATTTTCGAGCAGCCCTGTATAATATCAGTAAATTAGATACTCACAAAGCAATGTATTTAAGTTAAGCACAGAAAAAAGTAAATAGAAAAAAATGACATTAATATATCAGAAATTATTTGTGTGACCCTGATAACGAATTAGAAATACTTTTCATATCATATTCTACATCCTATATGATTTTATGCTTATATTTATCTGTCTATCTATCTACCTATTTAATTTAGTGATGTCTAATGCTTCTAAATTGTACTATTTGAATACTTTTTGATGTCCTTGTACATGGATTATTTGTTCAATTTTAATGAAAAGTTTCAAGCTGTACGATCATATGATACAGATATAGAATACGGACTTTCTGATAATATTTGTTATTAACTTATGCATTGACAGGCAGGCACACGCACAGGCATGCACAGATAGACAGAGAAAGAAAAAGACCAACCACTAAGAGCCTGATTTTCGGATTCATGGGACCTTAAAACGTGTAATATAGCAAAAATTATCTTTTAAAAATTTTACCCCTAAACAATACTTTCTCTAACCTACATACGTAAGAGGGGAAAAAAAATTCATATTTATAATTAATTTTCTTCAACATATCCCAAAACATCCTTTAAAGGACGAGGAAAATTCAAACACAGGGCACTCATTAACTAACATATTGTTTAAAATTATGGTTATCGTTAAGCCTGGTCTTTATATATTTTACCACGTCTTTATTAACTCACATTCTTGTTTGTTTGTTTGTCCACCACAAATTTTGCAATCGATTTTTAACTAACTTCCCGACTAGCTAGACACTTGAAACTTTTAGAATAGCTCAGAACACGATGACAACGCAATACCTCAAAGCCCAATTTCTGAAATTTTGATTAGTTTTCCTTTAATTAGTAAAATATGAAAATAATAACCTCCTAATTGCTTTAAAATTAGCCATTTAAGCATTAGCTATAATTTAATTATTGCCAAAAAATTTTACGAGTTCATTTACTTTCGACATAAAAATAAGTGCATTTAAATAAACGTGAACATTAAAAAATTATAAAAAGTTAAATTAGGCGTCTCACAAAAATTGACGTCATTATCATTTTAAAAATTATCTACACATTGATAAAGTGCTAATGTAGTTGATCAGTATATGTTGTTCTTAAAGGATTAATATTTTATTTTTAAAACCAACGTTTTTTTTTTTTTTTTTTTTTTTTTCCTAATTTAATTGTTGCCAAAAAAATTTCCGAGTTCATTTTTTTTTTTCGACAGGAAAATAAATACATTTACTTAAACGTGAACAACAAAAAATTGTAAAAAATTAAATTATGCATCTCACAAAAATTGAGTTATTATCACTTTACAAATTTCATACAAATTGATAAAGTGCTAATATAGTTTTATAGCTATAACTTCCCGACTAGATAGACATTTGAAACTTTTAGAATAGCTTAGAGCACGATGACAATGTGTTCTTTTAATACTTTTATTCAATTAATAAATGTTTGAAAATTTCTTATAATTGCTCCCTTTTTTACGGATTTGATCATTTTTTTTTTCAAGTTGATGGGATAATTCATCAAAAATTGTTTAAAAAGTATTTATTAATACATAGAATTGTCAAGTTTATATGATTCAACAGAAAATTTAAAAACATGGTATATAAAAAGTTTTTTTTTTTTTTTTAAATCTTATAATTATTATTTTAAATGATAACGAAATTAAAGGAAATTTATATTAATTAGCAAGCCCGTGCGAAATTTTCACACTTTATTTACTGTTAGTTACCTTTAAAGCTTTGCACTCATAAATATTATACCAATTTCATTCCCTAATTAAAATTTAATTTATTAGAAGGCAAATTATTATTAGAATCAAATTAATATTGTACAATAGTGAAACCAAAATCATTCAAAGAAAGTTTCAAAATAAAATTCATGGTTGCCGACCAAGTTTTTATATTACTCCAGGCAGTACAGTTTTAGTTGCACGCTCATGACGCCTTTTAAATTATTGTCGCCATGTTGGCAATGACTTTTTATTTCATTATTTTAATGTAATTTTTTGTTTTTAAAAAACTAATTCCTATTTTGATTATGCTTTTTACCATTGCTTTTTTACTTCCCGAACACTATCGCGAGGAAAGTATTGTAATCATGTCAAAAATCCGAATTTGAGATTTTGATGTTTCTATACGTTTCGAGGTCCCCTGAGTCCGTTTCCACTATTTTTACGATGATGTATGTATGTGAGTGTGTATGTATGTGTGCATATCTTGAAATTTTCTTATAATTGCTCCCTTTTTTACGGATTTGATCATTTTTTTTTCAAGTTGATGGGATAATTCATCAAAAATTGTTTAAAAAGTATTTATTAATACATAGAATTGTCAAGTTTATATGATTCAACAGAAAATTTAAAAACATGGTATATAAAAAGTTTTTTTTTTTTTTTTTAATATTATAATTATTATTTTAAATGATAACGAAATTAAAGGAAATTTATATTAATTAGCAAGCCCGTGAGAAATTTTCACACTTTATTTACTGTTAGTTACCTTTAAAGCTTTGCACTCATAAATATTATACGAATTTCATTCCCTAATTAAAATTTAATTTATTAGAAGCCAAATTATTATTGGAATCAAATTAATATTGTACAATAGTGAAACCAAAATCATTCAAAGAAAGTTTCAAAATAAAATTCATGGTTGCCGACCAAGTTTTTATATTACTGCAGGCAGTACAGTTTTAGTTGCACGCTCATGACGCCTTTTAAATTATTGTCGCCATGTTGGCGATGACTTTTTATTTAATTATTTTGATGTAATTTTTTGTTTTTAAAAAACTAATTCCTATTTTGATTATGCTTTTTACCATTGCTTTTTTTACGTCCCGAACACTATTGCGAGGAAAGTATTGTAATCATGTCAAAAATCCGAATTTGAGATTTTGATGTTTCTATACGTTTCGAGGTCCCCTGAGTCCGTTTCCACTATTTTTACGATGCTGTATGTATGTGAGTGTGTATGTATGTGTGTATGTCTGTGAGTGAACACGCTAGCGTCTAAACGCTTTGTTCGAATAAGCTGAAAGTTGGTACGTATATTGTAAGTCACCAAGTAGTAATCAGGCCACTTGGTGCGGCGGAAGTGACGTCATCGAGGGGGGGGACCGGAAGTGACGTCACGAGTGGAGTTGAGTTGTTTTCCTCCTGCTTATGGAGTTGAGTTGTTGGTTTCGGTTTCGGTTTATCGTAAAATATGACGAGGGTATTTTGTTGAGTTGTTTTTTTGGCTGAATCTCTAGTGGTTGGTTGGTTCATACTTTTTTTTTATTTTGGAGGGTGGCAACACCGAATTATTTTTTTAAGAATGGCAACGCTACTTAGTTTCGGAATGGGGACTTGTAAAATTTTCAGATCTGTACCTGTGAATTTTGAGGCTAGCTGTGACGTCACTTTCCATGTGCGAACTTGAAAGCGGCAACCGCTGAACTCGCTTGACGGATTAATTTGTAATTAAGAATATGTTAATTAGGACTGTAATTAATAGTTAATGAAGAGGAAATGAATCACGTGACTTCTTTTTTGCTTACCGAAACGCCAGTTTCGGAATCGGGACTTATAAAATTTTCAGGTTTAAGAATTTGCATCTGTAAAGTTTCGACGGTGCTTTGACGTCATGGGTCGCCATCTTGTTTTTCATGTTCCGACTTGAGATCTGCACGTGTTGTTGTGTAATTAAGGATATTCAAAGGAAGGATTTAATGAATGAATTAATTTCGCTTTGATCTCACCGCTAGAGGAAAAAACAAGTGTGGCATCGTGACGTCACCTTGTCATGTCCGAACTCGAAAGCTGCAATAGTTGAACACGTCATGGTGTTGAGTTGTTTCCTTTCGAAAACAGAGTGAAACATATATTGTTTGTGAAGTTGAGTTGTTTTTTATGAAGAATTAGCCGGAACGGCAACACAAATTTATAAAAAAATTAGGTAACTAAGTTTTGGCAACACTGATATTCGTCAGTTTATGATATTTTCTTGTGTGTGTCGCGTGGCGATTTTTGTGCTCTTGATTTCCTCAAAGTGTTTGTGGACTTAGACTTTATTTTTGGATTAAAATGAAAAGAGCGTGGCCCAAGTTTGAAGATATTTTTTCTACAAAGCGTGATAAAACAGCGATGGATATTAAGGAAAAGGATCGTACACCAGCGTTTCAATCAGGTGTGCGAATTAATTCAAATGGTGATACAGGATATACTCTGGATTGTTTGCCTCATAATACGATTCATCTTGGAAATGTCAATTTTATATTCGTGCAGGAGTTTCTGGGACAAACACGTGTACACATTAGAAAACATATATTTGATGTTGAAAGATTTATACATCCTACTAAACATGGATTATCGTTGACTCCAGATATGTGGCGAATATTGTGCACGAATATAAACACTGTAACTGATTTAGCTGATAAAACAATTATTGTGGATAATCGTATTTGTGTAGCAAAACAATACAAAGAGGGAGAGAACTTGTATATTTTTCAAGAACTTTTTCAACGAAAGGATATGTCTTTCCAATTTGTGCCTAAGAGTGTGGTGCTTACTGCATCAGAATTTCAAAAACTTATGGATTCCAGATCTGATGTAACGGATAAGGTAAGAAAAGTCTTGTATTATATACCTTGTTCAGTTTTGTACAAGAAGAAGTGCAACAACTGAAACGAAATCCTCAAATTATTGATTACAGCATACGATTTCCAGAATTGTTTGAGTCTTTGACAAAGTGTTTGACAAGTGCTCTAACTTTTAAAATAAATGAAGTGATGAACTGTTTTGGGTATCGTGAAACAATCGCAGTGGATTTTATGCATGATTGTAAGACAAGGACTAACACTGAGAACTTTGCGGACTATTTTGATATCGCCTTTTTCAAATTAAATTGGCATGATATTGCCAAAGATTTTGTGCATAAAAATTTAAGTGCAAATTTGGATACAATTGTCAATGAAGAGGAATTTTTTGGTTATGTTGATGTTAGTGTTTTGTTGAAAAATGTTGAAAAACTGTACATTGATAATGAAATTGTTTTATAATTTTTTAATATGTATTTTTTATTGAATAAAATATTTGTTTAGTTCTCTTATTTTGTGTTATGTTTTTATTTTTAAGTTGTGTTCAATTTATTGATTTTAGAAAACATTGTATGTGTGTTTAATTTTAGAAAATTCTAATGAAAAAAAAAAATATATATATATAAGAAATGATATAATGTGTTCATTTTATGTTTGAACGCCGTGAAATAAACATCAAATTTTATTGTTGGGGAAAATGTCCAATGAACTAAATCAGCTGTATCGTGATCCTGCTTTACCTGGTAGTTTTGGGGAGTTAATATTTTGCAACGTGTGCTAAAAGGAAAAGTTAAATCTAAATCTATTAAAACATGGTTAGAAAAGAAAGATTCCTACACTGCATAAACCTTTAAGGCATAAATTTTCGAGAAATAGAGTAATTGTAGGGGGATTGAACGAGCAATTTCAAACCGATTTAGTAGACATGCAGTCTTTATCAAAATTTAATGATGGTTTTAGATACTTACTGACATGTATAGATGTTTTATCAAAGTATGCCTGGGCGATTCCTTTAAAAGATAAAAGAGCTAATACAATTGTGAAAGCATTTGAAAAAATCTTTTTGGATAGACTCCCCGTTAGACTTCAATCAGACGCTGGAACTGAGTTTAAGAACCGACAATTTCAAAATTATTTACAAAATAAAGGGGTGCATTTTTTCACAACGAATAATTCGACAAAGGCTTCGATTGTAGAGCGCTTTAATCGTACTTTAAAGACAAAAATGTGGAAATATTTCACAGAAATGAATACAAAACGGTATATTGATGTCATAAATCAATTGATATATAGCTACAATCACACATGGCATCGTAGTATTAAAATGGAGCTTGCGGCAGTCAATATATAGAAAACCAAAATCAAGTGTGGAAAACTTTATACGAAAATGCTAATATCTTTACAAAGCAACCTGATTTTAAAGTAGGTGATACAGTACGCATAAGTAAAGAAAAATTACGTTTTGAAAAAAGGTATGAACAAAATTGGACTAGAGAGATTTTTACTATTTTTAAAATTATACCACGCGTTCCGGTCGTATACAAACTTAAAGATCTGGCAGGTGAGGTTATAAAAGGAACTTTTTACAAAGAAGAAATTCAAAAAATTTCCGATTCGGGATATTATCCTGTGGAAAAAGTATTAAAAACGAGAAAAAGAAAGGGAAAAATCGAATATTTTGTAAAATTTCAAGGTTATCCAAAAAAATTTAATGCATGGGTAGAAGATGTAAAATTGATATAAAAGGAACATCTTTCGTTCTTTCCATTCATTTCTGAAAAGATGTCGTTCTACATAACACTAATCAGTGACAGCTCTTTGAGCTTTTTCCCGCAGAATAAAATATCTCAATTTACAACTCAGCTGCCTAACCCTATTAACCTGAATGGAGAATGGGAAATGGCTTTGGTCGATTTCATCTATCCACACACTTGGTTCAATGTTCGAAAAGATAATAATTTATTTGGTTTCGATTTGGGGGGATGGAAAATTGTTAGGTAGAACAGTTCCCCAGGTTGCTATGAAACAATACCAGACTTAATTAAAGGAATGACGTTACCATCGCATAAAAATAAGATAGATTACAATTATGAACCAGTTACAAAGAGAGTAAAAATCAAGACAGATAAAAAATCAAAAGTTATACTGCATAAAGGTTTGGCACATTTATTGGGATTTAAAGCGGGAGAATATAACGGTTTGCAGGAAAGCCCTTTTGTGTCCGATCCAAAATCTTCTTTTCCAGTCATGTATGTGTACTGTGATCTTGTGGAACCTCAAATCGTAGGTGATGTACAAGCGCCTCTGCTAAAGATTGTAACTGTCGAAGGAAATGATGGAAAAATTATTAATGCCCATTATTCAAGACCCTTTTACTTGCCTGTTATCCGGCAACATTTCCAAACGGTACAAATTGATATACGACTTCACTCTGGAGATTTAGTGCCTTTTGAGAGGGGTAAAGTTTTTGTTACTTTACATTTCCGTTTGAGACAAATCGTATAAAAGAGCATTTCTTTCAATGATAACTCTCATTTTTGTTTTTGTTTGCAAGAAAGAAGGATCAGAAAAAAAAAAAAAAAGTTAGTACCTTATACGTGTTGTACAAAAAAGTTTGAAGATTATTATGCAGCGCAAACTGGTAGGGGTTTACCATATTACAGAGGAACGATTTTGCAAAGAGGACATGGTACAGGTGGATTTTTTGCCAAGCTGTTTCGCAGTGCCATGCCTTTGTTGATAAAGGGTGCAAAAACAGTCGGTAAAGAAGCTTTGCGAACAGGCACTATGGTTGCAAATGATATGTTATCCGGCGAAAATTTTAAATCGTCCCTGAAAACTCGAATCAAAGAAACCGGGAAGAAATTAGCCAGAAAAGCAGTTCAAAAAGCAGACGAAATGATTGGTCAGGGAAAGCTTAAAAGAAAACGAAAACCCGGTAAACACTTCATTTCATCGAAAGCACGCAAGACACAAGGACGTGATATTTTTGATTAACTGTATACACATAAAGCCATGGCTTTTCTATTACAAGATTCTCCAGAATGTGCAAAATCAGAATTAGAATTATTTTCTTTACCACCAACTCAGACAGTTATAGAAGGGGTCAATGGGTCGAATTTCATCCGCTTGCCAATGTTTTTGATGGAGGTCCTGTAGAGTTTAATGTTTCTGGAAGTGGAGAAGAATATATTGATCTATCCCAAACTCAGTTGTATGTGAAAGCAAAAATTTTAAAGAACGATGGTGCACCCCTCGACGCTAAAAGTAAAGTGGGACCCGTGAATCTATTTTTACATTCCATGTTTTCTCAGGTGGATATTAGCTTAAACGAAAGACTTGTTTCCTCTAGTAATAATACTTACCCTTACAGAGCCATGATCGAGAAATTTCTTAATCATGGTTATGATGCAAAAACTTCTCAACTTTCCTCAGAATTATTTTTTAAAGATACTGCGGGTCGCATGAATGTTTTTGATACGGCCGATGCAGAACCTAATGAAGGCTTTAATAAACGAGCCGAAATGTTTAAATTTAGTGCAACCGTTGACATGATTGGTCGATTGCACCTGGATATGTTTCACCAAGAAAGACTTCTCCTGAATATGGTAGATGTGAAAATTAAACTCATTCGTAGTAAACCAGAATTTTGTCTGCTAGGAGATGAAAATGAATTTAAAGTCTCCCTGGAACACGCCTCTTTGTTTGTTCGGAAAGTACGTGTAAGTCCCGGTGTAGTTTTGGGACACGCAAAAAGTCTAGAAAAAACAACAGCCAAATATCCTATCAACAGAGTACTCTGCAAAGCATATTCTATTCCTGCCGGGAATATGAGTTTTGTTCAAGATAACATATTTACAGGGCAAATGCCAAATCGTATTGTTATAGCTTGCGTGGAAAATGATGCATTCAACGGTAACTATAAAAAGTCTCCCTTTGAATTTAAGCATTACAACATTAGTTTTATAGGTGTTTATATTGATGGTCAACCTGTTCCTCACAATCCACTTCAACCTAATTTTGAAAAAAATTTGTTTATTCGAGCTTATCAAAATTTATTTTCTAACACAGAAAACAAAGGCTTGTTCCTTTCAAGATCAGAATTCTCAAAGGGATATTCTTTATTCCATTTTGATCTGTCGCCGGATTTATGTGATGGTTCACATCTAAATCTGGTCCATCATAGTAATTTAAGATTAGAAATAAAGTTTGGTATAGCTTTAGCACAAACAATCACTTTGATAGTGTATGCAGAATTTGAAAATTTGATAGAAATCAACAAAGCTCGAAATATTCTTTATGATTTTGGAAACTGATGGATTCATCGCAAATACACAAAATTTTATCTCGTGACCCCGTTTCTTCGAAATATTTCATAGGTGTTTTCCCTTCCGATAAAATACCTATTGTTCAAAGATTTTCCTCAACGTTAGTACTCAACACGGATAAACATAATGAAAAGGGATCACACTGGCTTGCTGTCTACATTCAAGATAAAAAGACCCTAGAATTTTTTGATTCCTTTGGATTACCCCCCACAGCTTATGGAGAAGACATATCAAGTTTTGTTAAAAAGTATAAGCGAATTTGTTGGAACGAGTCAACTCTTCAAAGTTTAACTTCGAATGTCTGTGGACAATATTGTATTTATTTTATCGTAAAACGATGTCAAGGACTTTGTATGAAATCTATTGTATCTGTATTAACTAGAAAGAAAAATGATTTCCGATTGTTCCAGTTTGTAAAAAGGAGATATGGTGTAAATATGATTTTTAAAAAATAAAGTTTAATTCATAAAGTATATATTTGTGTATGTTTTTTTTTGTATTTTTTTCTTCTTTTTTTTAATCAAACAAAAAATTTAAACCAAAAATACCATTACTTTTTTACACTGCGTTTTTTAATTTAAAAAAAGAAAAAAGAAATTTATAATAAAAATTATAAATAAATTTAAAAAATTTGAATTAGTTTAATTTCTATTACTAATTCATGGAAGAAATTAATCATACATTTACTGATTTACTATTAATTATTAATAATAATTTTATTATCAGCTATAAATTCACAGTTTTCCAGAGTTTTCTTTCATTTACAAAAATGGAAGAACTGAAGTTAGTACATCCTTCCACCTCTGTTATTAGTGGACCGACAGGTTCAGGAAAGACTTTTTTTGTTAAAAAAATCATTGATCATGAATTTTTACATCCTATGCCACCGTCGATTATTTACTGTTATGGAAGCTATCAGCCACTTTTTGATTCAATGAAGGGAGTACATTTTGAAGAAGGCCTACCTTCTAATATTGGCACCCTAAGAAATGCTTTAATTATCATAGATGATTTGATGTCAGAACTATCAAATGATGTCCGATTAAGCAAACTTTTTACAAAAGGAAGTCATCATCGAAATCTTTCAATTATCTTTATAACGCAAAATTTGTTTCATCAAGGTAGGGAAATGCGAAATGTTAATTTAAACGCGCATTATATGGCGCTTTATAAAAACCCTAGAGATAAAAGCCAAATAATGTATTTGGGCAGACAAATGTTTCCCGGTAAATCAAAGGTTTTTCAGGAAATTTTTAATGATGCTACTTTTTTACCATTCAGTTATCTGTTAATTGATTTAAGACCTGAGACCTGTGAACGTATGCGCCTGCGCACAGGAATATTTCCAACTGATATTCATTACGTGTATGAACCTAGATAAACCCATTTGCCCTCACCATTCCACTGAGATAACATGTCTTCTATAGTAGTGGAATTTGAAGGTTTTCAGATAAACACACATAATTTTTTTATCAAAGAATTAGCCTTTTTCGATGTGGAATTTGGATATCACGGGCGTTGGAGTTTCCTTCCTCCACACCCATGGGAACAATTATCCAGTAAAAATAAAAAGACATTCACTTGGCTCACTCGTTATTGTCATAATTTACATTGGGATAGTGGAGAACTACCTTATTCAACTCTACATTTTATTCTTAAGTCTTTATTTTTGTCCTATAAAACAATTTTTACTAAAGGTCTAGAAAAAACAAAATTTTTAGAAACGATATCAGGAAGAAAAATTTTTAATCTAAATGATTTTAATTGCCCGAAAATCAACCTATTGGAAGGTTCAGTAATTAAATGTCCTAACCATAAACCAGATTTTAAACACTGTGCATTGATGAAAGCTTCTTCTTATGCAGGGTATATAAAGAAAAGATCTTATTTAGCAAATGTCATTTGTACTCACGATGTCGACCATAGAGCATCTAAAACTGTTGAACAAGACCAAAAAAAAAAAATCAGCATTTCTTAGAAAGTGTCCTAACAGCGTTATAAAAGGTGTGTGTGAATGCGCTTTGAACCTTTTAAAAGGCAACATTCCAGTCAGTAATCGTCAGAAAAACAAGTTAATCGCATATAAAAGAACTTTGCGTAGATTAGGAGATAAAAAAATTATCTTATTCAAGAAAAGGCGACTTTTAGTACAGAAAGGAGACGGCTTTCTTTCTATTCTTATTCCAGCTGCAGTATCAGTATTGAGCTCTTTAATAAATGGAGTTCGCTCGTAAATTCAGATTAATCCCATTTGATTAGGATCAGTTATTTACGGAAGAACACTTATCTGATTTAGATAAACAGATTACAGATATTTTAAAGAAGAAAATTAGTGATGACGAAAAAGCCAAGCTCTACGTTCAAATTTTACAAAAATTTGTTACTTTCCCAAATGTTAACAGTGTGAGACCTTCTCAAGAAGAAAATGAAGAACCTCTTAAAAATTCTATTGATATAGAAAATAAAATTCTTCAAACTGTTCCAGTAAAGCATAAAAGTACAGCTCAACGTATAATAAATTTTTTAAGGGAAAGGAAAGTTATTTGGACAGAAAACAAGGAACTTTTATTTAACAATAATATTATTCCTGGTTCAGATATAATTCAGCTTATTAATTTCTTATTAAGAAGTAGAGCAAAGAAACCCGTTGGTTTTGAAAAGTTTAAAGAAATATTGGACAAGCATTATTTTCCTCAAGATTTTATAAAAAATAAATATATAATTGATTCAAAAATTTCTTTAGAAAACAATCGTTCACCTAATGTGAAAACGAAAACTATGTATGCATTGCCTAAAAAAAGAAAAAATACTACGATCCCATGGATTGGAAAAATCAGTTTGAAAAACCTATAGATGTAATTGAATAAGAATCCATTAATAAAGAATTATATTAATTTTAAAGATTGTCTCTTGATTATAAACATAGGAATTTTTTACACTTTTTTACCACATATATTATTTTTGTTTTGTACAAATTACTTTTATCTTTTCAAAAAAAAAAAAAAAAAAAGATTTTTATAAGTGTTTTTCAATCTTTAAAAAACATTTTTATATTTTTACTGAGAGTACTTATCACACAGCTAAATATTAATCATACTTATTAATATCATATGCACTAAAAAAGAACAACAATGTAAAATAAACATAACTCATTTTATTCATCAAAAATTAAGTAATCATTACATATTTTCAGTTTACAAAAAATACAAAAAAAATTGTTTCAGAAATAAAGATATTTTACACTTGAAATATTTTTACCACTACTTCCTTTAAAAACATTTTGTAGAAAACCTTTCATTTGTTCATGTTATTTTTCAGAAATCTCTGAAATAAACAAAGAAAGAAAATATTAAGTTAAAATTATTTACTTCAGAAAAAAATCTCTTGAATTAAAATTTAGTGATAAAGAAAAACTTACTTTAATATCCATATGGAAAAGTTGAAAAATTCTCCCTTATAACTCTTTTGTTGTAGATCATTCTATAGAGTTTATTTTCCTTCTTGTTAATAACCTTCCGTCTTTTTGCATCCCGTGTAATTTTTGAGTCATTACAAACTTCTATTGCCTTTGTCAAGTCCGTAGAACATAATAGGGCTTTAAAGCTTTCAAAATTCAATAACTGGGCGTTTTTAAAGTTGAGAGAAAATCCTCGGATTTTGCAACAGGTTTTTCCAGACGCTGTCAGATAAGCATAATTTTTTGGACCTCCTGTTTTAAAAAAAGAAAAAATCACAAAAATTGCATTAGAAAATAAATCAATTTAACCTAATTCGTTTTTAAAATAATAATAATTTACAATCATAATAATAATTTTAAAAAACTCACCAGATACAAAGGTTTTTATAATATCTCCATCCAACTCATCTGTAAAATCCCCTAAGAAATTGCCTAGTGGGGGATCATTATTTCCCTCAGAAGCGTAAATGATACTGTCCGTATCGTGATAAAGGACTGCAGTTCCAAGTTTATCCATTTCTGAGTATAGCTTAAGCCGAGCCCATGCAGTAGTGAACGCAGCAATAAAAATGTTTGTTGAACTGTCTTGTGGAATGAAATCTTTATAACTGTCCCAACACACAGCAGCTGTTTCATCAGTAGGAAAGTACACATTTTTTACCTAAAGTTAAAAAGAAATTTATAAATAAAAATATATTTACACTTATTATTAAATTGTATATAACAAATTTAAAATGAAGTCTTACATTTTTGGTTGAATCTGACAGAAGTTTATTAAATTGCTCCACAGAATTCACATAAGTAATATGTGGTTTGTTCACATTCATTACGAATCTGTAAGAGAGAAAAAAAAATTACTTTTTCAAAATTGACACTGATAATATATGTGAACAGAAAAATGAGAAAAGAAGCGAAACATACCGTCCCCATAAGCTATTTAAGGCTAGTTTAGCTACTTGCCGTCTTCCAGGGTTTTTGGCTATATTGTTTATGTCTAATTTGATACCTTCCCGTTTTTCATATTCCTCAATATATTTCTCGCGCTGTTCAACAGTGTCACATGCTGTAGGAAAACCGCTGCTCTCTTGCTTGATTTTTAAGAACATATCTATATAGGGCTTGAATAGTTTATCTGAGGTTGTATCAAAATGATACACTTCGTATATCTGAAACATACAAAAAATTAAGCATTATTCTAAAATAAAATTAATCATTGAAAAAAGGTATTTGTTAAAAGAAAATTTCTTACTTTCATTATCTTGTATCCTTTATCAATGGCTTGCTTTACCTCTTCTGTGATCCACGTTCCAATTAAGGAACGATCATCATCGTTATGTTTACATTCTCCTTGAAACATAGTTTCTGCACACGTAGCACACAACGGGAACATAAGTTTCTTTTGATAGCGGTAAGGCAATACAGGTAAAAATAAACCTTTTGGAGGCAAAATTTTACACTTGATAATTCCAAAATATGTGTCAAGGTCTTTAAAATCCTTCGTAATAATCTCCGGATGACCGACTGGGTATTTACAGTATTTGTTGACCTAAAATATAATAGAAGAATATGAGACTTAATTATAACTTCGAAAATATTGTAAATAAAAAGAACATTAGATGTAATCATAATAAGTTCGAAAATATTATAAATAAAGAAATTGATATAAATACCCAAGGATATAAAGAAGTGAAATCCACGTATTTAGCATTTCCTTCAAAAAAAAAAAAAGCAGCGTTGCGTTCGTTCTACCCCCGAAGAATGCATCTCTGGTGTTTAACCTATCCACCACTTCGTGAGAAATCAGAAAATTCTTCAGAGATTCGTCTTTATTTTTGTCTTCCAAAAACTCATGCTCCCATTTTTCGATAACGTTGTATCCCAAAACTCGAAATTTGGTTGTTCTTTGACACGTTCTTTCATACAGAGAATTCATAGTTATACCGTATAAAGGATTTTTTACATCCTTGTCAAAGCATTTTGGACATCCGTGAAAGAAACACCCCTAAAGTAAAAAAAAATATGACCATGTATAACCACTTTGTTGTTAAGCTAATTATTAATAACATTGAAATGAAAAAATAAATAAATAAACTTACATGATACTGATAAATCGTATTAGTGCTGTTACAGAAGCCATCCACTGATACCCCGTCTATTGTATTTTCACCCAATCCATTAAGGGCGTGATTAATAACTAGATTTTCATTATAAGCAACAAAATCCAACCATCGAATTGCGTCAACACTGTAGTTGGTCGAATTAATGTATCCGTGTACAGGGATCATCCCAATCGAGTTTTCTTGTATATGTTTCGATCTGTATACTGCCATACTAGCTGCTGCTATTGTTATATAACTACAACAAAAATAAAATAAATATCACATACCATAAATAAATATACATTTTCAAAGTAACGATTATATTTATAAATATTTACCAAAAAGGATCCACGCCACTAATTTCGTAAAATTGGTGTTTAAATTCCTGGCAGCACCTACGTAAAATATCAACATCCGATCTAACAAAAAAAAAAAAAGAAAAATATATTATCTTAAAATAAATTTCTGTATTTTATATTAAATAATAATAATAATAATAATAATACAAACCGGCAATACTCTAACATTTGCTCTTGAAAGTTGAAGATCTCGTGTTCATGATTCTTATACCATTCCATGAAAGAAGAACGTGCTGAGGCGGACATAGTATCAGGACTGTAGTATTTAACATTAGACATCGGTCCTACATAAGATTGGTTCTCAGGGGTGTTAAATAGGCGAGGAAAATACCCTTTTTTTAGCAGAGAAAAACCAAAACAAGATGGAAGTTTTGACAAAGCCATGGGGAGGAAGTTGTATGAATCTATAATTCTAATGTTGAAAGTTTTATGACGAATATCCATAACTTTGGATCCACACGGTATGATTTCTGGAGTTACACCCTGATTTAAAAGATAGCCCAATAGGAACTGGCCGTCAAAACTGGAAAAAAAAAAAAAAAAAAAAAAAAAAAAATCACACACGTATAAATAATCAAAACATTTTTCAGTTAAAAATATATTAAAAATTGCTATTCTTACCCCTTCATATTATGGGCGATAACTGTGTATCCTTTGTGCTGCTCCGAAAACAACCACTTACAAAATTCATAACAGGCTGTGTAACCTTTAAAATGGAATTCTGTACCGTCTGATTACTGGGCTAAGGCAAAATTCACTCTATGTTCCCCTGTTGATTGGTCGGTCTCCAGATCAAAGTAAATAATTTTTTCTAAGGGAGGTTTGGCAGCAATCGGACGAAGATAACACAGATGCTCACTCTGTTTCACATATTTTTCGCAAGACGGACATCTTGTCGTGAAGCATTTGTGCAATTCTTTTGGGCACTGTCTGCGTAAAATTACTTTGCTGCAGTTCCTACATTGATAAATCTAGAAAAAAAAAAAAAAAAAAAGATATTATTTACAATTTTATCTGGGCATAATATTTAAAAATTATAATTATACGTAATAAATAACTGTTTTTAATAAAATTACCTTATCACATAAAGACAGCTGTTGATTTCAACTCGTGGCTTTGTGTTTTTCAAAACATTCTCTAGACCGACAGAGCCTATCACAATCCATACAACGAAAAGCTTCACCGGGTGTGCACTGGCTTTCCTGACATATTGGACAATTGGAAGGACAGTTATGTTCTCCCAAATTTTGATACGGTTTCTCACAAGATTCACAGTAAAAGTGAGATCTATAAAATTGATGTAAAGATTTAATTACATCATAATGCCCGTCATGCAGCCAGAGATTAATCCTTTTTGGTCTGTCGGCACCCTTATAAGATACCTAGAAAAAAAAAAGCTTGTACATATATTTTCTTTTCCCGAAAAAATAATAGATAAAAATATACAAATACATATACAAATAAACTTACTTTGTTTAAATTTTGTGTCGAAATGACAACAATTTGCATATTTAAATATTCTTCAAATTTTTTCACTTCATTGTAAGTGCAGGGTCCTACAGGCACATTCGCATCTTGATGCAATTTTCGGGCTGCGTTTATGAGCGTTGGAAGTCGATTGTCCCTCAATCCACTGATTTTATTTTTATCTCCACGTAAATGGGCTTCAGCATATATTATGGCTTTAGCGCAGCACAACCCCTCTTCGTCGCTTGGAATGGATAATACAGCCTTCTTCTTTAAACGATCGACTTCTACGTTCACGATTCTTCGTCGACATGCCCCTCTATCTCGTTTAATCGTTATTACATCTACTACGAAACCAGAGTCCAGCTTGATTTCCTCCTTTGATTGCAAAACTTTCATTACAACAGAAAGGATTTTTTCCACTATTAAATCTGCAACCGTCATGAGCGTAGTCGAAATTGGCTTGTCCAGTCCTGTGGCATCAATACAAAACCGAATAAGATCCGTGGGTAACAAATTCTGTGTGCAACGTCTTAGAAGAATATCAAACAGTTGACGCACGGCCTCTACAGCAGCTATAATGGGATTTTCTTTGACATGTTGAGGTAGCCTTTCCTCATCAATTTTACACTTGAATATTAGTTCTTCACCTTGGTATTTTTTATTTATTCTGCGGCTTTCTTCCAATATTATAGCATCTTCTAACTATAAAAGAAATAGAGAGAAATATAAATTTATATTAATTACACATGAAATTAAAAAAAAAAATTAAAAACCTACATTTATCTCAGAAGTAGCATGTACTTGTGAGTACGCTGCTGCAGATTCAGGTTCATCAGGGAAAGACACTATAGCATCCTAAAGGAATATATATATATAAATAAAAAAATACTGTAAATTAGATTAAAGAAAAAATACAAATTAGGGTTTTCAATTTTTAACAATATTATTTAAACACGTACTTCAATACCAGAACCAGTATAAACATGAAAGTTTTGCGGGAGTTCCGAGAAAGGCTCGCTCATTTGCTAAATGGAAAAAGAAAAAAAAAAATTAAGATCATTCAATCGAAAAAAAAATAAAAAAAGGAATAAATAAATAAAGTTTAAATGAATAAAACATACTCTATTAACAAAGTCATAGGGATTATTTCTATCGCAATCCCATACATTTGGACTTAATACACGAACTTGTGAATAAGCGAAAGGAAACTAGGGAAAAAAAAAAAAAAAGAAATATGAATATTATAGATGGAAAAATAATTTTTTAACTATACGATAACTAACAAAATATAAACAAGTATAAAATATTTTTTTACAGAATCGCCGTCATCAAAAAGTTCCTCATCAATTGGCCTTTGCATAAAAACTTGTGAGTACGCCCTAGGAAACTAAATAATGATAATAAAAATAAACGAATTAATAATAATAATTTTTTTTAATTGTACAATCATGCGAAAGAAAAAGGAATATGAATATTATAGACGGAAAAATAATTTTTAACTATACGATAACTAACAAAATATAAATAAGTATAAAATATTTTCTTACAGAATCGTCATCATCAAAAAGTTCCTCATCAATCGGTCCTTGCATAAAAACTTGTGAGTACGCCCTAGGAAACTAAATAAGGATAATAAAAATAAACAAATTATTAATAATAATTTTTTTTAACTTGTACAATCATGCGAAAGAAGAAAAATATTCTTACAGAATCATCATCGAAATTTCCATTGTACATGAAAGGATCGTCATCAATCCTAGAAGGACCGGGTTTATTCTAAAAATAGATCAACAGTAAAAATATAACTAATTAACAATGAAGCATTCTTAACCAAATAAATAAATTTTTAACGAAGTTTCATTTTTTTTTTTTTTTTTTTAAGTTTAAATATTTTTTCATAAAACAATACAGAAAACCCGTGGAGGAATCTAAAACTAATATAACATATTATCGAAATGAAAATAATCTTGATTATCCAGTAAATCATAATTAGTTCAAGACAGCATACGCACGTGTCTAAAATTTATGTTAATGTTTTAAAAAATCTGGAGTGACTCCACTCGACTTTCCGAACATTGAGTAATTAACAGTTTTGTAGATAAAGTAAAGAAAGAGGAGTTGTTAAACAAACAAAAGAGAGAAAACCATAATAGAGTGTTTGAGTATTTTTCTCCATCTATTACACGATGTTTTATTTAACGCTACTGAACTTTGAGCCCATAGATCATAATGATAAAGAATTTTTCGTTGTGTCCCTGTAAAAATCTATAAATGCTAAATTCACCAAAATGCTTATAGTTAGTGCAACGGTGATTTATAATACTCATATAAATTTGCAGCTCGATTCAATAAGGCGTTTAGATGCTATCGTACTTTTAAAAATTTAGTCCCATAGGCCATAATGATAAAGAATCTTTCTTTGTGTCCCTGTAAAAAAACTGTAAGTGCTAGATTCACAAAAATCTATACAGTTAGTTCAACTGTGATCTATAACATGTGTACAAATTTTTTGCTCGGATTAATAAGGCGTTTAGACGCTATCACACTTTTAAAAATTTGGCCCCATAGGCATAATGATAAAGAATTTTTCTTTGTGTCCCTGTAAAAAACTATAAGTGCTAGATTTTCCAAAATCTATACAGATCGAGTATTTGTGATCTATAATATGTGTATAAAATTTTTGCTCAATTGAATGAGGCGTTTAGATGCTATCGCACTTTTAAGATTTTGCTCCCATAGGCCATAATGATAAAGAATTTTTCTTTGTGTCCCTGTAAAAAAACTATAAGTGCTAGATTCACTAAAATCTACAGGGTTCGTACTATGGTGACTTACAATATGCGTACCAACTTTCAGGTTAATCGAACGAAGCGTTTAGACGCTAGCGTGTTCACTCACAGACATACACACATACACACATACACACACACATACATACATCATCGTAAAAATAGTGAAAACGGACTCAGGGGACCTCAAAACGTATAGAAACATCAAAATCTCGAATTCGGATTTTTGACATGATTACAATACTTTCCTCACTATAGTGTTCGGAAAGTAAAAATGTACAAAAGTCACTTTTTCTTAAAGTATTATTTTTAAAATAATAAAAAAGCAATACATATTTTTTAAATTAAAATAAATGATAAAGCAATTATATAAAAAAAAATTGCACGTGGGGTACTGTATTCTTAATTACTAATCAAAAGCCATTTTTAAGAAAATTATTGTTATTTTTGAAAAACAAAAGGCTCTTTTAAAATGGAATCTAAAACAAAGAAAAGTTAAAAAATAGTAATCATAAAACAAGACATTTCTTTAATTTACATCTTAAAAATAAATAATTTCTGATAGTTAAAGTATAATTAATAACATAAGTAAGTACTTACCCACTCAGAATCATCAAACGAGCGCTTGCGTGTGGGATCCATAATCTTCAACACATAAAAAGCAGAGAAAATAAATAACAACTAATATAACACGCACCAACACTCTCCAAAACAATCGAAGCAACTAAATAATACTGGTGATGCCAAAATTCGTTTGCAAATTATTTGAGAGATCTGCGTTGCCACTCTCGTAAAAATTAAACGCTTATATTTTACGATAAACTGATACCTTGATCATTGAAGGGGGGGGGGGGCGTGACGTCATGGTCATGTCCGAGATAAAGTAACGACTTCCCCCTCCGCAGCCGGTTCTAAAAGTGGAAAAATCAAAGTCGTTTTTACTGTTAAGAAAAATAAATTCTTTATTAGTAAAACTCTTAATAAAACATCGTTATAACCCATTCAAAAAAATTAATATAACCCTTTATAACTCATTCAAAGTCCCCCGTTCCGACACTAGTACGAGGTTTCGGTAAAAGTCACGTGATTCATTTCGACTTTAAAAATAATTATTGCCGTAATTAAAATATTCGTAATTACAGAATATTTGTAATTGCGGTTGCAGCTTTCCAGTTCGGACATGACAAGGTGACGTCACGATGCCACACTTGTTTTTTCCTCTAGCGGTGAGATCAAAGCGAAATTAATTCATTCATTAAATCCTTCCTTTGAATATCCTTAATTACACAACAACACGTGCAGATCTCAAGTCGGAACATGAAAAAACAAGATGGCGACCCATGACGTCAAAGCACCGTCGAAACTTTACAGATGCAAATTCTTAAACCTGAAAATTTTATAAGTCCCGATTCCGAAACTGGCGTTTCGGTAAACAAAAAAGAAGTCACGTGATTCATTTCCTCTTAATTAACTATTAATTACAGTCCTAATTAACATATTCTTAATTACAAATTAATCCGTCAAGCGAGTTCAGCGGTTGCCGCTTTCAAGTTTGCACATGGAAGGTGACGTCACAGCTAGCCTCAAAATTCACAGGTACAGATCTGAAAATTTTACAAGTCCCCATTCCAAAACTAAGTAGCGTTGCCATTCTTAAAAAAATACTTCGGTGTTGCCACCCTCCAAAATAAAAAAAAGTATGAACCAACCAACCACTAGCGATTCAGCCAAAAAAACAACTCAACAAAATACCTTCGTCATCTTTTACGATAAACCGAAACCGAAACCAACAACTCAACTCCACCAGCAGGAGAAAACAACTCAACCCAACTCGTGACGTCACTTCCGGTTCCCCCCTCGATGACGTCACTTCCGCCGCACCAAGTGGCCTGATTACTACTATAATCGTAACTGGACTATGTTAGAGAAATATTATATAGATTACTAGCAGACCCGGCCACGCGTTGCTGTGACTAAGTTATACGTTGAATTATACGGCTGTAAACTATTTAGTACAGTCAAATTATTATTTACGAACAAAGACGAAAACGTTGTAGCCGATGTAAAAACTCACAGGGTTGAGATTTGAAACTTAGGTCAAAATTTGGAAGCGATTGATAAAAATTTTCGTAGTGTTGATATTAAGCACAAATTAATTTTATTGTAGGGTCCTATAAATTTTAATGGAGAAGTGATATATATTATTTCTAATGCTACTTTGGATAAAATTGCTAAAATGACTAATATATAAATTAAATTCTATTAAAATTCTATTAAAATAAAAGTATAAAAGAAACAGACGATTTTAAAATCAATTTTTATGGAGGAGTGAAATATAATATATGCTATAATGGATAATTTTACTATAAAATGACCTCATCATTTTAAATATTTTAAAAAGGGCAACAGCTGTACTTATAAAAAGGAAAACAATAAGGCTAAACCAGAAAAATAAGTAAATTTGATAAATATTTTAAAACTTTAAAATGGAAATCTTACGAAATATTGGACATTTAAAGTAAATACATGTATCATTTTAAATAGAAAAAGATTTTGGAAAAGTTTAGTGTATTTTAACGAAGTGATGAGAAGTTTTTGAGTATGTTAAAATTTTAATAGTAAATTCAAGTTAATAAAGAAGGGAAACAGTGAGGATTAAGATAAGAATAATTATAAGATAAAAAAAAAAAAAAAAAAAAACTTTTTATATACCATGCTTTTAAATTTTAATATACTAATAATATACTAATTAAAAGGAAAATGATAAATATTCTATCATAGTTTGAAGTCAAATTTGTTTTCAAATGTCTAAATAAAATATCTGATGTAAGATACTAATATTTTGCAGCGGAATAGATTTCATTTCTGTCATCCTTGGCGAAAAAAAAAAGAATATCGCCAAATTATCTGGCGAAAATATTTAATTCCTTTCAAAAATCATGGTTATTTTAACAACTTATATTAAAAGAGTAATGAATAATATGAAACAATATTTCGTACAATACATATTACATGTCATACATACGTACAATGAATAATACATATTACATTTCGTACAATGCATACATCTGGCATGTATATTTTCGTGTTACGCTTTTGATCACCAAATAATAATAATAATAATAAAAAAAGTCAAGGGCGACAGAGTTTTGAAATTTAAAATTAAAATTTTGTCAATTTGACAGCAAAATAATTCAATCTAACACCCGCGATAACTAATACATATCTATACCCAAATATAAGGAATAAATCGGGAAATAAATTTCCTCGATTTTTAATAATTTCTTACAAAAAATCCAGTGGGCAATTAACATAGGAAATCTTTTTCTTGGCTGCACAGACGGTCAGTGAGTCACACTTCGCTTGCGTATAGAACTCATAGATATAGTATAGCATATATAGAATAGAGTGATCATTGGGGAGAAAAAAGTTATTCCTTTTCATTTGGGAAAAGACGACGTTTTTACCAAAATATGGCCGTCTTTCCCCGAGTGAATACACACGGGAATACATACTAATATTTTAGCAAATAAAATTTATGAATAATTTATTTGCTAAAGGGGAATGGAAGACTCCAGATACAGTGTCAAATTCATATTTCTTTCCTTTCTTTTCTTTTCTTTTTTTTTTTTTCAATACCACTTAATGGCTGTTTCCAAAGCTTTTATTATTTTTTTTTTTTCGGCATCAAAAATCTTTGTACGATAACATGGGGATGAGAGATCTATATCTATTACTATATCTATGATAGAACTACATTAGCACTTTATCAATGTGTATAAAATCTTTAAATTGATTATGACGTCAATTTTCGTGAGATGCATAATTTAACTTTTTATAATTTTTTAACGTCCACGTTTGATTAAATGTATTTATTTTTATGTCGAAAGAAAATGAACTCGTATTTTTTTTTGGCAACAATTAAATTAATGGAACTCACAGATATTTTGGAGCAACTTTAATAAAGGTCTATAATTAACAAGTAATTGCAATAAAACAATATTGTGACAATAAATTGAGATAAAAACTATCCTATCTCTCAAGTTGGACCAAACTGCACACAGTGTGCAAAATTTCATTAAAATCGGTTCCTTAGTTTAGGAGTTTACCTCGGACAAACATCGTGACACGTAATTTATATATATATACAGATAGATGTTAAAACAGAAAATTTTACATACTGCAATAATTATTTTTTGTCAGGTTTTTTTTTTTTTAACCTTTTGAATAAAAAATTGAATGCAAAGTTTATTTAATAATTATTCAAATTTTCGTGTTTTAAGTAATTATAATGTTAACATTTTTGAGTTATTTTAAACAATGCCAAATAGATATGATATGCATATTATAATAACATACCTGGTGTCCCATAAGCCTGTAGGAATTTTAAAAATTCAGAAAAATTGAAAGACTTGGTAGAATTGAACGCAGTTTTCGATAAAATTATTCTGTTTAGTAAGGAAAAAAATCTGGAGCGACTCCACTCGAATTTCCGAACATGGAGTAATTAACGGTTTTGTAGATAAAGTAAAGGAAGAGGAGTTGTTAAATAAACAAAAGAGAAAATTATAATAGGATGTTTGGGTATTTTTCTTTATATAGTACACGGTGTTTAATTTAACGCTATTTTACCAAACACGTAGATCATAATGACAAAGAATAATTCATGTGTCCCTGTGAAAACCAATTCACCATAATGCTTATAGTTAGTGCAACAGTGGCCTCGTATTTATATAAATTTTCAGCTCCATCGGATAAGGCATTTAGACGCTATCGCACTTTAAAGTTTGAGTCCATATGCCACAGTTATAAAGAAATTTGCATTTTGTCCCTGTAAAAAGAACCATAAGTGCTAGATTCTCTAAAGTTCATAAAGTTCGTGTGACGGTAACGTATAACATGTATATAAATTTTCAATTAATTTGAATAAGGAGCTTAGTCGCTGTCGCACTTTAAATAATTTAAGCCTATAGGTCTAATGATAAAGAATTTTTAATTGTGTCCCTGTAAAACTCGTTAAGTGCTAGAGTCACCAAAATTCATACAGTTTGTGCGATGGTGACCTATAACTCATATATAAATTTTCCACTCAAACGGATAAGGCATTTAGATGCTATCGAACTTTAAATAATTTCACCCCATAGGCCATAACGATACAGAATTATTTGTTGTGTCCCTGTAAAAAAACTAGAAGAGCTAGATTCACCAAAACCTATATAGATCGTGAAACTGTAACCTATAATATGTGTATAATTTTTTTGTTCAATTGAATAAGGCTTTCAGACGCAATCGCACTTTTTCAAATTTGGTCCCGTAATGTAAATTAGGCCGTAATGATAAAAAAAAAATGTATCCCTGTAAAGAAACTATAAGTGCTAGATTCACCAAACTGTATGCAGTTCATGCAACTATTACCTATAATATGTGTATAAATTATTTTCTCAGTTTAACAAGGCGTTTTGACGCTATCACACTTTTTAAAATTTGGTCCCATAGTCCATAATGATAAAGAATTTTTCTTTGTGTCCCTGTAAAAAAAACTATTAGTGCCAGATTCACCAAAATCAATAGCGTTCGTTCTATGGTGACTTGCAAAATGCGTACCAACTTACAGATCATTTGAACAAAGCATTTAGACGCTAGCGTGTTCACACACACACACATACACACACACACACGCATACATACATCATCGTAAAAATAGTGAATATGGACTCAGGGGACCTCTAAACGTATAGAAACACCAAAATCTCGAATTCGGATTTTTGACATGATTGCAATACTTTCCTTACATACGTATGTTCGGAAAGTAAAAATAATAGTTAAACTTTTCATAGATGGAGGGCGCTGTAAATGAACAAATCATACATTTCCATAAAAAAACTGTATTTATTTGCATGCAAATGTTTACAAGCATATAACTCCTATTCTATGTGTCCCCTATCACCATAAATTACAGTTTGCAAACGAGTTACACCACCACTAACTTCAGCTTCATTCAGCGATTTTTAACTGAGTTAAAACATCTTCATTATCAATAACGCTTTATCTACCAAGTCAGTATCACAATTAAAACTTCATATATGCAGAAGTAGGAGAAAAAATAAGAAATGAGGTGTTAATCGGAAAACCGTGGAATTTATTGGATTCTGATTTGAATATTTCTCGTTACGCGGTTGTACAACGTACTCTATCAATGAAAATTTTAACAATTTTTTTTTTCTTAAATAAAAAAAAAAAAAAAACTTCTCAAGAATAATCTTTTTGCAAACCGCATTCAATTCTACCAATTCCTCCAATTTTTTATGCCTTTTTTAAATGGCTACAGATTTATGGGACACCCGATAGTAGAAAAGAAAGGAGAGTTGAAGTGCAGCACGGGGGACCGGGGCACCGACTCTCTGGCGCCTACCTTGGCATAGTCGTGGAGCCGTCCTTTGCTGACCTTGACCCTGGCGAAGCCGCGGTGAAGATTTTATCATGAAAGGTGACAATAGAGTTTTTTAATGAATTTTTAATTACGAGTTTATGCAAAAAATGATATTGTTTTTATTCAGATTCATTTTAAATTGTCAATGATTTTTTAAAGAAAGTGAACTTATAAAATGTCATTCTCATCTCTTTATCATGAAAGACGAGAAATGTTTTTATTAGGAAAATAATTTTTTCGTAAAGATTTTTCATTACAACTCAGTTGTATGTATTTTAATCATTTGCATCACATATATATGACGAGATAATGTTTTAAACAGTATATTAGTTTTCGTTAATTATGAAATCGTAATGAATGTTTTATATTGAATTTTTTTTATCAACGATGTAATTTTAAATAAAGAAGTTACTTAGTGAGATTTAAAGCTACATTTATACTAAAGATTATGATATAATATTTTAAGCAGTTCATTAGTTTTCATCACAGTAATTAATTATAAATTGATTTAATTATTATTTTTACAT
Source organism: Salticus scenicus (assembly GCA_963930645.1). NCBI lineage: Eukaryota > Metazoa > Arthropoda > Arachnida > Araneae > Salticidae > Salticus > Salticus scenicus. The sequence goes on from OZ005649.1 coordinate 290,332,443, forward strand.
TGAGACTTAAACCATATTATTTTCGCAATTAAAGTGAAGGCGTCATATTAGTCTAAAATCAATTTTTTAATAACCAATTTTTAAATAATTCGTTGCTTTACTAGGATGAATACGAAATGACATTACAATAGAAAGGCATGTAATTTATTTGTTGATATTTCTTTTTAAAAGATGAAATGAACAATAAAGAAAAATAAATAAATAAATAAAAAATAAAAAATAAAAAATCCTCTTTCTAGAATTTCAGAGACAAAGAATTCTTCTTTAAGAATCACAAAGAATAAAAAATATATGTTTGAACAGATTAAAAAGGTTTGTTCAAGCATATAAATGAAATCATCAAACATATTTTCTCTATCTACATTCTCATCTCTATTTCCTATTCTTTTTCCGTAAAACATATTTATTTTTAATTAATATTTTTTAATTCATGAATCATTCTCTTTACACCATTGATATTCTTTTTCATAATAAATCCTAGTGAAAAATATATCTTTTAAATTCTTTCATCATCTTTTACAAAAAACACCTATAATCATTAATGAATAATTAAAACCATCCTCTTGTTTCATGATCAAGACTAAGAAAGCACAGAGGAGGCACCAAGGTCGACGTCAGCCAGTCTGAGGTCACGTCAAGGTCGAAGAAGGCACGGTAGGGAATCTGCACTGCTGATGTGATGCCCTGGGGCCCCCTGCTGCGCTTCAACTCTCCTTTCTTTCCTACTCCCGGTATATCTTCTCTTTAGTCAAGCGAATTTGGAAAATCACGTATTGTATATAAAATTACATATAAATAACATAAAAAATACAAGAATTCTATCATCCACAAATAATATTTTTGTAACATGTAAAAGTATAACATCTTAAAAGCAGACAATGGATAAAATTCTATGACAATTTTTTTGAAACATTGAAAATTTAGTTTATTTCAGTAAAACTAATTCATTGCTTTTCGATTTTGGCTCATAAAAGCCCTGTAATAATTCTTTTAATCTCTTAAAATGACTTGTGTAATCACAAAATAATAATAATAATAATAATGTACTTGAAAGTATAGATACAACAAATGTATCAAATAAACCACATGTAAAAGACAACTTTATACAATAATTTTATGCATTAACCTTTATGCATTAACCTTTTTATGCATTAACCTTTTAACGTTTACTACATTTTTTATTTTAATAAAATTCCTAAACAAATTAAAAAATTGACTGTTGGACACATAGCGGAATATAAGTATTTAAAAAAAAAAAAAAAAAAAAAAAAAAAAAAAATAGCAAATTTAATTTTCGAGAAATATTTTGTCTCAAAGATCTATAGGTTTACCTGATTCAATTCAAATAGTAATAAATTTAATTAATAAGTACCTTTATGAATAAGCATTGTAAAAATTCAAAGTACTTACTTCAGGTCAAAATAATAGCACGTCCTTTTTTAGGTGAAAGACTAGGCACGAGTGCATCGTCAAAGAAACAAGATGTACTCGTGTTTACTAAGAAAGTTAAAGTGACTTCTGCAAATGGCTTCCTCTGAAACAATATTTGTTAAATTTCGAAGTAATGCTGATATTTGACAAAAAGAGAAGCAACAAATGTTTAAAAATCGATTTAAACAAGACAAAAAAAAAAAAAAAAAATTTAGAAATTGTTGCTTAAAGAGTATTAAAGTTTTGTTTCAGCGCGAAACTAGTGATAGCTAAAAGATTAAACAAAATAAATATTGATATAAACACAATTCATGAAATATTTACGTTTTATAAGATAACATATAGGGTCAACTGGGGTGGGTGTGGTAGTATTAAAATGTGTGGGTTGTCTAAATGAATTTTGTAAATAAACTGTGTTGTGGCTAATAGTTTTTTTTTTTTTCATGTGTGTGAAACGTGAAGATATCGCAAAATGTATTGATTTTGAAAAATTTGCAGACAAAAGTCTGTTTTTATTAATATAGATTGCTCAAAAAAAAAAAAAAAAAGTTTTTTATTTTTATTTTACTTTTTTTTTTTTTTTTTTTCATTTTGTTGCATTGAAACTAATTAAAAATTGTAAAAAACAAAAGTAATTTTTTTTTTTGCATAATGGAATATTTCACAGAATGAAAAAATAAACTTTTTAAACTATTAATATACTCAATTAAGTAAAATATTCTGATATATTATAATTAAAAACTAATTTCATTTTATGAATGTTAAAGTTTTATGCCTTTTTATTGGGAGTTTATTTACTTTTTGCTCAAATTCCTTTTGAAAACACATTAATTCTAATTTTCCTATTTGTCTTACGAAAATACAATATTCTAAGATTGCAACATTTTAACCCAGACTAACTGAAAAAATCAAGTAGCCAAATTCATCAGTTTTTTTCTGATTTATTTCATTCTAGTGTTGAAAATCGATACAAAAGTCTGATAAAAAAATATCTCTGATAAATAATAAAATTTCTTTATTCGTTTTATATTAAAAGCTCGTGTTGTGATTTCATTAATCAGAATTTGTTCCTAAAGTAAAGTACTGATTTGCAATGATATTTCGTCATTTTCATATATCATTCAATAAAGCAATTGTTAATACTGCTAATTTAATTCATATGCAAATATACTAAACCATGAACAATCTTAAGGTCTATTTCGAAATATATATGTCTATATACTTTTTTATATATATGTTCATACACTTTAATGATTAAAAACAATCAACGATGTTTTTATTATTTGGGGTGCTTTATTTTATGACTAGCAGGCTACGCCCGCTTCGCTGGTCACTATATTTAAATGAATTTTAGAAAGAATTATCAATATTTATTTTTTTACACCACATTATACTCAAAAACTAAAAAAAAAAAGTAACTAAAATTGCTTCAAACCTCGCTTCGGGTACTCGCTGTCTACGGCAGCTCTTTTCCCTCCCGCACTGCGTCAGGTCTAGGTTTCCCATGCCTGCAGAAAGATCTTTCCCAGGCACTTTAATCTGGATATTTATCGACGACAGGAAAGATCTGCTACTATTTAAGAACTACGATTTTAAAGATGACTGTATCTCAGCATCTATTAAATATTTTAGTTTTGAACCATGTATTTTATAGCCCATGCTATTTACACTATATTACGATTTGATTTCGACCAATGTAATAAAATAAATAAAAATAAAAAGTAGATTAAAAAAAAATATATATATAAACAAATAAATTTTAATCAATTTAATCCTTTTTGCTATGTATGTACTTCCATTTTTTCCCGATAAATACTGTAAATAATAATTAAAAAAAAAAAAAAAGTTTTTTCTTTTAAAAGAATTAATTAAAGAATGAAAAATAAGAAGTTGGTCTACTATAAAAACTTAAACGTAACTGTTATAAAAACGTTTTTAAAATTAAAACTATTAATTATACTTAATTTTTTCTACTGCATTACAATTTTGTTTCCAAAAAAAAAAAAAAAAAAAAAAAAAATCGCCTTTAAATGAATGTATTAAATAAAAATAAGTTGCGTAATAGCCGTTGCTAAGATACGCAGACGATTGAAGCAAAATATTAAATTTATGAAAAATGAAACAAAGAAGCCAATATTTAAAATCGGAAAAACATTAATTTAATAAATTCAAATTCGAAAAAATCTAGATTAGGTGCACACTTGCAGGGACCCAGGTACCTATATGCCAAAATCTAAAAATTTAATATGTTTAATTTTTTCTACTGTATGTGTATAACTATTTGATTTCAATAAATATAATAAAAAAGATTTCTTCCTCAAATGAATTCAAATAAAGAAATAGTTTAATAGCCGTTGCTAAGATACGCAGACTTTTGAAACGAAACAAATTTCTGAAAAACGAAACATTGAAGCCAATATTTAAATTCGAAAAAACATTAATTTAAAAAATTCAAATTCGAAATTCGAAAAAATCTCGATGAGGTGCACACCTGCAGGGTCCCAGGTACCTATATGCCAAATTTGGAGGCTCTGCGATTAGTAGTGTGAGCACCAGAGCGCAGATACACACACAGACACTTCTCTTTATTTATATAGATGTTGCAAATAATTTTGATAAAAAAAATTATATCTAAAAGTTACGTAACATGGGGATTGTCATGATATTCAGCATATTAAAACTGCGCATGAGATAAATGAAAATATGTTGGACGAAATACTTATTGCACAAATACTTTTTGCTTAGCGAATAAAAGAACAACGATTTAAGTAAGAAATTTTTCTTTCTAAAAAGAAAAGTAAGTTTTATTTAATCGTAACTTTAAAATAGTTCATACAAATTGTATTTTTTTTTTTTTTTTTTTTAATAAAATATAGCTAAAATATAATGTTAAAATAATGCCATATTAAATCTATATTTGTCTTTTTTTTTTTTTTTTTTTAAGAACGCTCGACGTTTTATGAAACTAAATCTAGATATTACTAAAATACCTTTAAATTTAAAAATGGAACATTTTTCACTATCGAGTCACGAGTGCAATCCGCGTTTGTAATGATCGATAGACGGCGCTTTGTGAACACTGCAGTTGTTAGTAAACATTAGCCACGTGTGTTCCAATAGTGTTCTTGTTATTCTACTTAATATTCGTACTATAATTTCTCCGCCATTACATTATGGAAAATTGATTGCTTTTGGAAAAAATACTTCAGTTTATTCAAAGTTCGATTCGGAAGTAGATTTTAAATGAAGTTGAACAAATATTAGTTTCAAATCATCTGATTAATTCTTTACTTCCATTAGCCGAAGCAACTGAAATTTTAAATTCGTCATTTGGAAATAAATGGAAGCTCAATTCTGGATTTCTTGATGCTTTGGATTTACACTGTGGCACACAAAAGTATGTGTTATCTTTTTTATCGTATTTATTCATTTTTATTCAATAAATATATGTGAAACTAAACATCGGCTAGCAATGGCGGCTATATGGAATTCGAATTAAACCATGTTTATTGTAATTTCACCGTAGCCCACCAGAGGGCGAGCATTTCATTACAATCGCGGATTAGGGAGCCACCTACAAATTGAAGAAATCACAAATATTTTGGATCCCCTTGTATCTTAAAAAGTTACAAATGCCTTATAACTTTAAAACATTGTTGCACTTACTATGTACAATATTTGTATGTTTTGTTTTGGAAATAGCACAATTATTTAGGGATATATAATTTTTTGTTTCCTTCAAAAATTAATTTTTTTGGCAAGTTTTTATCTTGTACATAACACGAATGGATTTTAAGAAAATTTTACGAAACTTGCAAAAAAAATTGACGAAACATTGTTCACAATATAGAAGTATTTAAACGTTATTCAAATTAATTGGATTTCCTTGCATCCACGGATGGCCAGTATTTTTATTGGCCACTATTTTCAGCTCACCTTTAATATGGAATTCCCTTGGTGATTTCAAATATTTTTTTTACCATTTTAGCGATAAATAGAAATGGTTATTGTAACAGTATAAGTAAAAACAGGCATCAATCATCACCAAAATGGTAAAAAATAATAAAAGTCGCAAAGGGGGAGTGCGTCTATGTTAAAGCTGTGTCCACGTTAATTTTGTAGACCATAAAATCAAGAAAAAATCATTAATTGATTAATTGAAATTAATATTTTAAAAATAATTAAATGTAAAAAATAAGAAGAAGAAGCTATTATGACGCCAGTTTTATCACAAAAATTTCATGATACAAGCAGAGATATAGTGATTTATATGGCATCCGCCATCAGTGGGTATGGAACTCGGCAATAGTAGTAAAATAGAATGTAGATAGATTTAGAAAATACTGAAATACTGCATGGCTTTTAATTGTTCCGATAAATATATGAAAGGAAATGATATAAGTTTTCATGAGTAAGTTGTATTTGATATTTTATAATTTCTGAAAAATATAATTTTTATCTACAAAAAAGACATTTTAAAAATACAAAAAGCCAAGCTCAGAGAAAGAGAATGGATTAACATTGTGTCTAAAAAGGGTGTGATATCAAATTCCCAAGCTTACATGCTGATACTTATTTAATATTCAATTTTACCAAAGTTTTCACACGTGAATCAAGGCCTTATGATATGTTGGTAGAAACCTCCTCTCCTGTGCTAAATCCATCATAAAGTGTTTCTGATTCTTTTTTTTTTTTTTTTTTTTTTTTTTATGCATGATGGGCTTGGCGGCCATCTTTCAAAGTTTTACGTTGATTTGAATACTTTTATCATAGCTGCCAATATTTTAATTTATTCCGGAGTACTTTTAGCCCGCCTTTATTTCTCACCACTTTATTTATAGAAAAAATTTCTTCAATATATAACTTCAATAAAATAAGAGAAAAATACTTAAAAAAAAAATAAGTGGTACGAATTAGAGGCGGGGCTAAAATTACTCCGGAATAAATTAAAATATTGGCAGCTATGCTTTTATAAATCTCAGCAATTATAGGATGTGAGTTGCATCAAACGTAACACTATAAGCAATGAAATTGATTCAATTTGCGTGTTTAGCACATCAGGAGCTTCTGCGATACTTTTCTCGCTTTTTTTTTTTTTTTTTTTTTTTTATCGAAATATTTTACTCTCCTTGAATGGAATAACGAAATTATTTCTACGAGATATTTATTACTAGCAAAGCTGCGGTTCGGGAACGAACCGAATTCCGAATGCGGGAAAAATTTCAAAATCAAACTCAAAATGTACAAAACTGGGCCTGATGCTGCCTGCGTGCCAATAGATCAAAGTTTGTTAACGAAACCATTTTTTTAATTCTCGAAATCCGTGAAGATAGTGAATCAACGAAGGCTTTTCTCGCTTCGCTGGTCACTATATTTAAAGGAAACTCTTTTCTATATCGCTTTACAAACAAAAATAAAATTTAAAGAAATCATGAAATTGCTTTAAAGCCCGGCAGCGACCCACTTATTCGCAGACTCTCGGGTGTCTATCCCTATTGCCTGTGACAATAGCTTACCAGTGGACTTCCATTTGGGTGCTTATCAGATGACAGTTTCGAAAAAATTGAAGTAGCCATTTTATATTTGAATCCCAGTTACATATGAATAACACTATACGAGGCGTACATAATATTTTCTTTCACGTTATTTTCTATATTTATTTGATTTATTCGATCAACCATGAAATGACAACAATTTCACACCAAATAAAATATTACAATGTGCTATGATCGGCTACATCTATCGCATGAGACAATTAATTTTTGTGGTTATAATAGTAGTTGAGTTAGTTAATAGTAGTTGGTATATAGAAAAATAAATAATGAAATATGTAAACCTGATCATGGTACAGCCTTAATATAGTTCCCCTTGGCGACTTTTGAATTTTTATCGTCACTTTAGACAAAAATACATAATTTATGTTATATATATTTTTTTGTTTCTTTCTTTTCTTTTCGTTTTCCTTTCCTTTCCTTTCTTTTCTGTTTTTCAATATTTCATAATTTATTTATATTTTTTATGCACTACTTGGCTTAAAGTGGCTTTTACGAAAGTGGAGTCCTTGGCGAAAAATGTCCGATCTATTTCTGCATCAAAATTTTAAAAATTACCCAGGATTATCAATAAGTAAAGATCTTTAATGTAATGCTGATTTAACTTTTATGCTAAGCGCTATTTATCCGTGCCAAAAACATACTATTTAAGCAAAAGGGAAAAAAGATATAAAATTGAGGTATATTTATTTATTTATTTTTTTACTCCATTTTCATATTTTCATTTTTTCATGTGCAGGAGCAAATTTAATATTTAATATTTAATTTTTTTTTTTTCGCGTAAAAACTTGTTTTATTTTATGTTGAAAAAAAAATGTAATTTTTTTTTAGCAACGATTAAACATTTAAATGTCCATTTTTAAAGCGTTTACCAAGATATTATTTTCACATTGTAATTTACTTTAAAAAAATCTAATTAAAATTTCTTTACAAATAAGGTACCAAATGAAAGGGACATTTTTTCTGAATCCGTCGGTTTAATTAACTTATCGATCGGACAATTAGATTTTTTAAAATTAACTAAAGTATGAAAGATGGTGGTAACTTGCGTCAACACACAGACAGACAGACTCAAAAATCTCTTAGCCATTTATATATAGAGAGATAAGAATCTCCAATTAAATTGCGTAAATATAACTGACCAGTGGTGGTGGTGGTGGGGGGGGGGGAGGACTGCTATACTGGATTTATTTTATTTTTTTCATATTATTACGTAAATTTGATTTCCTTTATAAATCCCGTCATTTATAGGATGGAACTGCATATACTAAATACTTACACTATTAAGAAATCAATTTAATTGAACTAGTGTGCATAGCGGACGCTTTTACAATGTTTTTCTCGTAATTTTTATTATCGGACTATTTCATTCTCCGTTGAATGGAATAGCGAAATTATTTTTATACGAGATATTTATTTTAAGAAGTTTCATTCAAATTGCGTGAATGTTTATTCATATTTTAAATGGTGAGCTCAAAGCCCATCATGCATAAAAAAAAAAAAAAAAAAAAAAAAAAAAAAGAAAATCTGACTTTCTTATACATGACTTTCTTATACATCCATTGGAATATACATATTGTTATAAAAACATTGACATTTTTGTGTGAGGTAACTGATCAGCATATATAGTTACGCTCATGACTGACTGACTCTGTCACGTTTAAAAAGGCTAAGAGATCTCCTTGGGCCTTGGACTCTGAATGTGAACGCAAAGTTGCCAAATAATTTTCATACTTTAGTTAATCTTAAAAAATCTAATTATCTGATCGATAAGCTGTTTAGTTCGGCGGATTCAGAAAAATCGCCCCTTTCATTCGGTACCTTATTTGTAACGAATTTTTGATTAGAATTTTTAAATGTAATTAAAATATGAAAATAGATATAGCTTTAAAATAGACATTTAAATTTTTAATTGTTGCCATTTTTCCCCCAGCATAAAATAAAATATGCTTTCACGTGGAAATATATATATATATATATATATATATATATATATATATATGAAATATTGAATGTTTTCTATTTAAAATGGCATTAATAGGTCTTGCAGAAGTGGTTTGTGTACAGGGACAAAAAGCCAATGTATTGCGTTGTAGGACAGACATTTAAATAAATCACATTTAAATAGCTTTTTACTGGAAAATTCATAAAAAAAAATAATAATAATAACACTTATTGTCAATATGCTAAAATAAAGTTTTGCTTAGAATAAGGTATAGTTAACCTTCAGATTTACAAAGTTAAACTAAAATATTCAGATACATTAAGGGCTGCAATTAAAATCTAAGGACTGCATTTTTTTTTTTTTTTTTTTTTTTTTTTTTTGCGTTAAGCATTTTTAACATTTTCCAACGATGTTTAAGGGTGATTTTGAATTCAATTAGTCTGTCTATATACCTTTCAGTTCTACTGTCTGTCCGTTGTATGATAACGTAAGAAAAGAACATTGAAAGTTATATGATACAACAAGTACGTACAGTTGGAAAGTGTTTATAATCAATGCATACAACATGATTTTTCGTTCTTGTTTGCTTTTACGTCATTTTACGCTATGATAATTGTGATTACTTCATGATATAGCACTGAAATCTCTTGAAAAGCTATCGAATCAGTCTTTCTCCAATTGAGTATCGTGCATTTGAATGCTGGTGAACATAATCTTTTCCTTTCACACGAATTTTACGAAAGTACCCAACTGAGTACTAAGGTACTCAAAAGATTATTACTGGACTTTGTATACAATTTTTTATTATTTTAAGGCAGAATTTCATTTTCTTCACTTTCAAAAATTATTCGTAAACCTGTGTTTTCACCAAAAATAATTCGGACCACTAGGTGGCACTTTTTAATGCATTAAATGTTATAAATTTATTTATGCCTTTAAAGTGGCTACTTGCTTAGCGTTCAGTGGTGATTGAATAATAAAAGTAATATTTACAACTATAGTTGAAAATGGCTTGAAGATGCATTTAAAATTGTGTTATACATTTTTCATTCTATGCTAAATTTTAGTACACTAGGGGAGAGTTGTCTAAAACGGGGACGGCGGGTCAAATGGGGACGTTCAGTTTCTCATTGATTAGTGCTGTCCTCTTTGAATCCAATAGTCTACAATAATTGTAATTCGGCTATAAGCAAGTTTGAATCTAGTTGTTGACATATTTTACCGGATCTGTTATATTTTCTACAAAGTTTTCAAATTTTTGCGATTTCCATTTCGATTGTGGCCGTACACTCTATTGTATCTTATCAAGTGACCTTTGAACGTTCGATTTTGGTAAGTACGTTATGGATTTGTCTAGATGTAATATACATTTTCACACATTGCTTTTATAGGGCAGTTGCAAACAGCTGATAACACCATGGCAACGTGGACAGCGTGCCCTCCATCACTGGTTGCTATGCGCGGTTGCCATGGTGCTGTGAGCTGTTTTCAACTGCCATTTGCTTACTGTTCTGAAAATGGCGTCTATTTATTTTCACGTGGAGTTGATAGCCCTCCATCTACGTCACTATGACGTCATATGAAACTGCTCTATAGTTTTGTCTGACACGTGTGCAAAGAAACGCCACGTTTTTAGCACACGTCATGGTCGGCTCAAACGGGGACATTGACGGTAGTCCAAAACGGGGACGTCGAACCCCAGAAATGTTCAGCTTTTAACACTTCACCTAAAATAATAATGCATCTACCACAAGAAACTGAATGTTTGCAAAAAAGAGTGAATGACAAGAGGGGAGGTAAAACTGTCATACTCACTTCATCACCTTACAAAGCAGAATTGGAAGCTGTGGAGCAGGAGAAAAATGCAAAGCAAAATAAACAGAAAAGGAAATTGTTCAAGAAACCCACCGAACCTAATCCTAGCTATCCAATAGCTAAAAAACAGAAGAAAAATAAAATTCAAGACCCAATGTTATCATCTGATGAAGAACAGAATAGCAAGGACGTTATCATTTTTGTAATGAACTTTACATTGACTCGAAAGACAAAGAGGTGTGGATTCAATGTAGCAGCTGTCGAGGTTGGGCACATGAAGCCTATTCAAGTGTTGAAGAAAGCAATATCAATTTCACATGTGACTTGTGTCATGCTAGTAACTGTTGAGAAAGATAATAAAATACTTTATCTGCATTTTGATTTTGCATTAACTTCACTTTTTCTTTGTAATCCAAGTTTTTCTAATAAGGAGGTTTATTAAGTCTTAATTCGCATTAGGACTTGAATTTACGCTATTTCTTATGAGTACCCCATTTTACCCAACCGGTTGTCCAAAACGGGGACTTCGCACATTTTTCAGAAAAATGTTTTTTCTGCCTATACTAATGATATTTTTTTTAAAAATAACTTTGCCATCTGATAGTCTAACACATGCTCTTATCAGGAAGTGCTTTGCCGAATTTTCATTATTTATAGATTTTCTTTTGTGGACAGAGATAAGTTAGCGTCCCCGTTTTGGACAACTTTCCCCTATGTGATGTGCAGAGTGAATATACAGGTTTATCTAAAATTAGTTGAATAAACTCGAAAGAGAAGTCTGCACGAAATTTGTCTGAAATTTTTTAAATAAATACTGAAGTTTTATAAAATTTTAAATCTTTTATTTTAAATGAAGCTTCTTATTTTAGCAGCAGGTTTAGAGGGGCGGTAGCTCACTCACACAGTGATATATGTCAAATAAAATTGAAGAAGAATAGTTCCCTAGTAGAGATAAGACAAATTATAAGTACAAGTAAAACAGCCTTATTTGAATGCAAAGACATTAAGAACTTTATAATAAGGACAATTAAAGACAGGATCTCGAAAACATTTAAATCATATTTAAATTTATGTTAGATAAACGTTTTGTGCTTTTTTTCGTAAATAGTGATGCTTGGTCAAGCAATACGCATAAAAAACAGTTCAAACAACAATAAATATTTTTGAAAAAAAAAAAATACTCTAAATAATGAAAATACTAGTGTTAATTTCTTTTATTTGCATATTCTATACTCTTTCATTTGCATAAAACACTCAAATATTTTACAACATGCAGTCTTAATAAAGATAAAAATGTAATGATAATATTTTTAAATATAAAATCTGTCAAAATCTAATAATAATACTACTGTTATATCGTGAGTGCATTCATGCATCTATTCAAGGAGAGAAACTCTGTGATAAAGGAAAACGCATTATTAGCTTATGAAAAGTGATTAGTTTTTAGTTTATAATCTACTTAATTTGATTCATATAAGTTTTGCATATTAAACATTTTAAAATTTACCAAATTCAAACAGTACTTCATTAATGTTCACAGTGCATTTATTCAAAAGGTTCAGGACTGAATTTATAGGCACAGAGACCATGTAACTTAGGGGCTATTCTTACATTTCATATGAAGATTCTGCAGTGTCTCTTCGCAATTCAATACAAAGCTTGGAACGAGTGAAATGCCTGTAAATTACTTCTTGTAACCCACAACTCCAACACTATTGTGTTCCGATGCCATTGGTACATGAATCTCCTTTATCAATTCGTACAGTTAACCTTTCATCTTCAGTTCTAACTTGAGAAATAAAATATTGTCTGGAGGGATCAAGTGAGTAAAAGAGCTGCCGACCTGCCAAAAAATTTTCTTCAGAGATGGACTTGTTAGACGATGCATTGTCGTGAGAGATATCAATTTCCACTATTCGAAAAATCAGACCTCATATGCCGCATTCCTTTGTTATGATCACGAAAACAGGTAACAGACGATTGTTAATGACAAATGAAATTGTTAAAACAAGTGAAACATTTTCTTCCGATATTTAGCAGACTGGTATTACTAACACTTCCACACACTAAAAGTTTTCACCATTTCGACTTGAACTTAACGAATTTGCAGATGATGACTTGCTTGCGGTCGAACGTCATTCAGCTTTAAACTTCAAAAAACACAAATATTTGTTAATTATTCAGACCATCCAAATTTAATCATTTCGCACGTCTGTGTGAAAGATATTTCAATTTAAACACAATTTAATGTTTGTTCTTAGCACGTTTTTTATTTTATTTCATTTATTATTATTATTATTATTTTATGACAACCTACATGCATGATTTATAGAATTGAATGCTGACAAGTCAGTATTATTCGGAAAGGGTTGCAATCACGTGATACGTGGAGCTAAGGGTTGTGGTTATGTCATCACAGTTGGTTTATCAGATACTATATTCCCATCTGTGCTGTTTTACGAGCGGAAGTCCTGGTACTCTTTGAATATACTGTGTATATTAGTGAACTCAGGTAATGGCAAATGAAATAATACTTCTATATAATTTTCTTTTCGAATGAAATTAAATTCTTTAATATATAAATATTCACTCATAATAATTTTTGTCTATTTTCTCATGATATTCTGATTAAATATTGAATGCAAAAGGAGTATAACGAAAACATATTCCCTTAGAATATTTACAATTTTTTTGTGAATGCATATCTGCACACAGTAACGACACTTCCCAAAACATCTATGATGTCCAACAATGCGATTCCAAGCCAACAGCCAATAAATCCACCAATGTTGCTGAACACTTCAACAGTCTAAAATAAAACAGAAATGAATATATTTATCTGAGTTTTAAAAGTTTATTATGCAGATTAACCTCAGGAGTTTAAATATCAAAAAGTTTATCACAAATACAAAGGTAAATTTCTTTTTGAACAGAAGCCATTTATAAACTATACATAAAAATTTCCATAATAATGAATTGTCATTTTTACTTTCTCTTACCCATAAGGTCGAGAAAGTATCGTTTTTGGGTCAAATTTTCGAAAGCGAGATTTTGTTATATTTACACGTTTTGAGGTCTCTTGAACACGAAAATCATGTTTTTAGCGGTTGGTCTGTGTGTATGTCTGTGTATGTGTATGTCTGTTTGTCTGTCTCTGTGTGTGTCTGTCTGTTACTAGCATATCTTAAAAACAAATTATGGCAGAAAGTTCAAACTTGGTATTCTAAATGTGTATCATATAGGGATGCTACAGTAAGCTTTTCGTTAAGATCAAGCAACTGATTCGTGTACAGGGACAATCAAGAGAATTCTAATACATTACGTCTATGGGGGAAACTGCAGGTAAGTACAGTTTAACTTCTATAGACTGCACTAAACCAAATGAAAGGAATATATATAATGTGTAATAGAGATAATCAACTGGAATTTTTTTTTGTGTGTATGTTGGAGCCTCGCCTCCCTCCCTAGGGCGGGGGGGGGGGGTCCCCCTCGAAGGGAGTATATTTTCATGATGGGTATCTTTCAAAAGAGCTCGCCAATACCTTTAAAACGAATGGTTGAACCATCGATCTGCGATAATTTAAAATAAAGTTATCGATTTTTTTCTTTCTTTCTTTTCTTTTCTTTTTTTTTTTTTTTTTTTAATGTAATATTGAGAATAAATTCAACTTTTTTTTTTTTGGATATTTAATGTTATACTACTTCTCTAATATGGAAACCGTGTGCATTTTCATGGAAGATGATTTTTTTAAATAATAATTTTTATAAATTGTTTTTACTGAGTGAATTTGTATAGGAAAATATAGAAGAAAGTCGTGTGGTGGCCACAACACACTAGTTATTTGTTGTTAGTGTATGTGCTTCACTAATAATATTTTACCATTTCCAGGAGAGCTGTTCGGGAATTGAAATAAATTCCTCATAGAGATATGGTAAATAATGTATGTTTTAAGCTAAATATTCATCGCTTGTTTTTTGTACATTAATGAAACGGGGGGTTGGGGAGCGGTACCCCCCCCCCCCCACACACACACATAGAGAACCAATTATCATATGAAACTCTTACTAAGTCTAATTTGAATTGTATAACATAAGTTTATATAACAGTACTCGTTATCTTACCTCTTAATCTCCAACCTGTATTTATAATATTAAATTTCAGGGTAAGAGAAAGTAGTGTGAGTAACACACCAGATTATTGTTGCATGGAAGTAAAATAAGAGCAGCGTATCTTAGGATGAATTTGAGAAATACGTTTCTATCACAAATTTATATAAATAATCTGGTATGTTACTCACACAACTTTCTGTTACCCTGAAATTTAATGCTATAAATACAGGTTGGAGATTAAGAGGTAAGATAACGAGTACTGTTATGTAAATCTGTGTTAAACAATTCAAATTAGGCTTCGGAAGAGTTTTACATGATAATTAGTTCTGTGTGAGGGGGGCGGTAGCCCCCCCACAACCCCCTGTTTCATTAATGCACCGATATTTATATAGAATTTAATTCTATTATTATAATTTAAAGCTTACTTAAAATTATACAGAAAATTTTCACACGCAACATACATTGAAACTTATCAATCTTGATCAAACTTTTACAGCAACAAACTTATATTAACTCCAAAATACAACATTTGGATATCCTAAAATTATTCGTTTTTTAGTTATTCTAAGAGTAGTATAACACTAAATATCCAAAAAAGTTGAATTTGTTCTCAATATTACATAATTGTTTTTTATGAAAAAAATTGATAACTTTATTTTAAATTATCGCAGATCGATGGTTCAACCATTCGTTTTAAACGTATTGGTGAGCTCTTTTGAAATATACTGATCATGAAAATTTACTCCCCTCGAGGGGAGGCGGGGCTCCTACATACACAAAATTTTTTTCCCAGTTGACTATCTCTATTACAAAAAATCTATATATTCATTTCATTTGGTTTAGTGCAGTCTATAGATGTTAAACTCTACTTACCTGAAATTTCCCCCATAGACGTAATGTATTTGAATACTTTTGAGTGTCCCTGTACACGAACCATTTGCTTCATCTCAACGAAAAGCTTAGTGTAGCATCCCTATATGATATACATTTAGAATACCGAGTTTGGAATTTCTGCTACTATTTGTTCTTGAGATATGCTGATAACAGACACACACACAAATAGGCAGACAGACACACAGACAGACACACACACACACACAGACCATTCGCTAAAAACATGATTTTCGTGTTCAAGGTACCTGAGAACATGTAAATATAACAAAAACTCACTTTCGAAAATTTGACCCTAAAACAATACTTTCTCTACCGAAAGGGTAAGAGAAAGTAAAAAAGTAAAAAATGCCTTAGTATTTTTTTGAGAGGAATCTTAATTATGCACCAAATTTATATTAAGGGCATTAATAATTCATTTTTATTTTCACTTTAACATTTGGCATATAAAGTACTCATGGAAACTTTTGTAGCTGACATACCATATATTTTGGCGAATGTTTCAGAATCATGATTTCGGTATCTTCCAGATAAATTTCAACAGTGATATAACGGTGACTGTAACAAAGTAAAAACAAAGTTCAATAAACAGCAATAAATACAATAAACTGTCATTAAGAAAATTACCTGAATTTTTATATTATTTACAGACTTTATAATTTAATTAATTACAACAAGAGTTGAAATAAATTTTCAATCACTTCATGAATTTGACAAAAGCAGAACTGAGAAAGAAAGAATAAAAAAAAGTGCCCCATTTTCAACTCTCAAAATGATTGTTTATTACAGAAAGAAAATTGAGGACAGAACAACACGAGCTAAAAGCAAAAGCTCTAAATGAACTCAATTCAGTTTGCAATGCAGTTAGTTCTTAATACTTACAATCTGCGCTTTAGGCGAGTATTGTTTTTTTTTTAATGTAATTAAATAAGTAACTACCAACATATTCATAAATCGTATATTATTAAAGATATGCAATATATATAATTAATACTCAAAATATTAACATTTTATAGTATATATATATATATATATATAATCTTTTTAAATCCAGTTATCTTTAATACTTTTTCAAACTCGCCAAATTAATTTCCTTTTAAATATCCTTTTGTATGTAGATATTGTTTCCGGTCAATAATTGAATATACAAAGTTTTGGTAAAAGTTTGTATCTCAAAAAAGGCTCTAATGATTTTCTTAAAAATTGTTACATAAACGTCATAAACCCATTTTAGATATATTTTCTCATGTATTACGGGGTTATTACAGGAAAATTAACAGTCATCCTGCTTAGGTAAGTCAGTTTTAAATCTCGGAATTCTATGTTTTAAAAAATAACTCTACCATTTTTTTTTCTTATATTTTAACTCACTGTGTAAACTTTGTTTTATATTTCTTTACACGCTTTTTAAGTTTTTGTTACCGGAAAAATTTTAGGTTTCTACTTAATATGGTCAATTTTTTGTCTACTGATCACATTATCTTTTCTGATCACATCTCCAAAAAATGTATATAATACGTGTGATAGTGGGTAATGGAAGTCGTGTGGTTGTTTCACTCCAGATTTTTATTATTATTATTATTATTATTTAATGTAATTAGAAATACAAAAACTCTATTATAGTTTTATAGCGATGTTTATAGGTCAAAGCTTCAAATCAAATGCAAAAGGAAGTTTTAAACTAAATCGTTGACTTTAATGGTCAAATTTATAATAAAAAAATTACTTTGGCCTGGAAATAGACATATCTCGAGGGTCACGTGATTTGATATATAGAAGGTTTGAAATTCTTTAGACCCTTACGACTTTTCAAATTTAATATTACTTAAAACATATTATTAAAGCTTATATATGTCTATAAATGTCAAAGATAATAGATTTAAGAGCGGGAAAAATGATTTTTTTTTTTTTAATTATTTTTTAAAAATTATTATTTAATGTATCCAGATATAAGATTCAGTATGTAGATCGATAATTATACGTATAAATAAAAAATAACAGCAAAAACATCAACATTATTATTACTAAAGATTAAAAAAAAAAAAAAATCTATGAATAGATAGTTTAAAAATAAAGATTGCTACTTACTAATCTTTTAGAGTTTCATCTTCTGACTGAAAAAAATAAAACATTTTAATTTTATCGTTTTACAGAAAACAATACATAAATGTATTTCAATATAAATAAATAAAAGATTAAATTACAGAAGTACACACAATAATCTGTCGAAAATAATATGTTATGCTGAAGTACATTTTTGTGAAGATTTCGAAAACTTATGAAAAGCATGCAAAATTATTGGTAACAACAACAACAAAAGAAATATAGAAATATTTAAAATAAAATATTATTAAAACCAATGCACTAAATAGAAAATTAAACGACGATAATTGTAAATAGTAATAATTGTAATATTGTCTCGCATAATGATTAAATGATAAAGGTTGTGTTGGAGGTGTTAAGGTCAGTTTTTTTACGTGAGGGTCCTAGGCCTAGGTGGGGTGTCCTTTGTGGCTGTCTTTCTAAGGGTTCCTAGGTCTTATTCACACGAGTTTCGGAGATAACCACGATAAATTCCGAACGGTTAGGCTGTCGAGCGGAACTGTGTATGAATCCGACACTTTTCCATTTATAGTATTTTACAAGTTATTATCTATCCTACATAATTTATTTGTTTCGATAAATTATTTAAATAAGACTTTTCTACCCTTGTTCTGATAAAACAGAGCACAAAGACAATTTCTGATTATAATAATACACAAATTTAAAACATTTTTCGCTATTTTTACATAAAAGCATGGCTACAGCTGTAGTATCGGATTCCCTTTCGCGACTTTGAAAAAAAAAAAAAAAAAAAAAAATCTCCAATTTTTGACAATGGATTAAAATTACTATCACACAGTTGTGTAAATAAGGACCTTCACGAGAAGCTTCCGAGCTTCTTTGAAGCCAAATTTTAAATTTCGCTAGGGGTGTCCTGTATTAAAGCTATTCCAAAGCGTTCACTAGAAATTAGTATATAGGATTAATTCGTGCGCTTGTGTATGTTTCACAACCATTTTACCTTATTTTTATTAACTCGCTTTCCTGTTTGTTTGTTTGTCCAGTACAAATCTTGCAATTGATTTTTAACGAACTTCCCGACTAGCTAGGCATTTGAAACTTTTAGAATAGCTCAGAACACGAGGACAATGCATTCCTTTAATACTTATACTCAATTAATAAATGCTTTCTTTTAATTAATTAATAAAATGCGAAAATGCTGGCTTTACAATTAAGCCATTTAAGTTTTATTTATAATTTACTTGTTGCTAAAAATTTTTTACGAGTTCATTCTTTTTTTTTTCCGACAGAAAAATAAATACATTTACTTAAACCTGAACAATAAAAAATTGCAAAAAATTAAATTATGTATCTCACAAAAATTGACGTCATTAACACTTTAAAAAATTTATACACATTGATGAAGTGCTAATATGGTTCTATAGCTATAACCTCTCGACTAGTTACACATTTGAAACTTTTAGAATAACTTAGAACACGATGACGATGTATTCCTTAATACTTTTATTCAATTAATAAATTTTTGAAATTTTTTTTTATAATTGCTCTCTTTATTACGCATTTGATCATTTTCTTTCAAGTTGATGGGGTAATTAAAAAAAAAAAATGTTTATTAATACATAGAATTGTTAAGTTTATATGATTCAATAGAAAATATAAAAATGTGGTACATAAAAAGGTCTTTTTAACTTGTAATTATTATTATTATTATTATTATTATTTTATTATTATTATTATTATTATTATTATTATTATTATTATTATTATTTTTGACTACTAAATTATAACATAGGTTGTCCTTTTCGACTGCTAAATTTTCATCGATGGCGCAAACTATAAATATTGTGGAAGTCTGCATTATCGTTCTTGGTTATTATTTGTGTTACTCTATAATGCTCTAATTAACGGACTTTTTTGTTACTGAAAGTTTGCTTTTATGAATGGTGACTGATACAGTCAAGCACATATTGCCAGTTTAAGCATTAACTTGCATGAATCCCTAATGCGTATCAAAGAAATAAAAAATAAAATTAATATTAATATTAAAAAATACTAATGTGTGCAGTATCTTACCATGTTTTTATTAACTTCGATTGTTGTTTGTTTCTTTGTTTGTCCAGTACAAATCTTGCAATCGAATTTTAACTAACTTCCCAACTAGCTAGACATTTGAAACTTTCAGAACAGCTCAGAACACGGTGACAATACATTTTTTAAATACTTTTAGTCAACTGCTTCAGGTCCCTACTGCCGTCGGCAGCGTTTATATGATTCAACAGAAAATTTATTTAATTAACTTCCCGACTAGTTAGACATTTGAAACTTTCAGAATAATTCAGAACACGGTGAAAATGTATTGTTTAATACATTTAGTCGACTGTTTCGGGTTCCTGCTGCCTTCGGCAGCGTCACCAGTACAAAGCTTGCAATCGATTTTTCACTAACTTCCCGACTAGCTAGACACTTGAAACTTTCAGGATAGCTCAGAACGCGGTGACAATACATTTTTAATACTTTTAGTCAACTGTTTCAGGTCCCTACCGCTTTCGGCAGCATTTATATGATTCAACAGAAAATTTATTTAACTAACTTCCCATCTAGCTGGACATTTGAAACTTTCAGAATAGCTCAGAGCACAGTGAGAATGCATTTAAAAAATATTTTAAACCAACTGCTTCGGGACCCTGCTGCCTTCAGCAGCGTTACCAGTACAGAGCTAGCAATTGATTTGTAACTAACTTCCCGGCTAGCTAGCCATTTGAAACTTTTATAATAGCTCAAAACACGATGGCAATGAACTTTTTTAATACTTTTAGCCAAATGATTCAACAGAAAATTTAAAAACATGGTATATAAAAAGTTCTTTTTATCTTGTAATTATTTAAGTGTAAGAAGATAATACATACAATTTATTACAATCATAATATTGTGAATATATGCTTTAACGCTTGTTATATGTTGAAATGTTTGCAAGAGATCCGAGCAAAGTTGCAAAAAATTAAACCCCCTTCAAAGCATCAAATGTATTGTTGCAATAAAAGTACATTTATAGACAAATTGGAAAGAAAGCGCTATTCAACTTTTTTAACACATTGGCTGCCGATCGAACGTGACTGATATCTGAAACAAAACCCACCATCACGTGCTTACGCGATATGTGCAGCCAATGTATTAATTCTATATTCAATCGAAGAAAGTATTGGTTTCGTAAAAATTTTCGACTTCGGGTTTTCAATGGCTTTTTTCTGAGGTCTAGAACACGATTTGACCACTTTTAGAAAATGTCTGTCTGTATCTGTGCGTGTATATGTGTGACAAAAATTTTGAGCTGTTTATTAGGACATGGGGAAATCTGAGATGGCAACACTGAATAATAATCTTCGCATGATAACGACTCCGTTCTTGAATATTGGACATGTATTTAATCTTACTTAACAAGCAACATGTGCAGTCAGCCATTTTACGGTGCGCGCATGCATGTCTGGCAATTAGTGGTGGACATTTTGAACATCTTTCTATGTAGACATAAGCAAATATCGAATTTAATATTTCCAGTAAAGTTCTTTCCGTACCCCGGATATGATGTCATATTTCCCCCTTCGCATATTTCTGAAAGACTGTTTGTCGTAGAGATCTCTTTCGACATTTTTTTATGTATTGTAATCGAGGAATCTGTCTGTGCAGAATTTAGGCAGTTTTGACACCCTGTATATTTATCGTTCATGCGAAGCTTGGTCCGAACGTATGAGAATGATTTAACTGCAATTATGAAGCTAGTTTTTTGCACGACACTGTAAAAAATAATTGTTCAACGTTTCACGAAAAAATGATAATTAGGCAAATTCAGTTGCAAACAATATTTTGTTGCTAAGTTTCACCGTGTTTACTACTAAAATGGAGAAGCTTTACACACCAAATTTATAAAAAAGTATTGGTTGTAGGTAAATTGAAATAATTTTTGTGGCGAAAGTTATTGGTTGATTTTATGTTTAATTGTGTATTTACACAATAAGATTAACAATGTGCAAATATCTATTATGTTTTAATATTTTTAATTCTACTGAATTATTCCCTTCCTTTCAAATCTGTTTTATTAAATATCTTTTAACTAATGACCCAAAGATGAATTTGATTCATTAAAAAAAGTTTCACTTGCATTAAATAAATGCGAAAACTTACAGCTAAATAAAAAAAAAAAAAAAAAAAATTAAAACGACACTTTAAAAATTCATCAACAATATTTTAATAAAAGCTGTTTTTGGTTCTTAAAATATGCCAAAACCTATTTGCATATAATTAGGAATTAAATTCACACACATGCACATGAAAAGAAAAAAAGAATTCTTGAAACTTACATAGTCTACTTCATATCTTTCTTGAAGCTTTGGTATATACTGTGTAAGGCTGAAATTAAACCAAGAGTTTTTATTAAAATCACGAAAATGTTAAATATTTTAAAGTGCCTCATTAACGGCTAACAACTTCCGTAAAGCTGTCGTGTTATTCGTACCTGTTTTATATTATATATTTATATAGTATTTTAATTTTATTCATAAGAAGAAAGATACTTGACATAGGGGAGACCGGGGTAAATTTTAAATTCTTGCTGAAAAGTAATGATTTTTTGGGTATTGAAAATATGTGTGCTTATTACCTATATATTGGGATTTATATTATACTCAGTCAAAAGTAATAATTACGCTTACTTTTTTTAATATAATTATTTTAATAGCAACTGGCAAGGTGGACAATTTTACATAAACCCCGGGGTAAAATGGTCTATGGCATGGGTACTATGGACCACAGGTAACATTTAGATAATATAATAATGAAATGTATTTTTTAATAGTATAAAATATAGAATGTATTACATTTGCTTACTCATGGCTTCAATTCCTACATATAATATAATATTAATGAATATTAATATCAGCAAATTATACAACAAAAGATTTTTGTGTCAATTAAAGTCTGCGGTTTTCTTTTGAAGTTGTAGGGTCTGTGTGACGAAACTGTTTAATTGGTTTTAGATATAGAATTTCCCTAATTGAATAGAATATAAAGATGACCAAAGGTTTCATTTAATCTATATTAAAAGGATGCCAACACAATGGTGAACGTATAGGAGAACCCAAGGTTCGTTCCCGTCATATATTGGTGTATGTCAAAGTATAAGTTTATGTGATTCACATTTATTTTTATTATAGAAGCGCTTTCATATCAAAATAAAAAAGAAAAGGAAACATACCGGATCTTGAAAAATAATTCATAAAAAATATTCAATCCTTTAAAGATGTTTTATTAGTAGAGCACTACATCTCAACAATGTGCAAATAAGGGATATGATAACTGAAATTACGGATACTACATTTTTGATATTACATAATAAGTTTTAAATCTAACATTATTATGATGTCTCTGTTCATGTTCACAACAAAATTCCCCATGCCATATGAATTCTCATGGATTAATATAATTCGATCAAATTAGATTCTAAAATTCTAAGACGGAAGGTAGCTGCTCACCACTATGCAGCGGTTTTGAGCGATTTCAACCTTTAGAGAGGAGCTCTGATGGCACTGTGGAGATTCAAAAGAGCCCCTTTCTAAAGATTAAACCTCTTTCGTTGTTTATTGCATAAACAGAAAAAAAAAATTACAGAGGTCGCCAAAGCAGAGCTTTCACACGACAGAGGGTGACAAGGTAACAATAATATAGAAAGAGGAACGGAGTCTTGCTCCCTCGCTTGGAAAGGCTTGTGTTGAAGAAATTATATGAACCTCCATGAGAAAAGTTGGTAACTGCCTTGTAAGACTGAAAAATTAGTTGGTCAGATTGGAAAAATACATTAAGAAGTTATAGATTCTGGTTAGTTTCTTGCGTAGGGGAAACCGGGTAACGATATTAAAAAGCCTGTCGTTAGGTTTATTAGGTGGGTTAAGGATACGCCAATCAAGAGTTAGTGAGCATGAGAAAAAGTAATGATTTGCATTAACCTCGGCCCCGCACTCACATTCTGGAGTGCGCGAGCAATGAAACTTGTAAAGGTATAATTTGAACGATCCATGATCCATTAAGAAGGCTGTTATAGCTGGGGAAAGGTCAAAGTTATAATTTGACACTTTTGGGAGGAGGTTAAAGGTAAATCTCCCTTTGGGAGATGTATCCCAGTATAGCTGCCATTCTTTCTTTAGTCGTGCTTTAAGATATCTTTTGATGTAAGAGGGGGGGGGGGAGGACCAGAACGAAATCCACTGCTTCTTTTTAGTGGCAGTTTTTGCTAAGAGATCTGCCATTTCATTGACCGCGATGCCCCTGTGAGCGGAGTCATGGGCTAAAGAGAAAGTATCGGGCTTAGACAGGAGATCTAATTTGATTTTCTGAATAATAGACTGGTTACTCCTGTGGCGAGCCAAAGTCTGAAGACCTGAGAGACTGTCACTGTAGATACGAATTTTCGAATGGGTAAAATAGGAATTTGACCAAGAAATTGCTTGTCTGATAGAGAAAATCTCAACCTGGAAAACAGTGTTACAGTCCCCAAGCCTAGAGGACCACTGATGAACCAAGACCCCGTCAACAAAGGCGCAAAATGCGGCACCCCCACCACGAACTGTCTTAGATCCATCTGTATATATCGCCACAGGTGCTGTTGGAGAGAAGGAGTTAATTTTAGTATTGATTAATGCATGCGTAAAGTCCTTTGCTGGGTGTATGAACCAGCTGCCCATTTTGAGTTGAATTTCTTCGTCTGGATATAGGATTTTCTGTAGGTCTTTGTTTCTTAATTGTAGTACGTTTATTCTGTTATATTCGTAATTCAGAGTGACGTGTAAAGGAGGAACACCGGTGATGACGTGGAGGGCATCAGAAAAAAGAAAAAAAAATGACAGTGTGGATGACCAATATACAAATTAACGGTCAAAAGAAAACGCACGGACGTAAGAACCTAGCCACTATTTCCAGAACGGAGGTGGAAAACAAACTGACTAATTTTAAGTTTTAAATTGCGTTCCTCGAAAAAAAACGGGTCCACACACCTAAAATCACGGATGCGTAGTCTGATTCATCTTCTGGACCGCAGAGCCAACCAATGAATAGTTCCCGCATGGTGAAAAGAAGAACCGCCGATTATCCCGTTCACAAGCACCGCAGAAGCAAACTTTACAGGGTGCGTTGAGCCAGGAACGAACGGCTGCAAGTGGATGCTTGCAAAACGAAGTATTTTTAAATTAGATTTAAAGGAGAGGTGGTGTATTTACATCACAGTCTGAAAGACTCATCATTACAAGAATTTGAAAATTCACACGAGATTTATAAACACTCTCAGAAAAAATGAAGATATCTTGATTAGATTTTCTTTCCATGAATATTAGAAAACCAGATTCTTTATCATTTATTTCTGTGATTAAGCCAACAAAATGTGCAACTGTCTATTTCGTCAAAAATTTGCCCAAAATCTATTTATACGCGTATATTTAATTAGTATTAACATTAGCATATTGCTGTGATATTATATCCTCATCACTCTATTCTGTATAACTATAAACAGACATATTTTCAGAAACACTCGAACTTTGAAGACATAATAGATCTAATTAAAGTTAACTCTGGAATTTTTAAGTATAATATATGTACAACACTCCAGAAATGTAGATTATATCAGTTTATAATTTCCTCATTCCACATATAATGTTCAACTTAAAAAAGCATATAAAACACTGAATCTAGGTAAAATGGACTATGGTCCATTGTACTCCAATTTCTAGTGGTCCATTTTACCCCATGTGGAACTCTGACAACAAATGTTTTAAAATATGACAAATATTTTTAAAAATATTTTAATTAGATAAAACGTAATAATAGATGATGTTAGCTATTTAGTGTGTTGAATAATATCTTCCTGAGCACAATTCTTAAATAAAGGAAAGAAAAGGTGTTTAGCTAAAAATATTTACTTTTGACCCCCATAAATTAATTTTTTAGAATAAAATAGCTAAATTATCAGTTAGGCATGAAGGTACTAGATAAATTTCCTCATTGCAGTGCTGTTATCTATGTGCCAAATCATGAACGTAAAAATGAATAAATAAAATCAATAATAGGGTTGGTCCATTGGACCCCGGTCTCCTCTACTGTAGTAGAGACAGTATACTGCATTCAGAATTTAAAAATATTAACACTAGACTGTCCAAGCATTTTGTTCTGGGGCTCTTTTGTTAAAACTTTAAAAAATGGTGTGTGAAATTCTGTAGATTTGGCAGCTAAACAAGATTATCTACGTTGCCAAATTTAGGGGAGTTTTTCATTCAATAATCACCAATAATTATGAGGAGTGATATTTGATATACATAATATACGATTAATATTCGAAGTGAATAGGAAACAGTTACAATTAAAAGTTAGTGGTGGATATTGAATAAAAAAATCCCTAAATTTGGTAACACTGAAGATGATATGTTGCACATGGTGACAACGTTTTTTTTCCTGCCTGAAAGAAATAAGACTCTGGCACTAATAAAAATAAATAATCAACTTATGTGATTCTTTCAAAGAATTGCTATTTTTGATAATTAAACTGCTTTACCATGTACGATAATTAATCAAACTTCCCAAACATTAATTTTTAATATTGCGCAATCATTGTACATTTATTTAAGAACTAGTCCGCGTTAGTCCGACCATCAGCCGATGTTTCGAAATGAATGTATTTTTTAATTTATTGGTAGCTTCCTATTTGACTCTCTAGCAAATTTAAGTCATTTAACCTCAGTTTACATGATAATTTTAAATTATAATGGCATTATCTTTCACATCTTAACTTTCCAAACCAAGGATAAAAATTTATTTTCTCTTATCAATACATTATTGTCGCTATGACGTTAATTTATTTAACATTATTGTAACTATGACATTATCCCCGAGAAATTTTGGTTTTACTATTAAGAAGAATAAAAACTAAAAATAAATTTAATTGAAATATTTACTAGAAAATCAAAACATTTTATTATTTATTAAAACATGATATTTCGAAATGAATGTATTTTTTAATTTATTGTTAGCTTCCTATTTGACTCTCTAGCAAATTTAAGTCATTTAACATCAGTTTACATGATAATTTTAAATTATAATGGCATTATCTTTTACATCTTAACTTTCCAAACGAAGGATAAAAATTTATTTTCTTTTATCAATACATTATTGTCGCTATGATGTTAATTTATTTAACATTATTGTAACTATGACATTATCCCCGAGAAATTTTGGTTTTACTATTAAGAAGAATAAAAACTGAAAATAAATTTAATTGAAATATTTACTAGAAAATCAAAACATTTTCTGAATAACCTCTTTTATTTACACAGAAGGTGATATGTTAATAAGCAAATTTTTATTCCTTTTCGCTTCCTGAAATTTCGATCCTTTGAAATCAATCAATAAACTTTGATTATATAAAATTTAATTCAAAATAATTATTTCAAATTTAATTCAAAATAAAAAAATTTTCTAGGAAAATGGTAAGTAACAATTTTGAACCTAGTTAGCGCATATCGACCTGGCCGTACGCAGTTTTTTGTTAGTTTTAAGTGAAACTCTCGTGAATACAGCTGGTCACTTAAAAAGACACATAGAGCCTTTCATCCAGATCAAAGACACTCGCGCAATCCGTTGGCTTTAACATTACCACCAACACTTTGTCGGAAAAGGTCTTATGATTTTTAGAATAATAAAAATAATAATAATACCGAAAAATAACATGTCAAAAATTGTTTTCATAGTGTACCATGAAAATATAAAGTAAATTCATTTCAAATATATTTATGATACTTATACATTTATTCGAACGATATTTTCTATTTTATTCACATATCAAGATATCTAAAACTAATTGCATTTTAGTTTTTAAATCAAAATTTCAATCTATTCTCATACCATATTTATAACATTCGCAATAAGGAGAGCACTGTTCAACAAATTTTGATGAAATTTTTGTAATTCCATTTAAATGATGTTCTTTACATTTCTGACATGGAACTGACATATTTCTGACATATTCTGCCTTCTCTAAAAAGGCAGAATACTGGCGCCTTACTTAATATATATTTCTAGAATAAGTAGGGTAAGTGCACCAGTGATTGACACTATTAGAGAAATCTCTGATGTTTTTAATGTTCTATTCATCAGAAAATATTTTTAGAAATCTTAAGTTAGTACATGTGGTATGAAAGACATTCAGAACCACACATATATGTTAAAATATATACATTTGATAGCAAGTTTTTTTTTATGAATTTTTATTTGACACAGCCAGTTTTTCATTTTATCAGTAATTGGTACCCTATGTTCCAGTGTTTGACACTGCTAGTTATTATTTTTTTCAGTTATTAGCACCCTATGCTCCAGTGTTTGACATAAATAAAATTCTTATATGTAAAATATATGATTTTATTATTTGTTAATTATTTCGGATAGATGTCAATTACTCGAGCATGCCAATCACTGGAGCTCCTACCCTATGTGATTAGAGATGTGTGTAATCAAATTAACGAAATACACAATTCACGGTTAAAAAGGTAAGTTTGCAAAAACCTTCAACACTTTTATTGAGAACTTTGGCGAAAAAAAATTCTACGTGGGCCAGAGCGTATAAGAAATAAATAACTAACTATAGTTATTGCGATTTCATTTATTGAGAGAAGCTGAGGGTATGCTCGAATAGGTTACATCGCTTTTAGAAATATCGTGTGGAATATAGAGTGTTATACAAACGTAAATTATCTTCAAATCATAGACATTGAAAAAGACTTTTACGGTATTTACCATTAGTCCAATTATAGTACTACGACATTCCCCTCACCTAGCACTCAGGACGATTGTAAAGGCTTTGATGTGTGCCAAATAAACGCATGGGTTGGAATTTAGTAAACATCCAGGCATCGGCATTCCTTTATCGTTTATTTTCTCTCATCTACAAGAGTTATCACCTCTATTTTAACACTAAACTCCTTGAATCAGCACTTGCGCAGAGGCTCCATGGTCGCAAAAAACGTGGTTGTAGAATACGCAAGTTCTTGGTAAGAGTAGTTAAAAGAATATGACGCGCCCATGCTTTATTATGAACACGATCTCCGATAAAAGAAAAACAAAAATTAAGATTTTATGTCGTTATCAGTTCAGTTTGTAGCGTTATGATTTGTCTATGACTAGAGAGAGTTCCTTTTCCACAAATATAGCAAGGTTGTCACGAAAGTTCATACATACTCTAAAACATAAGATAAACATCACCAAACTATAAACAAATGACAATGAGAAATTAACTGTGAATGTTTATATAAAAAATCTGGAGTGACTCCACTCGACTTTCCGAACATTGAGTAACTAACAGTTTTGTAGATAAAATAAAGAAAGAGGTGTTGCTAAACAAACAAAAAAGAGAAAACCATAACAGAGTGTTTGAGTATTTTTCTCCATATATCACACGAGGTTTTATTTAACGCTTACTGAACTTTGAGCCCTTAGATCATAAGGATAAAAATTTTTCGTTGTGTCCCTGTAAAAATCTATAAATGCTAGATTCACCAAAATGCTTATAGTTAGTGCAACAGTGATTTATAATATTCATACAAATTTTCAGCTCAATTGAATAAGGCGTTTAGATGCTATCGCTGGTCTCATAGGCCATAAAGATAAAGAATTTTTCTGTGTGTAAAAAAAAATTCCCTGTAAAAAAAAATTTTAAGTGCTAGATTCACCGAAATCTATACAGTTGGTTCAAATGTGACCTATAACATGTGTACAAATTCTTTGCTGAGATTAATAAGGCGTTTAGACGATATCACACTTTTAAAAATTTGGCAAAGAATTTTTCTTTGTGTCCCTGTAAAAAAACTATAAGTGCTAGATTCTCCAAAATCTATACAGATTGAGTATCTGTGACCTATAATATGTGTATAAAGTTTTTGCTCAATTGAATAAGGCGTTTAGATGCTATCGCACTTTTAAGATTTTGGTCTCTTGGCCATAATGATAAAGAATTTTTCTTTGTGTCCCTGTAAAAAAACTATAAGTGCTACATTCACCAAAATCTATAGGGTTCGTACTATGGTGACTTACAATATACGTACCAACTTTCAGCTTATTCGAACAAAGCGTTTAGACGCTAGCGTGTTCACTCACAGACATACACACATACATACACACATACATACGCACATACATACACACATACATACACACACACATACATATATCATCGTAAAAATAGTGAAAACGGACTCGTTGGACCTCGAAACGTATAGAAACATCAAAATCTCGAATTCGGATTTTTGACATGATTACAATACTTTCCTCACTATAGTGTTCGGAAAGTAAAAATTGAATCGAGCAACTATTGTAACCTCTTTTATGGTTTCTTTTCTCTTAGCTTTTAGCAGTGTGAGAATTCTTCATTTCACAAGATTTACTGCATTATGATTCTCTGCAACCAATACTTATAAAAAGAAAACTAGTGCTGATTTTTATTTTTAATTAATATTTTCTTTTGCATTAGCATCGAATCATGCAAATTTGCTGCCTTTTATTTAATATACAATGTAGTTGTTGAACAATATAGTTATTTCTTCATTTTGTAAAAGGTGGTGGAGTAAGGGTTAAAAACCGACTACACAGGGTTTTTTTAACTAGGTGGAAAACCCTTCTAGTAGGAGGGGGACTTTCTCGACTATCCTAACTCGTATTCATGCGAGTTTCGGAGAAGACCACAGAAAACTTCAAGCTATTAGTCTGACTAGGTGAATTTTGTTCGAACCTGGTACCCCTCGTGTACTTGTTTCGACAATAAAACTGCCTCTAGTATGGGTCTGTTTTATTAAAAAAGAGTGTTATTAAAAGAAAAAAAAATACTAAACCTTTTAGATGCAAATAAATATGCTCGTTCAGAACTCGTTCATAATTATAATGACTTAAATAATTTCCGAATATTATAATGTCTGTAATAAATAAATAAACATTGATTAAAATTGAACAGCCGTATATCTTTGCACCTTATCAAGCTTTGTCAAGAACTGGGGACAATTTTACAAAGTCAAACTTATCAACGATTAAAACATTAGAAAAAAAGAAATCGTAAATACTTTTAAGGATAATAATGAAATGCGCATACAATAAATATTATAACTAAAAGATAAATATATTAAGATATGTATAAAGAGATAAAGGGTGAAAGATAAACAAGAAGGGTAAGGATAAAGAGGTACAGGGAAGAGGTATGAGATAAGGGCCAAAAGTATCTAAAGTTTTATTTACTTGCAATCGTCTCGGCAATTATTTATGCATCTCTCGACAACTGCTACTGCTTCAGACGAATAGTTACGTCCTTGAGTATCATCTTATTTCATAAAAAAGAAAACATTTAAACAACTACAACGTATAACAAAAGTGTTAACAACTACTTTGCATAACAACTACAATAAACAACTTACTTCAACTTACTACAATAAACAACGACTTACATAACAACTATAATTCTGAGATGATGGACGTTATATATATATATATATATTGTAAGTTTCTTGCCTTAGCGTTATGAAATTTTTATTGCATTGAAATACAATAAAATTTTCTCACAAATTATTTAAATTAAAAAAAAAAAAAAAAAATACACTTTTTTTTTTTTTTTTTTTTTTTAATCCCACCCTTCCTCTATTTTACATTATTTATAATTAAACAATGTGTTCTAAACATATTAGGCATTAGTTTATAGATTTAATGATGAACTAATTAAAAAAAAAAAATAAAGTGTTTAAATTAAATGTAAATCTTCAGCATTTAAATTTTGAAATATTTTTAAGTAATTAACTTAGCAATGAATCCACAAAATATAACACAAACACGTTCAAAATACGTGCAAATTTATCTAAATCTAAGACTGTAATTTACCTTCACATATATTTTTTAAAACTTGTTATGCTTAAAATTTGCTTGAAAAATACTAAACGAATTTAATAAACAGCGATTACACAAATAGCTGATAATAAATGAAAAAAAAAAAAAAGCATTTTAAACATTTCAAAATGTTTTGGTTTCAAACATCCATATATATCATACTTACCAACATCCTAATTAATATTCCGTAGTATTGTTTAGTCTTGCCATTTTTTACACACCAGTACTTTTTCAAAGTTTATATTCCCCAAATGTAATTGCGATTAAATAAGAAGGACAACTTTCTCAAAAAATACTGGTGTGAGAAGAAGGACGTGACTAACAATACTACGGAATATTAACTGTTGTCAGGTATGATATATTAACCTTATTAATATCAAATAATAAATGGAATAACACTATAAATTACAAAAACAGTTGTTTATGATCAAAATAATAACACGACCCTTCATCAAGTGAAAAAAAAAAAAAAAAAGGCATGTGCATTTAAAAAAAAAAAAAAAAAAAAAAAATTGTGCACTCGCACCTATTAAGAAATTTAAAGTGACATTTATATCTGGCTTTCTCTTAACCCTATCGAAGGGTTTTTTGCTATTAAGCCTAAATCTATGAAATTACCGAAATGCGAACGTGTTGTTTAATAATGCTCCGTAGAATATATATACGGTATATATACGGTTTATATATTTTTAATTACATACTTTATTTACTTAAGAAATTTCTTGTTTAAATACATTTTTTTTTTTTTTTTTTTTTTTTTTTACACTTTTTTATCAATATTTATTTAACATTTAATGACTTTTGACATTATTCATTTGACAACTAAATATATTACATAAAATTATTTTTTAGTATGGAAATTTTGAAAACAGGGACTTACACACAAACCAGGATACAATTCTTGTATTCGTAATAATTCATTTGTCGTTTTCGAGAATTTTTGCGGGAATGGGAACAAACGAAGCATCGTCGTCTTACTTTCTTAGACATTTACAGTCGGTAACAAAAGTGTCCGAACACTAGCAAAAATTCCTATATAAAAAAAGTACACTTAATACTTTGTTAAATAAATCCTTGTCGAATATTGTTCTTAGTCAGTCTAAGAACAGGATTCGACAAGGATTTATTTAGAAAAACTGTATTAAGCGTACTTTTTTTAATATTAGGAATTTTTGCTAGTGTTCGGACACTTTTGTTACCGACTGTATTTCGAACGAATATAATATTGTCATTACCGCTACACTCAAAGACTGTGTCAGAATCGATATGCGAAATATTTTGTATCATTTCTGCTATTTCAAGTTTAGAGACATTTTCGAGGCTTCGACATTGTAACGGTAAAAACAGAAAAATTTGAAATCTACAAGATCTAATTATCGATTAAAAACTGCACTATAAACCCAAATACCCAACACACACTCTAGTGAAAATAAATCTTCTCTATTTACTATAAACAAAACTAAATAAAACAACATTAACAATAACAAC
Organism: Salticus scenicus; assembly: GCA_963930645.1. Taxonomy (NCBI): domain Eukaryota; kingdom Metazoa; phylum Arthropoda; class Arachnida; order Araneae; family Salticidae; genus Salticus; species Salticus scenicus. The sequence goes on from OZ005649.1 coordinate 290,365,683, forward strand.
AACAAAAATTTTGCTCATTTAACACGTTGAGTGCCATGTCAGCCATCGGTGGCTGACAGTGTCAAATATGATATAAAGCCGCGTCAACCATTGGTGGCTGACAATGTAAAATATGATATAAAACTAAAAATATTACATTGTTTTAAGTAATTACTGAAAATTTATTTAAAATTTACTTAATTTTTACTTATTACAAGATAATATCACTAAGGAATTTTAATGGATTTTATTAAGAATTCGCGTAGCGCTCAACATGTTAATCAGCCGTCATAAAGCACGCAAGTTAAAAACATTTCTTTCCTCTTATGTTTTTATATTCAAAATGCACATGCATGTGAGTCATATTACTCTCATTTCGAGTAGAAGATCGAATATACATATATCGCAAATCCTATGGATATACAATTCCACCTTCTACCAAAAGTTATAAATTTTAAAACGCTGACACAAATATGTGACGGCCGGGGATGAAAGAGAAAAAGGTTTTGACATTCGGTGCGAAAAGGTTAAACTTTTTCTTTATTTTTATTTTTATTTTTATTTTTATTTTTATTTTTTTAATTTCGGAGAGGTGCATCTACTAACGAACGGAGAAGGAATTGAAGTTTAAAAATCTATTAAAACAAGCAAAAAATATGGAAAAATGTATAAAATTTTTCAAATTTTTGGTTTCAGTGGAAAACCAATGAACGTTAAAATAATCAAAAAAATTTAACTGATAAATTGATGTACTTCGATTTAAATGTAATTCAAAATCATGACAACAGATACAATTTTTGCACCATTTTTATCACAAAACTGATAGAAAAAAATTAAAACGGAATTCATAAAAAAAATTCACAAAAAATGAGTAGAATTCATTCTTCTAAAACTCTAAATGTTTGTTGTATCAAATAGCATGTTTTTCCTTGCTCCTGTATCTTGCGTCCCTTTTTTGTGTAGCCGTAATTTAATTTCTAATATTCTTGAAATTAACTAAAATGTATTAAGTTCCGTAGAAAAATTGTATTTAAATTTAAGATATATTAAATATGTGTCATAGAAAGCATTCATAAAATTAAAATTGAGTTATTTTTAACACATGGTTGTAAAATTTATATTAATTATTCATAACAGTGGTATTAAAGTTGGAAAAAATGTGTGTGCATGCAGGAGCATCGCTACCAACCCCCCCCACCTCACCGGATGTAAATTGCATTATGGATATACTTCGAAAGAACTCACAAATACCTTTAAAAAAGAATGGTTGAACCATATATCTGTGGTTAAAACAGTTATCGTTTATTAAAACAGTTATATATTGCGGGCTAGCTTGGTAGAGCACTTAATGTACACAGATATAAGACTAATAAAAACAAATTAATTTGAGGCGTCGAATAAAAGATGAAGACTCAGATGAAGACTCTGCAACCACTTTAACACATGACAAATTTTAATGAAGACATAACAGTGCATATACAGAATACAAACATTACATTTTTTAAGTTTAGAACACTAAAAAAAAAAAAAAAAAAAAAAAGAATAATCACGCAGACGACAATTCTGCGAACCTTTTTGGTAGAAATGCAGTTACTGACTACAGTTACGTTTTTTCTTAAATTTCATTGGGTGCGAGGTCACATGGGTTTTGTGACGCAACAGTCGCACAGGTATTACAGTTATATTTTTTATTTGTTTTATTAAAAAAAAAAAATGCAGGATTTCTGATGTTGGCACAAAATTGACTTTCTTTCGACATTTAGTATTATACTGCTCTGACAAGGAAACATTCAAAGGGTGTCGTCTTCAAAAAATATTTAATATATATATATATATATATATATATATATATATGATTCTACTTTTCATAAAACATCAGAAAGTAAAAAAAAAAATTATCGGCTGAAAAAAATCACAGCAACCACAAAAAATTATCAAATTTAAGCATTTTTAGCGATTTAGCGCTGTTAGGCGATAAGTTCCCTAGCACCGAGTTGCCGTGTACGAACAGGACCGCATTTTGCTTCTCCGCCAAGCACTCAAAATCAATCGCCTACCAGTGTGAAATCGCCAAATATGCTTAATTTTGATAATTTTTTGTGGTCGCCGTAATTCATTTCAGCCGATAATTTTTTCGCTTTCTGGTGTTTTATGAAGAGTAGAATCGAAGAGTAGAATCACATATCTTTTTCTCAATGTATTTTAGAAGACGACACCTTTTGAATGTTTCCTTCTGAGCTTTCCTTCGTCTGCATTCATCATGGAAAAGAATTTTAATCTATATAAATAAAGTCTCTCTCTCTCTCTGTGTGTGTGTGTCTGTCTGTCTGCGCTCCGATGCTCCCACTAATGATCGCACAGCTACAAAATTTGGCAGATGGGTACCTGGGACCCTATAGGTGTGCACTTCATTTGAATTTTTTTAAATTTAACAATTGGATTCAAAGTTTCATTTTTCTGAAATTCATTTTTTATTTCAATCGTCTGCGTATCTTAGCAACGGCTATTACGCTATTTATTTTTTATTTGTTTAATTCATTCATTCATTTGAAGGTGAAATTATTCTTTTTTCTTTTTCTTTTTTTCTTTTATTATATTTATTGAAAATCAAATGGTGATGCAATAGAAATAAATTGTTATGTTTATGTATAATTTTTTATAGAATAACAACTTTTTTCTTTTTAAATTTTTTAAATTAATTCCTTTAAAATAAAAATCCTTTTTTTTTTTTTTTAAATATTTATTGGAAAAAAAAATATTATATAGTAGGAAGGATTAAAGTGATTAAAGTTTAGGTTTAATTATTTCTTTTTTCTTTTAAAAGAAAATTTACTTTTTATTTCATTTATTATATTGCACGAAATGATAAAATAATATAAAGTAAAGAGCGAGGGCTATAAAATACATGGTTCAAAAACTAAAATATTTAATAGATGCTGAGATAGAGTTATCTTTAAAATCAAAGCTCTTAAATAATAGCAGATCCACCTGTCATCGATAAAGGGAAACCTGGATTCGATGAAGTAGTGTGGATGGGAAGAGAGATGTCGTAGGCTGCGGGTTTCCGAAAAGAAGTTTAGAGCAATTTCAATGCAGTTTTTTTTTTTTTTTTTTTTTTTTTTTTTAATAATATGATATAAAGAATAGTGATTGAATTCTTTTGAAAATTCATTTAACCCTTTGACTGCCATGGCTATAATATGTAATATCCAGTGATGTTTCCGTTGGGAGCACTGGCTATCAGATACAGTGCAGCCACATATCTTAAAACTAGCAGTGATTACGCGTCCAAAATGTTGGAGGGATACCAGCTTAACCGGCAGTTTGAAATTTGGGAAACATCCATTAATTCTGCGCTCTGTGTTATTGCTCATTTTCTCTGAGTCAGATGACTGTCACCCCTATTTTAGCACTGGACTCGTTGAGTTAGCACTTGCGCAGATGCTTCCATAGTTTCATGAAATGTGGTCGAAGAATATAATAGCCAGTTTTTCAACACTTCAGTCCTTGGCTATATTAACCATATCTGTCACATGAAAATCGTTCTGGAGTTTGATTGTTGGAGGATGAGAATCTCCCCATGTATTGCAAAATGAATCAGATTGAAAAATATTTTTTTTATATATAATTTTATGTTGAAAAAAAAATGCAAATTACATAAAAGAATTTTCTGGCACTGTGGTAAACATTTGCAATTTTGGCTTGTCAAAGTGTTAAACATAGTATCCAGCGAAGCGGGCGTAGCCTGCTAGTAAATAATAATTTAATAAATAATTTGTACTTCGTATAAATTGTACTATGTAAAAATGTACAAAACTTGGCCTTTGAGACGGATATTACGCAAAAACTATGCTGATTCTCTTTAGATGAATATGAGACGACCGGCGGCGCCGCTATTGTGCATTTTTTCCCCGTTTAAGAGAAAGCTATATCTCAGTTTCTGTGCCATATAAATGCACCAAATCCTGTAAGAACATTGCTAACGTGAAATTTTTGAATTTCTATATTTAATATTTAAATTATAACTAAAAAAATTGTCGAGTTTCAACTACTATAGGCGGTATTAGTTAATTTTACTGTGCTATATGAGTGACTATTTGTAGTACATTAGTGAAACTAGAAATATGAATATATTTTGTCTTATAGTTTTGAAAAGTTATTTGGCATTACGTTAAATCCCATTTGAAGCATTAGCATTTATTTGGCCCATTCTCGAGCTTTAAAGAACCACTTTTTAAATACTGAATGAATGAAGTTAGATTGCAAGAGAACAATCGTGCTTTGTATTATAATTAGAATTAAACTAAAAATTAGATAAAATTAAAATCTGAAATCTTAAAATTTTTTAATATGAATTCCATACTATATTCAAAATACTATTCGATCACGACCAGTAAGATATAAAACTCAATACTATCGATTAGTTAGATCATGAGTGATCCTGTAATAATATAGATGCGAAATATTTACAACAATGAAGAAATTTAGTATAAAAATCACGTTTTCTAAAATAGGCAAAACATACATTATTTAAATTTTGGCGATATCTGAATAATATAGTCTGTTGATTATGGTTAAAAAAAATGTCTGTCGTACGTTCAAAACCTTTTTGTTATTGGCTGTACTATGTTTCGATAAATCAGTTAACATCTGAACAGACAGACAAAGATAACTTTTTAGCAAAGTTTCGGAATCATGTACAGTCGGTAACAAAAGTGTCCGAACACTAGCAAAAATTTCTATGTAAAAAAAAAAAAAAAAAAAAAAAAAATACACTTCATACGGTTTTGTTAAATAAATTCTTATCGAATCATGTTCTTACGCTGACTAAGAACAGGATTCGACAAGGATTTAACTAAACCATATGAAGTGTACTTTTTTTACATAGGAATTTTTGCCAGTGTTCGGACACTTTTGTTACCGACTGCATGTAATAACTGAAAAAAAAAAAAAAAAAAAAAAAAAAAAAGAAAGAAAAGGAAAGTAAAAGGAACACATATTTTCATCTAAGTTTTAAAATTTTATATTCTAATTTACAGTCGGCAGCAAAATTATTGAAGCACACTTCCACACTTCTCTTTTTTTTTTTTTTTTTTTGGAAAGCTAATTTTTATCATCAACTTACTTTTTTATAAACAGTATACGACTAAGATCATGATTCGACAAATATGTACCTAATAAAATAGTACTAGGTGTCTATCTTTTAAGTAGGAATTATTGCTAGTTCTTCAATAATTTTCCTGCACGACTGTATATACATAGATGATTGGTTAGTAATAAATAAGACTTGTTTGGGTTTTTATTTTATTTTTTATTATAGGCTTTAACTTTTTTAATGAATGATTTTAAATCGCTTACTTTTATCGCATAGCCTTTCTTCTGAAGGATATAAAATGAATGGATGCACACACTTAATATTCTTCAAAGAAAAATCTAATAGGCATTTGTGCTGGCACATCTGTTTCAAAAAAGAAGAATGCATAAATTTGTGAAATGTAGCAAACAGTCTAATTAACAGTGTGAATAAAAATTTAATCGTTTATTTTACCTGTTACTGATATTATGCAATAGAAAAATAATAAAACATGATTTTGGAGTGTATTGTACGTACAAGTAAGAAAATTGAGTTAAAATATAATATTTTCTTCTTTTTATATGATCGTTTGGATCAAGAACAAAAAGTAAAATACAAGGTGAACCGAAATTTCTAATACATTTTAAACTTTAATATGAAATCAAATGATTGACATACGAGAGTGCGGCTCTGCACTTCAATACTCCTTACGTTGAAACATTTTGTTTAAGCAAGTAAAAACTTAGAACCATATTTTATTTACAGATGGCGCTGTACTTGATAAGAAAAAAGTACATCGAAATCTTAAGACAATTAAAGAGCATTTATTTTGTGTAATTCACTACTATTTCCATATCTGCGCCCTCGATAGCTCGAATTACAAACGTTAATGGAATTTAATCTATGTAATCGCTATCATTGATTTTGGAAAAGGTTGGATTACATACGTTATTCTCGCTTTAGTATATTAATGCATAGTGGAAGCATATACTTTGTTGTTCACATAGACACTTAAGCTTGGTTGATTGATTGAACCTACTGGCCAGTGTCAAACAGCCGGGTTTATGACAGTAATGTGGCCATGGAGGAAACATATAATGATCCCGAAGGATCTCCTATCCAGCTACTCCCTCGTGGAGACAGACTGGGGAGGCCTGAGGGAGGATTGAGGACCCAGTTTGTTGAACTTTAAATTAGTTACATATTTTTGAGTTACAAGTATTTGTTAAATTCGACTGATTTGTTGATTTCATATTTTAAGAGGGTTCCTACAGTTCATAATGTGCATAATTTCACCTAAGATGTTTTACAATGGTCTTATTGGCTGATTCTTTACTTTATCAGAGTTTAGTTTCATTAGTGAAGTTTGTCCATAAAGAAGTTTGTAAATCTTTATATTATTTCCATTTTACACAATATTATTTAGTATTTCCGTTTTTGTTACTTTCTTATTCTTTAGAAGTATAAAGAACTCTTTAAACGCATTTCAGATATTTTGTTTGTGTTAAAATAATAAATTCAAGACCATGAACTAAATGTATATTATAAGCATACCGAAAATTTAGAATTTATATTTTACATTGGAGAATTGGGAAATTAGAATAATGTAGTTATGTTTTAGCGATGCGTAGTTTTTAGGGTTATTAACAATTTGAAATACATTTTGACGTATAGTTAGTTTTCTGTTAATTTTAAAATGATGTTTCATTAGTGGATATTTTTCCATTATGTAATGGTACGGGGAACCTCTTTTACCTACCACAAGATCCAAGATCAGTTGGGGCCGCGGTAGCCCAGTCGGTAGAGCGCCGGCCTCGTAATTGGAAGATTGTGGGTTCGGTACTCGAGCCGGCCAAAGACCGTCGTGTACACTAATGGTGGCTGGTGCACATAAAATCTGTCGTGGCCGCAATGTCCTCCATGGTACCATCAAAAATTATACCTCTGGGGGTCACCGAAGCGGGAGAGCCATCACTTCCGTGGAGGATCAAAATTGTGATAGCATGTCTCCGGACCACCTCTAGGGGTGTGTCCCAGACCGTCGCCAATTGCCCATCTGCGCAGCACCAGTGCGACGTAAAACTCAACCAACCAACCAACCAAGATCAGTTGATTTTTTACTAATCTTATGTAGGGAATGTCGGAAAACATCCGTGTTCCGTAATGTAATAACCAATAATCTGATTCGCATACATATAAGAGGTGTCCACCTTTTTAATGAATTCGTAAGCTCCTCTTCTTTAGTAGAGGACGATCATTCTGACTGCCAATCCAACATTAGTTAATCTTTCAGTATATTTTTAAGTAAGGAGACCGGGAATGGTACGTGAAGATGATCGGTTGTGCTCTCTGCCGATATCGCCTCTCTAGCTAGATGATCCGCTAACTAGTTTCCAAAGGTGCCAACGTGCGCTCTTATCCACTGAATTGTTACTGGTTTATGGGGATTATTTAAAAGTTTATTCCAGGAGTTTAGGATTATTTCAAATTTAGGGAGTGTTTGATCAAAGAGGGATATTTTTGAGTAACTGTCTGAAAGAATTAGTGCACAATTTGGTTGGGTGTTTAGTGAACAGAACCAAGCTATGGCTTCTATTATTGCAAGGAGTTCTGCCTGGAAAACCGTATTTAGGTGATGCAGTTTAATTTGTCGTTGATAAATTAAATTTGAATTAAAAAATGAGACAAAGGAACAAGCGACACCATCGGGGGTCTTAGAGCTATCTGTATATATGTTCAGAGGGTGGGAAGGGGCGGATTCTTCAATAAAGAAGTTTGTAAGATGAAAATAATTTGGAAAGTTAAGGTGGGGATTGGTAAGAATAGATAATCGTAGCAGATTTTAAATTTGTTATACATGATGTATGAACGATTATTTAGAATTTCAAATTCCCGATAGTCTTTTTGTAACAAGAGGGTAATGGGGGGGGGGAGAAGAGAGCCTGTGATTACGCATAGGACATCATTTGATGTACTTTTGTATGATGTAAGAGCTTGAATTACCGCTAAGCACTGGGCTGATTTCAATTTTTTGATCCCATGGGAATTAAGATCCCCAAACCACACTTGATAACCGTAGGTTAGCTGTTTGAATGTTACTGCTTCGTACCAAACTTTTAAGAATGTGTTAATGACTTCAGCTTATCTGTCTGTCTGTCCGTCTGCCTGTTCGCGCTCTAACTCCCGTAAATATTTATGAAATTTCTTGAACTGATATATTTTATTCAAGTTCGCTATCGGTTGTTCCCTATTGAAAATCTAGTGAATATCTCTACAGGTTTGTGTACAGGGACACCAGAAAGTATTCCAAACCATTGTGTTCTATGAGAGTTAATTCTATAAATCATATTTTAATAACTTTACTTTGCTGAAAGCTTAATGAAATTGAAATATGCTATTCATATTCACAAAAGAATGCTTTGTGTAGAATATAGTATGAATAGCATAGGTTTGCAGGCCACACAAAAATTAAAGTTTGCTGGAATTGCACTTTTGTTAAAATTAAGCGTTTTTAACACTTTCTAACAATTTTTAAGTGTGAATATGATTTCGATTTGTGTATCTGTCTCTGTCTGTTCTTCTGTCCGTCTGACTGTTTCACTATCGGTCTTTCCGAGCTCTAACTCCTCTAAATATTTACGGAATTTCTTGATACTGATATATTTTACTCAAGTTCACTATCGATAGCTGCCCTTTAAAAATAGAGCGAATACCTCTTCTACTTTGTGTATAGTGACACCCGAAAATATTAAAAGCATTGTGTTCTGTAAGAGATATTTCTATAAACCGTATTTAAATACCTCTAACTGTTCACAAATTTTAATGAAATTGCAATATGTTATTCAAGTTCACTATCGGATGTTTCCTATGTAAAACAGAGTAAACTCCTAACTGGTTTGTGTACAGGGACACTCGAATGTATTCCAAAGCACTACATTCGATGAGAGGTATTTCTATAAACTCAATTTTAATAACTTTTACTTTGCACAAAGCTTAATGAAATTGAAATATATTATTCATATGCACAAAAAAATTCTTTGTATAAAATATAGTATAATTAGCCTTAGATTTACAAGTCCACACAAAATTATTCAGTTACATTAAGAGCTATTAATAAAAGTTTGCTGGAATTGCACTTTCGTTTACGATAAGCGGTTTTAGCACTTTCTAAGAATTTTTAAGTGTGAATATGATTTTAATTTGCGTATCTTTCTGTATCTTTTGCGTTCATCTGTCCGTCTTCGCGCTCTGACTCCCGTAAACATTTATGGAATCCCTTAAAACTGATAAATTTTATTCAAGTTCACTATCAGATGTTCCCTATTGAAAATGGAGCGAATACCTCTACTGGTTTGTGTACAGGGATATTTGAATATATTTCAAAGCACTGTGTTCTATGAGAGGTATTTATATTTAAATATATTTACTATTCGCAAATGTTCATGAAATTGCAATATGCTATTCAAGTTCACTATCGGGTGTTTTATACGTAAAATAGAGTAAATACCACCATTGGTTTGTGTACAAGGACACTCGAAAATATACCAAAACGTTATTTTCTATGAGAGAGGTATTTCTATAAACCAAATGTTAATAACTTTACTTTGGACAAATCTTAATGAAATTGAAATATGTTATTCATATGTGAAAAAGAATGCTTTCTATAGAATATAGTATGATTAGCATTATATTTACAGGGTCACACAAAAATATTCAGTTATATTAAGAGCTATTAATAAAAATTTGCTAGAATTACACTTTCGTTTACATTAAACATTTGAACCCTTTTTATAATTTTTAAGTGCGAATATGATTTCAATTTGTGCATCTATCTGTCCAATTTATATATTTCTATCTGTCTGTCTCCCGCCTCTAGCGTCCGTAAATATTTTCCTAATTTTTAAAAAGTGATATACATTAATCAAGCTCACTATGGAATATTCCCTATTTAAAATGACGTTAATAGGTCCTGTACAACTAGTTTGTGTACAGGGATAACAACAACCAAAAAATAAATAAATACAATATATTAAAATCACACAATCAACTGATTGGGAAGAAAATCATATTTATTGAAATTTATTTTTCCGACTGAGTGAGAATAATGCCTGAACCGGGAGTCGAACCCCAGATCTTTGACTTACAGGGTCAAGGCTGGCAAGGTCAAGGCATGTCCACTGGTTGTCGGCCTGGATAGCTCAATTGTTAGAGCCTTGTAAGTCAAAGATCTGGGGTTCGACTCCCAGTCCAGGCATTATTTTCACTCAGTCGGAAAAATAAATTTCAATAAATAAATAAATGCCATTGCATTACGTGTTAGGACATACATTTTTAAAAATAACATTTTAAAACTTTCTACTGTAAAAATCATAATGAAATTGACATACATTCTTAATATTCTAAAGTAATGTTTTGTATGGAATATGATATTATTAGCCTTCAGATTTACAGGGCTATACTAGAATATTCAGATAGTTAATCTATCTGAATTTTAAGTGCAATTACAATGGCTGAATGGCTGTATTTTCTTTTGCGTTAATCCTTTTTAATACTTTCCAACAATGTCTAAGAGTGATTTTAAATTCAATTAGTCTATCTGTATACTTTTCAGTCCTTCTGTCTGTCTGCTGTGTGATAACGTAGTCAAAGAATATTGAAAGTTACACGATACGACAAGTACGACATACAGATGGAAAGTGTTATTAATCAATGCGTATTGCATGATTTTTCATTCTTGTTGATTTTTTTATTAATATATATACCGAAAGGATAGGTATATATAAGGCAAATTGGCATTACGTATTTCTTAAGATACCATCCTCTTTAGGGCACAAAATTGATTTTATTTTTTCGATATTAGAATTATACTTTCTTGAGATAATCCTTCCCAATATTGTTCTTACTATTTTTAACTAATATCATATACTTTAACAAACAGACCAACATTTTGATTTATTCCGGTGTATTATGAGTAACCATCCTTTTTTATACCACTGCTTTTCTTGAAAATCATTTTTCTTCATACTGAATCGTAATAACATACTGGAAAAAATTTCACTACAAATAAAGTAGTATGTAAAAAAAAAAAAAAAAAAAAAAAAAAAAGCGGTTATTAACGATGCTTCGGAATGAATTAAAATATCGGTATTTCTGACTTCAGCAATAATGATTTTAAAGTGTGTTACAGAATGCATTGGTGTATCCTAGAAGATTTGTGAGTGTGTCCCGTAGTTTTACAGAGAAATATATGTCCAAATGTAAAAATAAATATAGCTGTTTTAATTTACCGTTTCATTTACTGATATACCACTTTTTTTCTCAATACTATATCGTTATGATGTTAATAAACAGAGTCAGAAACAGGCTGTTTTTCTTGCAAAAAATACAGCTCTTGTTGTCTATGTTCCTGATTTTGAAATTTTTGGAAGTGGTTCATATATTTTGATTTCAAAAAATAAAATTAAAGGAACTATAAATAAATCGTAATGTTGTTGAAATAGAAACAATATTTTGAACAATTCTATTCTGGAAGTGAACAAAACTTAAGTGCCAGTTAGAAATCAAAATTATGGCGTACTCTGATATACGAGTTATTTTAAGCATTATATTTTATTTTTAAGAACAGAGATTTTTTATCTTCTTTACATTGAAGTGCAAAAAGAAAGCTGTTATTCTTTGTAGGAAATTAGTTTTGTCTTTTGTATAATTATTGTAACATTTCTCAGAAATTTGTATATAGTGTGCCCTCATTTATTTGTAGAATTTTAAATGGGCTTAAAGTTTGAGAACCACTCTACTGATTACCACGTGGAATCATCGACTTTCTATTAAAATTATGGTAAATGAAGTTGGCATAGGGCTCTGAATATAAATGTATGTACGTTAAAAAATGAACTATTCATGAAGGAAAAAAAGAAAACCTTTATGAAATTTACAATTTTAAGAATAATTTCTTTAATGTTGTTATTGTTGTTGTTATTATACAATCTACCAATAAGTATTTCGACAATTTCGAATTTAGACATTTAATCAAATTTCTAGAAAAAATCTTTAGGAATCGTCTTGCTACTTTTTAAGTATAAAGAACATATTATTCTTCATATATTTCAGCAAAAGTTTTGTCCTGAAGAGGGAAAAGGGACCTGTAAAACATTAAACAAAAATTAAAATTAGAAACTCTTAAAAAAAAAAAAAAAAAAAAAAAGTTTTGGATCACCATGTAGAAAGTAATGCTTGAAGGGTGTTTTGACTGCAGCATGTTATTATAAAGATTTTTCTAATTATCTGTATAAATTTTTATGCGATTACCACATATATTCATTGCGATGTAACTTTTTTTTTTTTTTTTAAATTGCAAATAAAATTACCACTTTTTTATTTATAACACGTAAGTCACTAGACCCAGGGCAAAGCCATTTTTAAGACATTTGACGTATTACATTAGACACAGCTTACAGCAATCAGAATGCAAAATATTAAAAAACTTACGAAATATCAGCAGTTTTATTAAATAATTTTTAACTACGCTTGCGCAAGTGTTTCAAAAAAATCACTTGCATAATTCAATAGCCAAAGATAGCTGCTTATATGAAAGCCCCAAATAAATATCGTGTAAATGAAAAAAGTTCTGAGCGATAGAATGAACATAATTTCAGTTCCTTTGAAAAAAAAAAAAAAAAAAAAAAAAAAAAAGATGCTATAGTAGGGGGCTTTATCAATATTTATTTACATTTAGGTATCATCATTTATTGAATAAAAACAAAAATATGAGTAAAACCTCTCATAGTTCATATTTTATTTTGAGAGAACTGAAATTTTGTTCATTCTATCTCTCATAACTTTTTTCATTTAAATGATATTTTATTTGGGATTTTCATATAAGTAGATCAATACCTTTGGCTATTAAATTATGAAAGGGATTTTTTTTAAAGCTTGCGCATGCGTAGTTAAAAATTATTTAATAAAAATGCTCATATTTCGTATAGTAATCAACATTTTTGCATTCTGATTGTAGTATGCTGAGTCTAATGTAGTATAACAATTTTCCTAATTATGGTTTAGCACTGGGTTTATATCTTACGTGTTATGTTAAAAAAAAAAACTGGTAATTTTATTTGCAGTTTCAAAGAAGCCATTATAGATCCATGAATATATGTGCTAGCCTCATAAAAATTCATAGAGATAATAAGAAGAATCCTCGGATACTGCAGCCAAAACGCATTTCAAGCATCACTTTTAATAGGGTGATCCAAAATATTTTGACTTTTGTTTAATTTTTTACTGGTACCGTTTTTTTCTTTAGGACAAAACTTTTGCTTAAATATATGAGTTGAAAAATGTTCTTTATATTTTTAAAGTTTCAAAATGATTCGTAAAGAATTTTTCAGGTGTTTGACAAAACGTCTAAATTTGAAAGTGTCCAAATACTTATTGGTAGATAGTGTGTTACTACTACTATTATTATTATTTGCACGTGTATCCAATGTATGAAAGATTTTCTATAAAGATTATAGTACTATTTGATTTTACCTGTTGAATGCGAGGTCCAGTATGATTGTTTCTTTCCCAAATTTCTTCATAATCTTCACACTTCGTTTCAAAAGGATCTTCTAGTAAAATTTCTTGTTTCTAAAATTTAAAATTAGTAAACACCACTTTTTTTAAAAATACAATTTAACCCTTTAAGATTAATAAATTTAAGATAAATAAATAGTCACTCTTTTTTGTATTATTTGTCATAATTTAATCTTTTTTAGACGAGTGTCTGCAAATAGTAGTCCAAGTACATTTTTTATGCCGCCTTTAGACGTTCCCTTAAAAAATATGTTTTTTTTTTAAATTAATTAATTAATTTTTTTAAGGATTTCGCGTATTTAAATTTCATTTTATAAATGATATCAGCGTATATATATATCAGTGGCGTTTCTTCCCCCGATTTCTGAGGATGAAATTTAATTAAATGATTTAAACTTGAATGCTTAAAATTCTTTAGTTAAATACAATAACGTTTAGAGAAATATCCAAAGGCGTGATTAATTGTTTAAAGTAGGAAAATCTGCAAGATTAATAAAAAATAAAATAATCAATTGTTATCCTTCGCTTACTTTCAGAGGGGACAATACCTAATCCTGCGGACTGCCGTGGCCAATGTTATTCTACCGGAAAATTTGTTTCCAAAATTACTCACTACCTAATGCGTATATTTTAATTCTGTTCTTACAGTCAGAAAATTCATAACGGTTAAATGAGTAGTCATTTTGAAAAATTCATTTTTACTTTCCGAACACTGTAGTGAGGAAAGTATTGTAATCATGCCAAAAATCCGAATTTGAGATTCCGATGTTTCTATACGTTTCGAGGTCCACTGAGTCCGTTTTCACTATTTTTACGATGATATATGTATGTGAGTGTGTATGTATGTGTGTATGTATGTGTGTGTGTATGTGTGTGAGTGAACACGCTAACGTCTAAACGCTTTGCTCGAATGAGCTGTAAGTTGGTACGCATGTTGCAAGTCACCGTTGCACGAACCCTATTGATTTTCAGGAATCTAGCACTTATAGTTTTTTTTACAGGTACACAAAGAAAAATTCTTTATGATTATGGCCTATGGGACTAAAATCTTAAAAGTGCAATAGCATTTAAACGCCTTATTCAATTGAGCAAAAAATGTGTGCATTCATTATAGGTCACAGATACTCAATCTGTACAGATTTTGGAGAATCTAGCACTTATAGTTTTTTTACAGGGACACAAAGAAAACTTCTTTATCATTATCGCCTATGCGGCCAAATTTTTAAAAGTGTGATAGCGTCTAAACGCCTTATTAATCTGAGCAAAAAATTTGTACACATGTTATAGGTCACAGTTGCACCAACTGTTTAGATTTTGGTGAATTTAGCACTTACAGTTTTTTTGCAGAGACACAAAGAAAAATTCTTTATCATTATGGCCTATGGGACGAAATTTTTAAAAGTGCGATAGCATCTAAACGCCTTATTCAATTGAATTGAAAATTTATATGAATATTACAAATCACTGTTGCACTAACTATAAGCATTTTGGTGAATCTAGCATTTATAGGTTTTTACAGGGACACAACGAAAAATTCTTTATCATTATGATCTATGGGCTCAAAGTTCAGTAGCGTTAAATAAAACATCGTGTAATATATGGAGAAAAATGCTCAAACACTCTATTATGGTTTTCTCTCTTTTGTTTGTTTTACAACTCCTCTTTCTTTACTTTATCTGCAAAACTGTTAATTACTAAATGTTCGGAAAGTCGAGTGGAGTCACTACAGACTTTTTTTTTTTTTAATTTTGAGTTCAAAATTGCGATTTCTCACAAAGTGCATTTTACTCATTTTCTAACACTAAGAATTAAAAATATCAATTTTTGGAAAACAAGTACTAATTTAACACTTATGAATTTTCTAAATGTGAAAACAGAATTGAAAAATATTCATTAGATAATGTGTAATTATGGAAATAAATTTTTCCATATAATAACATGGGCCACGGCTGTCGGCGAGATTAGGTACTGCCCGCTCTTAAGGGATTAATCCCGTAACTTGTTATATATATATAATAGCTTGTGTTTCTTTTAAACGGCTTTTGAGTTAAGGATTTAAATTGATTGAACTTATATTCTCATCATCACTAGGAAATTTCTCGTCCACTGTTAACCCTTTATTCGCCGTTTGCAAGGTATTGCAGAAATTGAGTTTAGTCTAAAATGGATATAACTATTTTGTTGAAAATTTGAGGTTAAGAGTTTTTGAGAATGAAAAATCGATTTGATGTATTCTCATCTTCAGGAAAATTCGCGTTCGTTTTATCCAACGGTTGCAAAGTATGATAAAAATTGAGGTTTTCAGAAATAGATGCATCGATTCTGGTGAAAATTTGAAGCACAACTGTTAGTTGGGCTCATCCTGATATTTAGGAAAACTCGAGTTTGCTGTTAACTCTTTCTGCTGTGGTTACAAAATATAGCAGGAATTAGTTTACTCGGAAATTAATGTAACGATTTTACAGTAAGTTTTGGGTTGGAAAATCGATTGGAGTAATCCTCAACTTCAGGAAAATTTCTGTTCCCTGTTAATACTTTATCCGCTGGTGGCAAAATATGGCAAAAATTGAGTTTATTCCGAAATGAATGCAATAATTTTACAAATAACTTTGGGTTATAGATTTCTGAAAAAGAGAAACCCATCGGAACTCATCTTTAATACAATTAGCTTTGACTGTTAAACCTTTCTTCGTCCTTTGCAAAACATGATAAAAACCTGGTTTTCTTAGAAATGAATCTCGCAATTTTGGTAAAAACTTAGAATTAAGGGTGTCTTGAAATGACAAACTCATCTGACTCACTGTCATAATCAGAAAAATTAGCTCTCACTGTTAACTGTCATATTACTCGTTGAAAAATATTGCAAAATCTTGATTTTCTTAATAACAGCTTAAGTGATTTTGATAAAAAGTTAGGACTAAGCGTTTTTTGAGACGACAGTCAGATCAGAGGTTACAAATTATAGCAGAAATTTTATTTACACGGAAATGGGAATTCATTTCGATAAAAACTTTGAATTGAAATTTATGAGAGGACAAACTCATCTGACTTATCCACATTTTTAGGGAAATTAGGGTTCATACTTAATTTTCGCTCTGTCTGTTTCAAAATATGACAGAAACTTGATTTTCTGGGAAATGGTTCAAACGACTTCGACAAGAACTTAAAGTTAAAGTTTTTTTTCATTTTCTTTCTTTCTTTCTTTTTTTTAAGATGACAATTCCATCTGAATGATTCCCATATTTACGAAAATTAGTGTCAACTGCTAATCGGCACTCCTCTCGTGGGAAAACATGGCAGAAATTTAGTTTTTTTAAAAACTACTTGAATAATTCTTATAATAATTAAGATTTAGGGTATTTTTGAATTTACAGTTCAGTCTACATTTCCGCCCTCATTACAATTAAAGTTTACCGGTAACTCAGGCTTCGGTTGGGAATAAAAATGGCAGTAACTTCGTTTCGAAAGCATTCGAAAGATTTTGGTAGAAATTTAAAGTTAATGTTTTTGAGATAATATTTCGATCTAAAATACACTCATCTCTAAAATACACTCATAATACTACTCTTTAGGATAAGTAGCATCAGTTGGTAACTCGCACTTCATCAGGGAAAAATACGCCAGAAATTTGATTTATTTTTAGAAATCACTTGAATGGTTTTAAAAAAAAAAGTGGGGGAAGGGGGGGGGGGAGGGGGGTTAGAGGATTTTTTGAGATGAAAAACTGAACTGGCTTGTCTTTTTCTTCAGAAAATTTAGCAGTCGCTGGTAATCCATATTTTGCCTGAAATAAAATATAGCAGAAACCTGGTTTACTAAAAAACTGCTTGAATGATTTTGATAAAATATTACAGTTAGGAGTTTGAGATAATTCGATTTGAGTTTTCCTAATCTCCAGAATATATGGCTTGAATATTTGACTTTCACTGGTTACCCAGCTCTGCGCAGGGCAAACAAATATAAGAAATACATTTTCATAAAAAATATCTATTTACACCACGAATGATTTTATAATGACCTCGAATGATATCGATCATCCAAGTACATTTTTTTAATATAGAATTCTTGATTTTTTCTTTTAATTGAATGCACAAATTAAATAATTGTATTAACAGGTAATGTTCAAACGAAGTAAAAATTTTATTTAAATGAAACAGTAAGAACTTACAGTTTGATTCAAAATAGAGTTTCGAGATTAATTAAATTTCTTAAATCATAGCTTTTTAAACTTTTTAACTAGGCAGATTAATAAGTTATTCCAAAAAGGATTTAAATATAATTTTCGTGAAATTTGGTATTTTTATTTTATTATTATTATTATTTTGTATTCTATAATAAATTATGATTTTAATTTTTAAATCAAATTTAATTGATTACTTAAGTAAACTAGATATGGGTGCTTACCATTTCGACGAAAATCTTGTAAGTCCTTCCAGGTTTCATAAAAATTCCTTTTACAAAAGGATTCACAGCTTCATAAGGAGAATGAATAGAAAATAAAACCCCCGGTCGATTTCCAGGTATAAACATTTCACTCTCATCAATGTAAAAAGTTAATACATCTGCAGGAGATTTTACTAAAATAAAACAGAATCTTAGAAATAGAAAATGAAGAAAACTATTGCTTAAAAAAAAAAAAAAAAAAAATTAAAAAGCTATTATTCAATATCACAATAAAACCTTTTGCAATTAAAAGAAAAGAAAAAAAATTGATGGCTTAAGTTTTGAATTGTACTGCATCCAGTCCATTGTGCATGACCCACTATCAAATCGTTAAGCTGAAAATGTTGCTAAATAATTTAATAAATAGGGGTTTTTTAACGAGTTGTCAGTAAATAGAAAATTTCGTGTATTCATACTTCGCATAGTTGAGGTTATAGTAACTGCAGCTAAAATGCCAGCTTGCCTTCTGTTGTATACATATGTAGGGGAAGGGTGGGCAAAATGGGGTGGTAGGAAAAAACGGGGTTTTTGATAATACCATTTTTGATAATCCGGCGAATTTCAAATTCCAATACTGCAGAATAACCGCTAAGATTGTAAAGTTGAAATAAATATTACTTCTTGCATTTCTTTCTATTTGTCAAAGAGTTATTGGCCAGAATAACTTTAAGCACCCCATTTTGCCCACCCTTCCCCTATTAGCTGATTCAAAGATTCAAAGACGGAAGTTCACCACTATGCAGCAGTTTTGAGCGATTTTAACCACCAAAGAGGGGCTCTGAAGACAAATTTCACATTACAACGGGAAATTCTGAAAGATCCCATTTCTAGAGGTTAAGCCTCCCCCGTTATTTATTACATGAACATTAAAAAATAAATAAATTAATTAAATAAAAAAATTGCTGCCGGATACAAAATTCCACGCGACAGAGGACAGCAAGTTGATTACAAAAACAAAATTTAGGCTTCTAATGAGGAAATCTCGTAGGGAGATAGAATCTGATTAGGTGGTTAGAGAAGGTGGTCTGATTAGGTGGTTAGAGAAGACACAAAACACAATAATTACATGAGATAATTCTAAGACAACCACTTTAGTTGACGTAAAGACAAAATTACGCCAGACGAATGAACACGAAGAACAACGAAAACACAGAAAAGAAGAGAGCCATGTCAGTGTCGTCGAAGTTACTACTAAACATATCATTTAAAAAATAGGGATCAACATCTAAATTTAACGACTAAAAGGAAATAGCTTATCTAAAATAAAGCATCATGAAAATGCGATGAAATGAACGTCTGAGTTTTCGTTGGACCATTGTTTTCTACACGCTTTATATTCAACCGATTGCCGCCATCTATACAGAATCATCATACCGCGCTTCTCGCAGTCGCATCAAAGCTAGAGGTAAGCAAGTGTTACCGACATTCTACATGCACACACACGCACATGCATATGTGTGTATATGTATATACTGGGTGTTCCATAAAACTGTACACATTTCAAAAATTTATAAACATTGAAGGAATTGGTAAAACTGAACGTGGTTTGCGAAAAAGTTATTCTCGTGCAGGGAAATATATATATATATATATATCTATAATAATAAAAGAAGATGTTTGTCTGTCTGTCTGTCTGTCTGTCTGACTGTGCATCTATACGTTCAGCCCCTACTGAACGCAGAAGTATAAAATTTGACATACGGGTGCTCAGAAGCCTTCCCGAGTTGATAGTGAAAACAGAATTTAAAAATTTTAATTAGTTCCGGAGATATTAATTAAAACGTCGACCAATGCCTAATTAAAAAGCGAGCGGATCGTAATTTTCGCCCTTCAGCGTGTTCCTCAAAAGAGAAAGCAGAGAGAGAAAAATTTCGCGGGTTTTTCTAAAGCGATCGCTTCCGATCTGTTGGAAATATCGAAAATACACCTGTACCACGAGAAAGAGCATTTATTACCGATTCTTACGGTACAATTTTTTTTTTTTTTTTTTTTTAAATACGGATTTTTTATATTTTTAAAAAAAGTTTTAAAAAGGGTCGAAAATTTCTCTTTTTCTCGATCGTCTTTTTTGAAACGCCCTGTACGACCGAGTAAATGTTCCATTTCTTAACAACTGGTATATTTGGAAAGGATATTTAATCCTCTTTCGAACCATATAAACATTTTTACAAAATACGGATTAGCGATCCATATTTTTAGATTTTACGAAACATCGAGTTTTTCACAAAACATTTTATAACTCAAAAGCGTTTAGAGATAAATCTTTTCTTTTTTTTTTTTTTTTGTATATAGATCTCGCTTCAACAATTGAATACCCAAAAGATTGAGAGAAAATTTCAAAAACTGAATGAGTTATTATTTTTTAAATTTTCAGTATCGCGGCAGTTTTCGATGAAATTCTGAATCGATGTTTCTGAAACTCTTGCAACTGAGCTTGACAGAGAAGAGAGAATAAGATTCTTCAGTGCCAGGTGCTAGAGGTCGGGAAAAAGTTATTCGCCCACGTGACAAAGTATACTGGAAATAAAAAAAGGAGTTTTTGAATTTTTTCAATTTAAAATCGATCAAAAGCAGAACTTCGAAATTGCCCGTCATTATGGCTCACCTGTACGCAGTTAAAAAAATCTAAAGTATAGCTTTAAAAATAAAATAAATAGACATATTATATTTATTTAAATTCATTTTTATTTCATCTGTTAATGACACCATTCACCAATTTCATCTGTTAATGAGTTACTTTTAACAGAATAATATTGATTTTTTCCCTTTTTCTTTATGAATTCGGTTGTAAAAAAGAAGTTTTGGAATTCTTAAATTTTAGATGGATTTCAATAGAAATCGTTAATCGCCCTTGATAGATTAGCCATTTTGAGTCTAAAATATATCATAGATATTCATTATTGTAATACATAATACATCATTCAAAAGATATTTTAAAGTATTTTTATTGCAGGCTATTAAAATGATATAAGCCGTTGAAATTCTGTACGAAACTTTCGGAGAAAACTACGGAAAAACCAGAAAATTTTTAAATTTTAATCACATTAAAAACTGAGACAGATAATATACACTAAAAATATACATTTTAAAATATTAAAAGCACAAAAACATAAATTTAAACGTTTCGAGCCTTTTACAGGCTCCTCGTCAGTAAAAAACATCAAGTGTAAATGATGAGATGAACAACAGACTTTCATTATGTGAGTACAACGTATTCAACAGGAACTGCGCATGCCTCATTAAGTGGCGAAAAATGTTGATTTGTGTACCAGTCCTGCAGGAAAATTCTTGAGTGATAATTTAAACAATTAGATATGATTATTTTAGTACTGTTAAAATCAGGTAAATGGTCTGTTTCTATGGCATGCTGAACTATTTTTGAATGTATATCAAGGTTTTTGAAATTTGTTTTATGTTCCTTAATTCGAGTATGAAGAGAACGGCCAGTTTGACCAATATAAACTGAACTACAAGATTTACAAGGGATATTATAAATAACACCTGTACGGGAAAAAGGGGGGATAACAGTTTTAAAATTAGAAAGGAAATTACGAATTAGAAATTAAGGTTTATAGGAAACAGATAAATTAACAGTGCGTAAAACTCTGGCAATAGATTCAGAAATATTTTTATAGTAAGGAATAGTAACAAACGATTTAGGTGAATTAGATGAATTAGGTTTACGATTATCCTTATTAAAATCATACTCTTTTAATTTTCTTTTAAGCCAGCGAGAGGGATAATTATTACGCTTTAAGTCCGAAAAAATCTTTTTCAATTCCAACTGGAAAAGTTCATCGGTACTGCAATATAATTTTGCGCGGTGAAGTAACGTATGGAAAACAGCAGATTTATGTGAAGAAGGGTTAGCTGAATTAAAATTTAAATATTGGCCTGAAAATGTAGGTTTCCTATAAACAGAAGTAACAAATTTAGAATAAGTATCAGAAGGTGAACGCTCAATTAAAATATCTAAGAAAGGGAGTTTATTATCTTTTTCTTGTTCTAAGGTAAACTGAATTGAAAAGATAATAAACTCCCTTTCTTAGATATTTTAAGTGAGCTTTCACCTTCTGATACTTGTTCTAAATTTGTTACTTTGTGAGGTTGAGACGTTAGAACGTCACCACAGTTGTTTCAATTAAGCTGGATCCAGCAAAGTAGGAAGTGGGGACGGTTAAAATCACTCCGACGCCAGTGACTCGGTGACGGTTGAGGTCGAGCTAGTTTTGTGTCGGCAGGGTGCTGCATTAAAAGACTTAGATTCTGAATATTAGTTAAATTAGAAGTGATTTTTAAAAGTACGGATTGAAATGCAGTGAAAGGAGGATGTAGGAAGAAGTGTAAAAATGGAGATGGTTTTAGTAGATGGTGGATGTTGGAGGATCGATAGTGGATGTTGGAAGATCGTATGGTGGATGTTGGAGGATCGATAGTGGATGTTGGAGGATCGATAGTGGATGTTGGAGGATATTATAGCGAATGTGATGATTCTTATTTTGGGTGAATATCGAAGTGTAGAGTAGTGGAGTTTTAGTGGCGTGAAGTTAAGTAGCGTTGAGTGTTGGTCAACATAAAACAATTTTATATAATTGACAAGGAATTTGAAAATATCAAATATCTAAAAGTGAATGGAATAGACAAGGACAGAGGAAGAGCTAAAATAAAACACAATATGGTGGCTAGAAATGCATACAACTAAATTCTTGGTAATATACAATAGTAAAGAATGTATTTAAAGCAAATTTCCGTGACAGAAGTTTTTAAAAATGATTACTGTAAAGAATTCTAGAAAGTTATTCAACCTGTAGATATAACTTAATATACGCTTGCATCAGATTGAATTATTATTTTCTAAAAACTCTGAATTGGAGACCTTAAATTTTCTGCATCCAAAATATATAGGGGGTTTCACAGTACCAAGCTTCAGAAATTCTATGGGTGGTAGGGCGCATCCCGACGACTCGGAATCATGTGTCAATAAAGCTTCCTTCAAACTCTGGCAACATTCAAAGCTTCAAAAGTCATAAATTATCCATTGTCCGAAAGTTACCCTTGAAATTTTGCACACATTTACAATGAAGGACATTACTTTTTATTGCTCTTTTACAAAAGAGACCAGTTCCCATGCAAGTATCGCACTAGGGGATTTGTGAGTGAGGGCTCGAGCGAGCTTCGATTCTCAAAAACTACATCAAGGAAATATCAAAAGAAACCGAAGTTGAAGCTTTCCAGTTGCCAGTGTGTGAAGGCTCCTTAAGGGGGTCTGAAATGCTTTGCTTGCGTGGTGGTATACGCAGTAGAAAAAAAAAAATCAGAAATATGAAGTTACTACGCAAGTGAATATTCCTTTTGATAATAAATGTATATGAACTAAAGGGAACGTGGGTCAAAGATAGTGCTCGAAGTTTCGTCTACGGACTTCAACGCAGGCCTCAAATCTATAGCGTATGGAATTTCGACTTTATCTCAAATTTACCGGGCAGCTACTGAAATTTGTGCTACTAGAATATTATGAGAAATTTATGAGAAATTTATGAGAAATAATTATGAGAAGTGATCATTACTCAATAACTATAAGAACAGAGTGTGCAAAATTTGTGTTTGCATTTTTGTATAATTTCGACTTATCAAACCAATGATGTTAAAAAAACGCGGTTGAAATACGAAAAGACAAAAGAAACAGGTGAAGAGACTGTTTAAGAGTCAAGAAATGTTATTTAAAATAGGATTCTTTCAATCGTGGATCATGCGTTGTATCACTGTTTTAAAATATACCATCTAATTTTAGTTGAAATGGTATTTCCTTTTGCGTTCACGCTTTTTAATACTACGAGCTTAAGAAATCGCGATCAAACGAATTCTTAATTTACGGGTTTTGTTTTTATAATTATTGTATACAGGATGACTTTCCTAACTAAATCGAAGAATGCTCTACAACTTTGGCATAGATTCTTTTCTAGCATCAATTACCATATTCGAGATACGATCCCTAAATCAACTATTTGCCTAAAGAAAGCTCTATAACTAATTCCAAAATTGCAGCACACAGCACTTGAACTACAGATACCACATTCAAAGCAATAGACATCGTCATTCTTATGTTTAAGCGAAGGTGTTACGGCTTTAATGAACACACTATATAACATAGTAATAAACTCATACTTTACTGATCCAGTTAAATAGTTACTGAAGTACGTTTCTTAAAGTGTTTTCGTTTCAAAGAAGGTTTAGAAGCTCTAATTTAAGTTGCATGAATGTAAATTCTGAAATACTACATGAAATAAATACATCCAATAATAATTCAAAAGTATAAATGAGCTTCTAAAGTTTAAATATGAAAAATAAATAAATAAATAAAAGATATTTTTAGATTGGTAAATTAATAGATTTAAAAGTTTATAATACTTTTATATAAAAGTAGTTTTTTTTTTTTTTTTTTTTTTTTTTTTTTAAATACCAAAAGTAGCGACTAAATGTATATTTCTGAACTTACTGAAATGGTCACTTTTATTCGCCTGTGTAGGTTTCTCGTTGTTTTCAACAACAGAATACAAAGTGTAACAGATCATTGCCCCTTTAATACCATATTTTGTTCGTAAGTATGGTCCATTTGGTGGCTCTTCATTTCGTGTATAACCTCTATAAAGAAAAAAGATTACATGACTCTAAAAATAAAAAGTAGTAATTGAAATAGTGACAAAAGCAAAAAAAAGTTAAAGTTAGAAAGACGTTAACTATCGTTAGATTTTGTAATGAGAGGCATGTTTAGTATACAAAAATCGATTATTCAAAAGCTGCCAAACTGCACGTGATTTAAAGAAAGTTAAATTACAAAACTTAGTGCAAAAAACTGCAACTTCAAATTTACCAGCTTTTAAGTACATTGATGACATCTTCTGAATAATTTAATGTATTCATCTAGGTAATAACAAATGTATAAATACACTATCTTTCTATTAATGACCGGGTATTTTCGTTTTTATACTTTGTATAGAATATTTAAAAAAATATCTGTGAATTATCTCAAAATCCGAGCACATAAAAAGTATATTATGCCTCATATATTTTATGAAATTTTTTGCTCTGAGGACAAACAAGGAACCAGTAACAAATTTAAAAAGAAATATAATGTTTGGGATCACATTGTAAAAAGTAACGCTTGAAGCACGTTGTAACTGTACTATGCGATTTCATAATCGCATAGTACAGTTACAGCTTCTTTTAATTATCTGTAATCATTTGAGTTTGATGTATATTATAGAATTAAAAAGATTTCTTGGGGAAAATTGCCTTCTTTGTTTTAGCATGCAGAATACTAAATAAAATGTATTGCCATTTTTAACAAACTTATGATATATTTGACACAAAATATCGCTATAAGAATATAAATACTAAATATCTAAAGAAATGTGAACTTACTAAATAATTTTTAACTGCTATTGGAGCAACATTAACAAAATTTCATTTGACTATTTTATGAGCCAAACGTATTAAGTTACTTCAGCAATTCAAACTCTGAAAACTCAAAAAGTTATAATTGATGGACTGTATTAAATTTAATTCCTACGGAAAAATGTGTAAATGCATAAATAAATAAATAAATGAATGAAAAAGATGCGTACATATATATTAGCAAAACTTTGAGTAGTTTTATCTACACCTACCTTTTTAATTCAATCAGTGTATTATAGTGTACATTGATTGTAAATAAGTATAACCCCCCCCCCCAACGTTTACTTTTTTCTTCTTTTCTTTTCTTTCTTTCTTTCTTTTTTTTTTTTTTTTTTTTTTTTGAGAGAGAGAGAGAGAGAGGAAAAGGAATTTAGTACATTCTATCGACGGTAATATTTTCAATTTTCGCTATATGTGTTTTGATTTTTCATATAAGTAATCTAAGATATTTGGTTAATAAATTATGTAAAATAAAGTTTGTTACTGCTTGTACATGTACATTTTAAAATTATTTAGTAACAATGCCATCTTCAGAAAACTTGACATATACTATATTAGAGAAAAGAAATTTTTTTATGTGTTTTGGTTTTTCATATAAGTAATCTAATATATTTGGTTAATAAATTATGCAAAATAAATTTTGTTGCAGCTTGTGCATGTACATTTAAAAATTATTTAGTAACAATGTCATCTTTAGAAAACTTGACATATACTATATTAGATAGAAGATTTTTTGAAGTGAAAACTTCTTTAGGCAAGCGCGTTGAGCACTTTTTGGGTGAACAAAAATCATGGAACTCGTGTCATCGTCACCGAACGCTTTGAAGTGAAAACGTCTTTAGGCGCGTTGAGCACTTTTTGGGTGAACAAAAATCATGGAGCTCGCGTCATCATCACCGAACGCTTTCCATGGGCTGTATGTATACTGTGTATATATGTATATAGATATACCTCCGTGCGTTATTAGTATACATTATATATATATACAAAGGGTATATCTCTCTACATATCTATCCATATATGTAGTGCACGGCGCGGCATGCCTCATATACATATATGTATATATATATATATATATATATATATATATATATAAAATGATACTAATGATATGTATGATGATATGTATAAAATGTATACTAATACGAGTAGTATACTGGCTACTGGCATCTGTCTCTTTCTAGTTCTATACTCTATGCATGTATGTACTTTTCCCACAGAATATACATAGTTCACAAAATACAAGCACGTGTTTTTATACAGACTGTTATATTCTTCTTTTTGCTTTCAGTATAACTTTTCAAATAATAAATAATAAAACACGAGAATTTAGTAATAAACGACCGCCATAGGATAACTCTTTATTGTATATTTATTATTTAATATATAACTGTTAAAGATTAATTCAAAAAGTTGAAAAGAAAAAAAAAAAAGAAAAAAGAAGCATTTCAGTAAAAAAAAAAAAAAAAAAGGAAATTAAAGGGGACTAATGTGCAAGTTGTACCTGACGGGACTAAAGTGAAAGTTGTACCTCAAGGGACTAATGTGCAAGTTGTACCTCACGGGACTAATGTGCAAGTTGCACCGAACGAACAAACTATTTCTTTCAACGAAAATGCCTACTAACCCTGGACAGTAGGTCTAATATATCGTATCATATTATAGATCGTATTTATCGTAATATAACTCAATACTTATTTCGCTTCCTTCTTCGACTCGTTTTAATACGCATTTTTTATATGCATGAGCAGCCCCCGATAAACAAAAACATTAAATCATTAAATTCATTTTTTTTACTTATTTTTATTTCATATTATTTCACGCGCACTTTTTATTTACTAATTCAAAATTAAAAAAAAAAAAAAAAAAAAAAAAAACTTTTTCGATATCGCTTGTAACGATACTGATTATTTTTAATTTTCTTTTCTTTTTCTTTCAATAATAATAATAATAAAAAAGATTTTGATGAAATTCTGGCAAAAGCAGAATTTAGTTTAGGACGGAGGACTATTAGTTTTTTTTTCTTCCCAATTATAACATCGCTTTCAAATTATTCAATTATATTTCCGATAAATTTTAGATTTCGATAAATGTCCAACTATCGAAAAATGATTTCGACAAATGTCCAACTATCGAAAACGACAACGCAAAAATCCCAGATTGAGACTAATAGGCCCTCAGTCCTACAAAAAGAAAATGATTTTAGTCATATTACAATATTTTTACCTAATACAAGGCTTAGTTCATTTAATTTAGGTAGCTACAAATATTGTGCCGAATAATATAATACAGATCATAAACACTTCTTTACAAACCAAAAATAATTCGAAAATAATAATCTAATAGCTCGACGATACAATTCACAAGTTACTTAGTTTTCACTTCTATCGGCAGTCCCCAAAGACTGCTTTTAGTTTTTTTTTTTTTTTTTTTTTTTTTAAATATATCCGCATGCGCAGTTAAAACTTATTTAATAAAAATTCTCGTATTTCATTAAATATGTAATATTTTTGTATTCTAATTGCAGTAAATTGCGTCTAATGAAATTAGTGAAGTTTTCAGAAAATGACATTGTATTAGGTTGAATATTCTGCATGTTATGATAATAATGATAATAAAGCAATTTTTTAAACATTTAAATGAACCTTATACCTCTATGCTATTGAGATATTACTGAACACAAATAATTAGAAGAAGCATCATAATCATATGCTACATTCAGAATGCATTTAAAGTATTGCAGGGTCATCCCAACCCTAACAGCACACTTATCCATAGTACATCCTAAGGATGCCCGTTAGACGTACTTTCATCCATAGGATATCCTGAGGATGTCTTGTGGATGAGATGTGCTGTTAGGGAAACTTTTTTTTTATATGTTATATCGGACTTTTTCTTCTTTTTCTTCTTTTTTTTTTTTTTTTTTTTTTTCCCAGGGTAATATTTTCGTTGAAATATATGAAGAATAACATGTTTTTTAATATGCCTGAAGTTTCAGCATAATTCGTCAAGCATTTTTTGAGAGATTTGATAAAACGTCTAAACGAAAGTGCCCTGTCCTTTGTGGAAAAGTAGTGTAATAACATAAACAAACCTCAGTTATAACACAGAAATCATGTCTGTAAAATTACAGAGGATTTTGAAACATTAAATTTGCTTTTATCGTAGTTAACGTGCTACAACGCTTTGCGAATGTAGGTTGTAAAGAGTAAAGGGAAAAAAAAAAAAAAAAAAAAATGCCGTTTGGTAAAAAAATTAGTAGACGGGGAAAAAAGTGTATGTGCTCAAGACCATACAACCGAAATAAAAACTTCTGTGGCGATACTAATAATTTAAAATTCATTTTTACCCATTACATCAAATAGAAAACAATATATTTCACTGATAAGTAACGCTGTATATTTTCTACATACGGTATATGCGACGAACAGCACACTAAAAGTTTCATCCGTAATAATTTAAAAAAAAAATGGCTTAAGATAACTGAAAACACATTCTCAAACATTTTACCTAATAGCTCGTAATGTATACAGTATTTTCATTTCATCCTGCAAACAAAAAATGATTTCCGTGCGCGCTTGGTACATGACGACTGGTTTTCTAAAAACCCGTATACTGTCTATGCATTGTTACAAAATTGTCGACTGAAAAGTTCAATAAAACTGCCACTCGTACCATAAAAGTCGTGTGAAAAGCGTTAAATACAGTGTACAGCAGGAGCATTGCTTGTTCAAGAAAAATAATCGATTGCACAATCTCTCGAGTACAATCGCACAACTCAAAAGTCTGAAACCAACTGAGCTAATTTTGAGTGGGGATTCTGCTTTTAAAGTCTTTGTGATTGGTCGTAACAGGTCGATATAAAATATCAATAGTTTATTTTGGCAAAGCCATATAGATTTATTCCTAACTGATATAAGATTTCCAGAGTTTGACACCTTTTAACTACCCTATTTCGCCGTATTTATTCATCAAGTCGCCAAATTTGGTACCAATTCGTCAAATTTGTCGTCTAGACTGATCTTTAAAAAAGTCAATAAACGCTCACACATTTTTCTTGTGCCTGTAAATTTACTTTCTCAGCAATAGTAGTTCTTATAAAGGAAAAAGATTTAATCTTTTGCAACAATAATCTTTTGCTTTAATCCTTTGTTTTAATCATGCAAACCAAAATATAGAGAAAAAAATTGCATAATATAAATTAAAACCATATTATCAAACATTTCCACCGATACTCTGTAATGTATTAGAAATTATATGTGTGTGATCCTGAACACAATAATATTGTTTGTAAACACACAATGTTTATGCAATTTCTGTAGGAAACATGCTTTTGTGCATCTAAAAAACTCTTGTTGATTTTATTTTATTTAGTGTAGTAGAAAAATGTGACTATGCCTTTTTAAAAATTCCGCCTATAAACTACAATGTATTGGAATTATTTTGTTCCTAAACGAACTATTAGTCTTATATCTAAAAAAATTTCTATTGGATATATATTATGTTGAACTTAAATATATATTTAGAAAGATTGGAACAATATTTAGGAGAGAGAGAGCGCGCAAAAAGACAGGCAAGCCGAAATCGTAAACACATTTAAAATTCATTGGAAAGCGTTAAAAATGAAAAAAATTATTAATTCAGAATTCATTGCATTAATGTTTGCGAAACAAACAAACAAAAAAAAAAAAAAAAAAAAAAAAAAAAACTGCACTTGAACATAAAGTATAAAATTTGGTTGCTAATTTCTTTTTTTTCTTTAATCCAGTCTACAATAGAATAGAATGGGATCGGACTCTTGAATAGTGGCAATCACTCTTTGAAAATGCAAAAATGGATCCAAATTCTGAAGAGTAAAAAATCTTTTTCGAAATAATGAGATTTTTTACTGTTTATTGAGAGTGCCATTATTTCAAGTTCTTCAACATTTTTTTTTTTTTTTTTACTTTAATTTTTTTTTACTTATTTTGTCTTAAAAAAATTACTTTCGCCAGGGTGATTTTTGGCAATGTAATTTATTTATGCAATGAATCTAGATCATAGGTAGAAAAATCTTTATTTTGGAGCGGTCGAGAATCATACTTGTGCTCACCAGGTAATAATTGAGATTAAAATTAAACTTCTGTTGTTAATTAACAACAGCAAATAATTTTCATATGAGATGAATCATATTTATAATTTTTTTACTTCCTAATCTACAATATAAAAATATAGAATTGTAAGAAACTTACTTATCATATTGTTTAAAAATTATAAAATGTACTTTAAAATAAGTTCTCAAACATTTATTTTAAAAGTAGTTTAAAAAAAACATTCCTTGAATAAACATGATTAAAAAATATATTTAGATCTTTGCATAAAAAGCTGTAGAATTTCTTGAAAAATTATAAGTTAAAAAATGTTTTAGTTATAAATCTCGCTACTGATTTTAACTTAGTAAAATATCTATACTGATAAGTATGAAGGATTTAAGTCTAAAAATGTCGATTTTGAGTTAAGTACATAGTCAAACTCAGAAAAAATTTCTCTATCGATTGGTATAAGGGATTTAAGGTCATGTCATTTGGTCTTTGAGAAAATCCATTGGTAAAAAAGATTCAAGTCAAAAATTTAGCATTCATGTTTGGTATAAAACAAAGTATATAAAACCGTATAAATGAATACTGTATATCTGTTAAAAATAAACAAACTTCAAAATTAAATGTATGTACTTTATTCACAAAATTGTATATTATGGTAATATCCTGGTTAAAACTGTATTGAACGGATAAGTTTTATACAGAATTTATTGAACTTTAATTTTGTCTCCTAAAAAATCAAGAGTATGGACTTAAATCCTTTATACTTATCAGTACAGATATTATGTCCAACTTTTTGAAATTTCAACATATTAATATATATAATGAACCTCATCTGTCATGAACGAATCCGGTTAGTACCGCTTCAAAACAGAAACTTTTGGCAGCCATTTTTTTTTTTCCGTTTGTTCAACTCACTGAGCATGTTCAACTTACGGAAACATACATATAATATGTTTTGTATCGCACGTATTCTTATTTATTTTCACTAAAACCTTGAAAAACTATTCACTTGTAATGTTTAAAGATATAAACTAAATATAATGGATCACTGGCTATTATAAACATGAATCTGTAAATAGAATTATGTAACTTCATGATTGTAAGCAACGGAATACCAAATAAAAACAAACCAAAACTGTTGCCATTCAGAAAATGCAAATTCCAAATGGATTCCGAATGAACGACTCTTTGACTGTTTCTACGAAAAAAAAAAAAAAAAAAAAAAAAAAAACGCTTAAAGTATTTCTAAAACATATTAAAGCCTTAAAACTCTTAAAATATTTGTAAAAGCATATTAAAGTCTTTAAATATTTTTATCAAGCTTCATTGTTTGCTTACATTGTAAGGTATGATTGGCGTCGAGTTCAGTACGTAAATGACGCCAGTTGATTTTAGTTTTGAAATTAGTGTAAATTTATAGTTGGGATAGAATGTTTGGTTGGGCAAGTAAAGGTCACCAGTTGAAATGAGTATTGAAAGTAGAGTAGTCTAAGGTGATAATGTCGAGTCAAGATAAAATGTTCGGTTGAGAATGAGAAAGTCCCTAGCTGGATCCCGGATATTTTGGCGATGTTGCGGGTGAGATAGCTGGTTTGAAGTATCGAGTAGAGTTGAATTTGGTTTAGCATGGAGTGTCTGTAATTATTGGATAGTTAATTAGAAAATACGCAAGGAAAGTGATGACGTCACTGGCCGTCAGTGGATGCAAAAAAAAGATTTCCTATATTAATCGCCCATTGGATTTTTTGTAAAAAATTATTAAAAATTGAGCCAAATTATTTCCCGATTTTAATCCCCATATTTCGGTATAGATATGTATTAGTTATCGTCTGCATGCGTTATATTAAGTTGTTTTTGCTGTAAAATTGATAAAATTTAAATTTTAAATTTCAAAACTCTAGAAAAAAAATGGCAAACTTCCATATTCGATTCAAAACATAAACATTTCATTTCAAAGGATGATATTTACACAATAAATATCCAACTAATATACTAATTAAAAGGAAAATGATAAATATTCTATCATAATTTGAAGTCAAATTTGTTTTCAAATGTCTAAATAAAGTATCTGATATTATGATGCAGCGGAATAGATTTAATATATCTGTCATCCTTGGCGGAAAAAAAATATCGCCAAATTATTTTGGCGAACATATTTAATTTCTTTCAAAAATCATGGTTATTTTAACAACTTATATTAAGAGAGCGATGAATTATATGAAACGATATTTCGTACAATACATATTACGAAAATAAACATCTGTCATGTATATTTTCGTATTATGTTTTTAATCGCCAAATACAAAAAACGCAAAAGATGACACAGTTTTGAAACTTAAAATTTTGTCAATTTGACAGCAAAATAACTCAATCTAACACATGGATACGGTAGCATATCTATACCCAAATACAGGTATTAAAATCGGGAAATAATTTTTCCCGATTTTTAATAATTTTTTACAAAAAATCCAATGGATGATTAACATAGGGAATCTTTTTCTTGCATCCACGGAAGGTCAGTGACGTCACACTTCGCTTGCGTATTTGAAAACAGGATCTTCGATAGTCTTAAAAAAAAGTATTTTGGTAAAATGAACTGAATAGTTTTTTACTTTCTCTTACCCATAGGGTCGAGAAAGTATTGTTTTAGAATCAAATTTTCAAACGTGAGTTTTTGTTATACTTACATGTTCTGAGGTCCCCTGAATACGAAAATCATGTTTTTAGCGAATGGTCTGTGTGTGTGTGTGTCTGTCTGTCTGTGTGTCTGTTATCAGCATATCTCAAGAACAAATAGTAGCAGAAATTCCAAACTCGGTATTCTAAATGTGTATCATATATGGATGCTACAGTAAGATTTCGTTGAGATGAAGCAAATGGTTCGTGTACAGGGACATTCAAAAGTATTTAAATACATTACGTCTTTGGGGGAAATTGCAGGTAAGTAGAATTTAACATCTATAGACTGCGCTAGACCAAATAAAACGAATATATATTTTTTGTAATAGAGATAATCAACTGGGAAATTTTTTTTTGTGTATGTAGGAGCCTCACCGCCCCCCCCTCGAGGGGAGTAAAATTCATGATGGGCTTTCAAAAGAGCTCGACAATACGTTTAAAACGAATGGTTGAACCATCGATCTGCGATAATTTAAAATAAAGTTATTGATTCTTTTCAATTTTAACCAAAAAAAAAAAAAAAAAAAAAAGGAAGAATTTTTTTTTTTTTTTTTTTACTTTAATATTGAGAATAAATTCGTTTTTTTTTTTTTTTTTTTTTTTTTTTGGATATTTAGTGTTATACTGCCTCTCTAATATGGAAATCGTCTGTATTATCATACAAGATAAGTTTTTTAAATAATAATTTTAATAAATAATTTTTTAAAAACAGAATTATTTTTTAATAACCAAATTAAATTCTGTATAAATGTAGGTGCATTAATGAAACGAGGGGTTGAGGAGGGTCAGAACTAATTACCATATAAAACTCTTCCGAAGCCTAATTTGAATTGTTCAACATAGGTTTACATAACAGTACTCGTTATCTTACCTTTTAATCTCCAACCTGTACTTATAGTATTAAATTTCAGGGTAAGAGAAAGTCGTGTGAGTGACACACCAGATTATTCTTATTATGAGGACTTAAAATAGAGCACTTAACGGAACACTGGGATGTGTTGTTGCTGTTGTGGTTGTGGGGCCTATATTTTTTGTCAGCTAGCAGTTTTTTTATTGTCATTCATATTTATTGATCGGGTAGAATTTTTTTTTAATTTCAGAACGAAAATTATAAAATATCGAAACAGATTTGATTTATAAACAACTACATTTAAATGATCAGGTGGTAATCTTCATGTTCTAAACATTGTTTTAAGATTTATTGTTCACGTTCCGTCATTTTTGACGGGGTTATATACTAGTATTAAATGTTAATGCATATGATAAAAACATAAATTCTTACAGACATTATGACGTCATGCAATAGATATTTGCATATTTCTTTTCCTTTGCATTTTATATATTTCCGAATAAAAATGTTTCCTGTTAATATGTTTATGATTGTTTAATAATACTGACACCTTGATTTTCTCAAATGTATTGATATATATGTATATATATATATATATATATATATATATATATATATATCTGATGATCTTTTAATATATGAATATGTACCTTTTCTCTTCATCAAAAGTTTTCAATATCTTTTGTTAAACAAATACAAAAGATCAGGCATAAAATCGTTCTTCATATTTCATTCGAAATATGGTCAATGAGTATGACACTAGCAATTTCTCATTCCACAAAAGGTTGATAGTGCTGTTTAAATGCGATATATCAAGCTTCAATCTTTGTGAGAAAGCAGCGTAACTATACTCTGAAAAGTGAGAAATGTTACATTTTCGAAAGCGAGAATACTATTTTCTCACTTTTATTGGTGTGAAAATAGTTGTTACTTTTTAACGAAGTGCGAAGCTCACTCTAAAATTTTTAGAAAGTTATTGTTCGATGATTTATTTATTTATTTTTTTATTTATTACAAACAACCACTAGTTTCCTATTTTTAACGAGACATGCAAATTTATATATCTTTCTTTCTTTCTTTCTCTCTCTTTTTTTTTCTAATTGCGGAAAAATAGGAATCGTTCTAGTCTAAGTTTATTACGTACTAGTCACCTTCAGCGATCATCATGGTTGTAATTTAAAATATTTTAATTTTACTCTTGTGTTTTTCATGTAGATAGAAAAGGAAATTACTTTCTATGAAGACAGAAGTAATGAAGAAAGGCTGCATTACTAGCTAATCTACCACCATTACTCTAAATCTACCAATAATTGTATGTTTTGCTCAAAAATAGTAACAGCAGATGATAATTTTTGATTATTAAATGCTAAAAGACACTTCAAAAATAGACGTAATAGTTAAATACTTACAAAAAAAAAAAAAAAAAAAAAGAAATAAAGAAAAAAAAAAAAAAGAAATAAAATAAAAATAAAGAAACCTTTGTATACCTATCTTTTATGAAAAATTCTTCCAAGTCATCACCATATTCTAAAATTTCTTCGTGAGTCATTGAATTTTCCAGTTCATAATACTCCTTTTTGGGAATCTAATGATAATATCGTTTTGAAATTACACCATAAATAACGATAATGATGGCAAGTAATGTAAATAATAATATTTAAATACTACTGAACAAAGCAAGTATGAATTTTAAAATAATAAAATAATGCACTAACAATAAATATAACTTAAAGTAGGAATACGAAAAGCATAAAAGAAACTATATAATTATATCTACACAAAATTTGAAAATTGTGCAGGAAAATTTTTGTAATTAAGTAAATAAATGAAACAAATGTGGTGTATGTTAGAAAAAAAAAAAAAAAAAAAAAAAAAAAAAGAAGCCAGAATTAAAAATAACCAACTGCAATAATAATAATAAAATATTTAATGCATTTTTATCACCAGTTTCAAATCATCGAAAAAATATATACTGTCTACCAATAAGTATTTGGACATTTTCGAATTTAGATGTTTTGTCAAATATCCAAAAACAATCCTGAGTAAATATCTTGAAACTTTGGGAGTACAAAGAACATGTTATACCTCATATATTTCAGCAAAAGTTTTGTCCTTAAGGGAAAAAGGGGACCAGTAAATGATTAAACAAAAGTCAAAATATTTTGCATCAATCTGTAAAAAAATAATGCTTCAAATGCGTTTTGGCTATAGCTTGCGGTTATGAGGATTATTCCAATTATCCTTGTAAATTTTTATGAGGCTACCATAAATATTCATAGAAATATAATGGTTTCGTAAAAAAATTGTAAAATAAAATACTACTTTTTAAATTACAACAAATAGAGTATTAGACCTCGAGCAAAGCCATTTTGAAAAAAACTTGACATATTATATAAGACGCAGCATACAGCAATCAGAATGCAAAAATATTAAAAAACTTGCGAAATATGAGCATTTTTACTAAATAATTTTTACTACGCATGCGAAAGCTTTTGAAAAATTTCATTTGCATAATTTAATAGCCAAAAGTGTTGAGCTACTTTTATGAAAACTCCAAACAAACATCGTTTAAATTTTAAAAGTAAGATATTAACAGATAGAATGAACAAAATTATACTTCATTTTTCTCAAAAAAAAAAAAAAAAAAAAGTAGAAGAAGAAGAAGACAATAAGGGGTTTTATCAATATTTATTTACAATCAACGGACACTGTATTACCGTTGTGCATTGATTTATAGCAACCTCTTATAGTTTAGCTTTTATTTTGAGAGTAACTGAAATTGTGTTCAATCTGTCTTTCATAATTTTTTGAATTTATACATTATTTGACTGGGTTTTCATACAAGTAGCTCATTACTTTAGGTTATTAAATTATGCAAACGATTTTTTTTTTTTTTAAGCTTGCGCATGTGTAGTTAAAAATTATTTAGTAAAAGTGTTCATATTTTTTAAGGTATTCAACATTTTTACATTCTGATATCAGTATGATGTGTCTAATATAGTACGCCAACTTTCCAAATAAATGTCTTTGCACAAGGTCTAATACCTACGGGTTATAGTTAAAAAAGTGACTTTTTTTTTTTTTTTTTGGCAATTTTTTAAAGAAACCATTATATCTCAATGAATATATGTAGTAGCTTCATAAATGTTTATATAGATAATTAGAAGGATCCTTATAATCACATGTTACACCCAAAACGTATTTCAAGCATTGCTTTTTACAGAGTGATCCAAAACATTGTGACTTTTGTTTATTTTTTTACTATTCCTCTTTTCCTCTTCAGGAAAAAAAAAAAACTTTTCCTTTTATATTCTTATCAGATATATTTTTCTTGGTGATAAGAAAGTTTAACATTTTAGATTTTCCGTATTTTAATATAACATTGTATTTGTTCTTTCGTACAAAATTCTTTCAAGTAAAATTTTTTAAATTTTTAATTTAGTTGCCTGGGTGTAAGTTTTCTCGGGAATCAAACAGCCGAGTTTCTTACTTAATATATATATATATAAAGTGTTTGGTATAGCAGTTATTATATTTTATTAAAAAATAAATAAATGAATGAATAAAAATAAAATTTAATTTAGTTGTTTTCAGTTTTTTTTTTTTTTTTTTTTTTTTTTTATTATGATTTTTATAATATAGAAAATATATGAAAATATAGAATAGTATAGAAAACATAATATAAAATCGTTTAAAAAATATTTTTATGCTGTTCTGTACGATTTGGTATTTCATGTCCCTAAGCTGTGTATGAGGAGAGGAAAGAAAGAAAGGAGAAAAAAAAAAAAAAAAAAAAAAAGAAAAAAGAAAATAAGTAAAACTGTGCAAAAGTTCAGTTTCTCTGCCAGTAATGCATGAATTTATAACAATTTTACATGAAAGGGAAAGGGAAAGGTGTGCGAAAGACAAAATGTGTTATAATAAAATACTAAACTCTTACAATATTTAAATTGTTCCAAAACGAGAGAAAAAAATATCAGAAATTATCTTTTTGCAGAGTAATTGCTTTTTAATAAAATTTACAGCAAATTTTTACTGTGAAATTAACAAGGAAAAATGTCATAAAATTTACAAAATGCCACAAAATCTGAAAAAAAAAAAAAAAAAAGAAAAAAGAAATAGTAATAAAAATAACAATAAAAAGTTCTATAAAGTCTACAAAGGTCTATATAAATATGAATAAAGCCCTCAATAAAAAGACACACTGATTTATTTGCTGAAAAGGCAATTTAAAAGTTAAAACATCAACATATGTTTCGATACCACAACGCATATTTTCGAAAACTCTTTCAATTATCAAACAATCTTCGACATTTTATCTATATTCATTTTTCATTTCAGCGCCATCTACGGATTCTCGGAAAAAATTCAGTTTTTTCTTAACTGTATTTCTGAAGTAGCTTTAATCCTATTTTCGGCAAATTTAAATATTTTATTAGACACATTTTTTTTATTTTTTATTTATTTTTTTTTTTTAATTAAAATTTCTATTATTTTTCGTATGATAACCGGATTAATTCTTTAGTCGAAGTTTTATTATTCATCTATCATAAGAAAAACAACATAAATTTTTACCCTAAAAGATACTGTGTGTGATGAAACATCATGAAACTTTCCAAAAATATGGTCATATTTACTGCAGAAATACTATAAGGAAAAACCAAATTTGCTTGAGAATCCACAGATGCCGAAAAATAAAAATGTATAAAAAGTCAAAGATTATGTGATAATTGAGGCATTGAAACATATCTTAATTTTTTAACTTTAAAATTGCCCTTTTAGCAAATAAAACAATGCATCTGCAAAAGTGCTATAAAAACTAAAATACAAAACTGCTGTAAAAAACAGCAGAAAAAGCAGTAAAATCTACAATTTTACTGTAAAAGCTGAAATACAAAACAGCTGTAAAAAAATGTAATAGAAAATGCTGTAAAATTGACAACGAATAGTAAAAGCTAAAATACAAAACTGCTGTAAAATTTATAAAAGAACTGCAAAAACTAAAATAGAAAATTGCTGTAAGAAAGCACAAAATAATGTAAAATTTACTAAGCTGCTGTTTACTTATAAAAAACGCAATTGCTGTAAATTAACAGCAAAATATGCTGGCACCCATATTGCCAGCATTTTTTTGCTGTAATTTTTCTGTTTTTTTTTTTCTTTTTTCTTTTTTTTTTTTTTTTTTTTTTTACAGCCTGTATTTGTCAGTCTGTTTATTTAGCCATCTGTCTTCGGCCAGCGTCGGTACAGATTTCCAGAATTTCATTTCTCTATGGCGTGTTCCCTATTTAAAATGATAAATAGCGTGCAGGGACATCCAAAAGAATATCAATGCATTACGTTTTATGAGAGGCATTTTTATAAATCGTATTTAAGATATCTTTCTACGTTAAAATTGTCATTTTTGTAGAAAAATTCGAATTTCTGTTTAATGCACTGTTTTATGGAGGAATCTTTTTGGTTTCCAAAACACCTTTACTTTGTTTGTACGATAATTCTGTACTGATAAGTATAAAGGATTTAAGTCCAAAAATGTCGATTTTGAGTTAAGTACATAGTCAGACTCAGAAAAAAATTCTCTATCGATTGGTATAAAGGATTTAATTCTATGTCATTTAGTCTTTGAGAAAATCCATTGGTAAAAAAAGGACCAATTTAGAAATTTACCATTCATGTATGGTATAAAATATTTAATTCAATTTTTCCCGTTATTAAATGAAGGTTGACAACCACTGAATGGTATAAAGGGTATAAATCAACGAAATACCTTTTTCCTAATCGATTCTTCTGATTTGTTTTTAGCTTGTTAAACTTTATTTTTCGTCTCCTGAAAAATCAAGAATATGGACTTAAATCCTTTATACTTATCACTACAGAATTAGAACCGCAGTTATAGCCAATTAAGTTACTTAAATCAAAATTACTTAATTATGTCTTACAAACTTATTTAATTACTTAATTATTAATGAAAATTACTTAATTATACAAAATTTATTATAAAGCCAATCAAAATTACTTAATTATGAAATTAATGAAGGAGTGATATAGAAACGTGGAGAATTTTAAATGTAGAAAATGAATAGAATATAGTGTTCGTGTAGAGCAAAGTCTTTAAATGCATTTTCTGAAAAACTACATTTTTAATGATTAGTGTATACGATAAATCTGATTACTTCAAAAGTTTTGAAGAAAATTTGATAAAATTTTTCTACGGTATTTTATGCATTCCTTTTTATGCTTTGAACTAAACGTTAAGCCCTATGATTATACAGGCTTATATGTAAAATAATGAAATTTTTTGAAGAAAAATTCTGTATTTTTCTGTGTAATTTGATATATTTCAGTGAATTTAAGGAATATCACAAACGTTTTTGTTCATTGCAGAGGTAAGTGTCATAGTAATAGTATATGCAGTAAAAAGGAATTTAAAATATTAACACGCTTTTATTAGCTTCACCTGTATGTATGTTTGTAACCGCTCTGGAAGAAAAAAAAAATCTATAGTGTAAAAAAGGACCTTCCCTACGTGAACGCTGTGGCTGTGAGGTAAAGCTCCGCGCTACGAATCCAAAGGTCTAGCGTTCGAGCCCAGTCAGGGGAGGTTTTTTAAAAATGGTTTTTGTTTAATTCTAAATTATTTTAATTAAAGATTTAAATTTATGTAAATATTATGGTGTGTCACACACACGATTTTCTCTTACCCTGCATTTTAATACTAAGATATTTTGTGATTTTAGTTCACATTTCTATAAAAGCGTGTTCTTTAATTTTTTAAAACTATAATATTATTTGAGTTAAATTGAATTTAGAGCATCTGGCGTAAATGTAAAATTTTGCTTAATTTCTATACAAATTAACCCATTTTTTAAAATTTTATGAAATGTTTGGGAAAATTATATATGTTTTCAAAATTTTAAGTCGCATTTTAACAAAAAATGTGTATATTTAAAACACATTCAGTGTTTTTGCAAAAAAGTGTTCTGAACGTAGACATATAAATTAAGTAACATCTATTGCACAAATCACAGTGAAATTTACTGTTAATATGCTAAATAATGTTTAATGTAGAAGATGACATGCTTAGCGTTCAGATTTACAGAGATACACTACAATACTCAGATACGTTAAGGGTACAGTTGGAAATTGCTGGAATTTTTTATTAAAAAAATTATTTATAAAAAAAAAAATTCCACAATAATAGGACGATTTTCATTTCAGAGTATAGAATAAAATCAAATGTGGAAAGAATGTAAATTTTGTGTCTTCAGACGATATTTAAAGAAATGTGTCTTTTCTGAGATTTTGTTAAAAATGAAAAAATAATCGAATTATTCCGTATCTACTGCTCAACCATTCGCTTTAAATGTATTGAAAAGATCTTTTAAAAAGTATTCATACAGAAAATCTGGATATTTAAAAAAATATATTCAGACTTTAAGTATGAATATTTTAACTGAAATATTTACACTGAAAATTAATGTAAAATGATCCCTTTCTATGGTTCGTTCAAATTATCCCATATCTATGGTTCAACCATCCACTTTAAATATATTGACGAGTTCTTTTAAAAAATGCTCATAT
The DNA here is from genome assembly GCA_963930645.1 of Salticus scenicus. Lineage (NCBI taxonomy): Eukaryota > Metazoa > Arthropoda > Arachnida > Araneae > Salticidae > Salticus > Salticus scenicus. Next base: position 290,407,399 of record OZ005649.1, read on the forward strand.
CGAAAGTTTACCCTCCCCCCTCCTTCCATAGGAGTAATCCCACCCAGTGGTGCCCCCCCCCCCAGTTGACCTTTTATTTATTTATTTATTTATTTATTTATTCATTTTTAATTTTCCATTTGTTCATTACTTTCACACTGGTCGAAAGTAATTCCCGTTGTGTACATTTATGTGAAGTTTTTCCTATATTGCCTTACTAAAAATGAAGAAAAGGAATAATATCGTCACTTGTTGAGTGGTTGATCCCAAAATGTAATTGCCAAAAATTTAAGCAAAAATTCATTTAAATATCAAGTTTGGATAAATTGCCTTTATTTTTTCCTAAGATACATAGTCTAGAAAATTTTATTAATGCAGGAAATCGCCGACACACACACGTATGCACAACTAGATAGACTAAACTGTTTTCACCGTGTTCAGAACATCTCAAAACATGTAAATTTGTCAAAAATCGGCGATCGAAAATTCACATGAATTCAGTAATTTTTTCTTACGTATATGGAAGATTAAAATAAAAAAAAATTAAACTGGCGTTAGCATGTTCTTATTTATACGTTGCTGAAACAACGTTAAACTGAATGTCAATAATTTTAAAATTAAGTGTTTGATGCTTAAATAACAAATGTAATTTAAACTATACTTTTTGGAATAAATAAAAATAAGTTTTATACTTCAAATATGCATTATTATTATTAATTCATCTTACTGTGTATTGAATTTTTCTGTTTGCTAACATAACTACATAATTGTAAATAGTTTTATGTAAATTGAAAACAAATTTTTGTCTAAATATAAAAATAATGTAAGAAAAATTAATCTTTTCTATAACTCACCAGCGTTTTATTAGTTCCAGTTCCGCAGTAAGAGTAGAATTTCTTGCAAAATTCTTCGTTCGGTTCGTAACAGCGATCCGGATATTTGCTGCAGAACAAACGTCTTTTGATTCTATACGAACGTTAAAAAAAAAAAAAAAAAAACATGCAAATGGATATTAAAAAAAATAATCTTAAATCTTTTTTTCCAGATAATTAAAAGCAATTTAAAAAATGAAAAAATTACATTTTTTTTTTTTTTTTTTTTTTTTTTTTTTTCAATACATAAAATTACACTTATGACCAGATTTTTCAAAATTTTACCTAGATAATTATTAGTGTTTCAGATTTTTTTTTTTCAAATATTGATAGATATATTTTTAAAATTTACATGGTGGTAAGAAAAAAGTATAGCATTTCAAAATAACGTATAAAATATACATTGTAATATGTTGCGATGGATTTCTATTTTACGCTATATTCGACTTATAAGATAAATGACAATTTGTTATTTTACGAAGATCAATTGTAACTATGTTGCTCCAATGTAAACAGCTTGGCAAAATTTTTATCTAAATAGGCTATTATAGACTGATCATTTGATTAATATATTCATTGTCATCTTCATTTGATTGTTCACATTTGTATTAAAAAAAAAATAAATAAATAAATAAAATAAAATGAAATAAAACTAATGATATTTGGTTTGACGCAAAAGTTAGCTTTTGTATAGCAACAATTCAATGGCATTTACTAAGTTTTATAAGTACATTATTGTTAATCACTTATATTTAAGGCAATCTATTTTTAACTAACCAGATCGTACAAAATAACTATATCATCATATAAAATAGACAAAACAATAAAAATATTAAAATGGAACCTTAACAACAATAATAATAATAAATAAATAAATAAATAAATAAGTTTTGTTGTTTGCAATCAGATTTCTCACAAAGGGAAATTTGAATAGCACTATTTTTATTTAATAATTTTAAACTTGACTAATCACTGATATGGTTGATATTTATTTTAAAAATGTTTTATAAAAATTCTGTTATCCAAATTTCACTTTGTGAGAATCTGGTTTGCACAAGAAAACAAATGTGAAGGTAAAAAAATTATAAAATATTTTTATGCCTTGTTTTCATACGTCATATTGTTATCGGCTTTTTACCTAACATTAATTAAAGACGCATAAATGCAATAACGCATGAAAAAAATGCGTGTGATAGACAGTATCAGCAATTTATTTGCCGAACTTACTTCTAGCATGTAGTATAGAAGAATTTACACAAAATTAGTATTAAATAGATGCTACAAGTTCAAGTTTCATAACATGCAGCTACCTTAATATTGATTTTAGTTTTCGTAGATTAAAATCTATTAAGTTTGAATAAAAATTTAAGATGGTATTTATACATGAAAGTTAGGAGTAGGAGGACATGGATAGTACATGACTTCTTTTTAATCATTATCTTAAAATTAAGAAATTTTGCATGCAAGAGATTTAAAATATGACAATATTAAATATATTAAAACTAGTCGGCTTTCACCCGCCTAGCGGTCGACATTTCAAATGAAACTATTTCTAAATTTTGCTGTTTGCCTATTATTTCGGCAAGCCATATTCACGAAGTCAAAAACAGAGACCAAATGTTGTGAAATGTTTTCAAACCTATAAAATATAAATAGCCTATAATTGCCATAATACTCAAAAGTAGTAAAAGTTATTTCGGCAAGCCATAAATAGCCTATAATTGCAATAATACTCAAAAGTATAGCAAGATTTGCAAACTATCAGTTTTTTTTTTTTTTTTCCAATTTAAAAACTTATCTCTCGATGAAATGTTTTCAAACATTGGGCATTTAAAGAACTGGATCTTCTTCATGTTTTTCAGTGAATATTGGCTGGTAACAAATTGAGCAAAATCAATTATGTTTGTGATCACCCTGTATCGTTAAGTGAACAAAATAATCTGTAAATTTAGGATATGTTAATATAAACCCAGTCCAAATTGTGGATGAATTTGTGAGACGATGATACATTAAATAACGGAGATATAAGCATTTATTAAAAAAAAAAAAAAAAAAAAAATCCACATGTTTTTTATTTATAATACACAGAGTGTTTAATGAAAATTATTCCCACTTTCAGGTAAGTTGGAAAAAACTCTTTTAAAACAATATAATGCAATCGGAATACAAATATCTTAAATATCTCATGAAATATGAGCATTTCTTTGAAAAACGTTTTCACTGCGCATGTGCGAAAGATAATAAAAAATTGTTATTGCATAGGTTGAAAATAAGATATATTGGGCAACTTTTGTCAAAAGTGCATTTGAATAGAGTAAAAATTAGGCAAATTATACGAAAAAGAACGAGCTTGATTTGAAATATTTTCCAAGAGCTGAAATTTCTTAAGGGTTTTTTCACATGCCGCGTAATTAATTTAAAAATCCAATTATTTTAACTACTTAGCAAAAGTTCTTTTTTTTTTTTTTTTTTTTTTTTTTTTCGGAAAAAACCCTTATAAGCTTGGAACTCTAACACATTTTTGTTTATTTACTAAGATTTGTGAGATAAGGGGTTTTTCACAAAAAAGTACTTTTGCTAAGTGGTTACAATAATTGGATCTTTAAATTAATTACGCGGCACGAGAAAAAACCCTTAACCCGTTTGCATCATAAGCGCATATATGCGCGCATTTTGCCTGGCCATTATCACCAGAGCGCATATGTACGCGCATTTCGCTTAGGCTCTTATCACAAAAGCGCATATTATACCCATGCATATTGGACTCTCAGTCAATGAAAAGTGGTGATCGGAAGTAGCTTCATGGTAAAATAACACGAAAAAGTGGAAAAAATGAACGATTGTGTTTGCGACAGTAGTGAAGAGGTAATTAGACCTACAAAACGCAAACGTTTTACTGCGGTTTCTTTTGATAGTAGTGATAGTGATCAAAGTGCGAGTAATTTTGAGTAGGAAGAAAAAAATAACAAATCTAAAGTGCAAAAATTTATATATGTTGGTGGTGTAAATAAAAATATAACAAATTTTACTGGAGAGAAAGTTTATGAACTGTTTTTGACAAAAAAAATCTCGAACATATTGTGACTGAAACTAATCGATTTGGTGAAAAAGATCCAAGTTTCAAAGAAGTTTCTGTAGAGAAATTGCAAGTTTATTTTGCACTCATTATATTGATGTCTATGGTGCAAAAACCTACGCTGCAAATTTATTGGAGTACGGACAAGAGCACTGAAACTTCATACTTCAAAACAGTGATGTCCCGATATAGGTCCATGGCAATTTCAGGAAAATTGTACTTTGATAATAATAAACGTTTGCAGCGTGTTGCTCTATTACGTAAAATTCGACCAATAATGGGTATGATAAAGAAAAGATTCAAAGAAGTATTCATGCCAAGCCGAGATATTTCCTTGAATGAGTCTTTGGTGAAATGTAGAAGCAGAATTCTTTACATTTAATATAACTAAACAAAGACAGCCCGATTCGTAATAAAACGATTCTACGCGATTCGAGAACAAAATATATACACAATTTTAGGGTTTATGTAGAAAAGGATAAGAGTAAAAAATGTTGGTGATAAGAACAAATTTTCCATTTTCCCGTGTGATGCAAATGAAGAAATTTCAACTCTTGGAAAATATCTCAAATCTAGCTCATTTTTTTTCGTACAATTTGCTTAATTTTTAATCTATTCAAATGCACTTTTAATAAAAGTTGCCCAATATATCTAGCTTTCAACCTATGCAATAAATATTTTTATCTTTCGCACATGCGCAGTGAAATCGTTTTACATAAAAATTTTCATATTTCATGAGATATTCGTATTCCGATGGCAGTATACTGTTTTAAAAGTGTCTTTCCAACTTAACTGAAACTGGGAATAATTTTCGTTAAAAACTCTGTATATTATAAATAAAAAACATGCTGATTTTTTTTTAGAGTTTTAAGCTAAATGCTTATATCTCCATTATTTAATATACTATTTTTACACAAATTCATCCACAAATTAAACTGGGTCTGTATTAACATATTCTAAAGTTGCAGCTCATTTCGTTCACTTAACGATACAGGGTGATCACAAACATTATTTATGTTGCTCAATTTGTTACCGGCCCCCTAAATTTTGTCTTAAGCCAATCTTCACTTAAAGACATGAGGAAGACCTAGTTCTTTAAATATCCAATGTTTAAAAATATTTCATCGAGAGATAAATTCCTAAATTGCAAAAAAAAAAAAAAAAAAAAAAAAAAGATCATTTGCAAATCTTACTAAACTTTTGAGTGTAATATATATACAGTCACACCCATATGTATATACATATATTTAAAATTTAATAACATTAAAATAACGACATTCGAGTAATAAAATGTAATTTAAGTTTAAATATTTATAAAAATATACTGATGTGTAACGACCATACGACTTCCATTACCACTATTATACGTATTATTTGCACTTTTTGGATATAAAGTAGTCAGAGGTTATAAAATTGACCTAACAAATTAGGTACCTAACAATAGAAAAACAGATTTTTGTGTAAAGACATGTAAAACAGAATCTACGTAGTGAATTTAAAAAAGGGGAAAAGATCAGTAGAGCCATTTTTTGAAACACCCATTTCCGAAATCTAAAACTGGCTAATTAAATCAAGGTGACTGTTAATTTTCCTGTAATAACCCCGTACACAAGCTAAAGTATATATTTGAAAATAGTTTTATGTAGAAATTTACAAATAAATCGTTAGAGCCGTTGTTGAGACACTGACTTTCTCCAAAACTTGACAAACACAATTGTGGACTGGAAAACAACAATTACAAATATATATATGGGGGGGGGAGAAAGGAGGGATTGATTTTTTTTAATCGCTCCAGTCTTGTTAATTTTAAATTTCCCCCTTACTTTCACATTACTATTGTTCGAACATCCACTCTGAATATATTTTGTGCATTACTTTGTGAATCCATTGACAACTTAATTTATAAGAAATAATTTTATGTTTGAAGGGTAACATTCTTGCAAATTCAGATTTTTCGAAGTTTAAAATTGTGTTTTAAAGTTCAAATTAAAGTAAAAACTAAAATTGATATACAGATATATTTTAATGTCTAAAGGGGTTTCACTATAATTTGTATAAGATTTAATTTATAATTAGCAAAGCATTTTGAAATTTTTCAATAAATAAATAATAAAATTAATAAATAAAATGTTTATTTATTTATTTATTTTTTTAAATAATTTTGAAGAAATCATAACGTACTAAATATTGCTATATTTTAATACACAAGTATAAGACCCTGGGAAAAATTATAAGGTCGATTAAATAGCCAGTTAAACTAGGACTTATGAAAGTTTCTGAGATGGGAAGGCGATAAAAATACAAAGTATGCAAGTGATTTATTAACTTAAATACAACATATATATAAAATACAACATTAAATACAACATTGTATTTAAATTAATATAACATATTAATTTAAATACAATTTAAATTAATCGAACTAATTACCATATTAGAAGTACTCTTATTTGTGATGGAAAACAATATGAAGTCGTCGAATTTTTTACAGGGATATGCAAATTTTCTACGGTCAAGAAATATAAAAGGCAACCTAACAATGCATTTAGGGTTACTTTAATGTTTCTCTGTGCTATTGACAACGTTGCCGAGGCAAAAACAGTTGTCCGATGTAGAACACAGGAAAATCCTTGGAATGAATGTAAGTGGAATGAATGATGATATAGATAATAGATAGTCTATAGATAAGTCTAAAATGGTAATCAATATATTTTTTAAAAAATCTTTCAAGTTATTGTAAATGGAAGACCAAGTGCACTTTAAAGGCGCCAAAAATCGACCGTGTGCGATTAAAAAATGGCTTCTTTCGAAATAGTTCGCGCTTTAAGCCTATCATGTACCAGCCGAACCATTTGCAATGTTTTAAGTGCCAAGCAGGGGGTACACTTCGTAAAATTGCAACCTCCACCACACTTGACAAAGAAGCATAAATTAACTCGCTTAGAATTTGCTAAAAAATATGTTTCACTTGCAGATAAATGAAAGACATAGTTTTTTCGGATGAGAAAAAATTAATTTTGATGAACCAGACGGCTTAAAAAATACTGGCATGATATTAAAAAAGTCTGGTGTGAAACAACCACACGACTTCCATTACCCACTATTACACATATTATATGCATTTTTTGGAGATAAAGTGATTAGAAAACATAAAATTGATCTAACGAAGTAGAAAGCTAAAACTTTTCCATTAAGAGAAACTCGATACACGTGTAACGACATATAAAACAAAATTTACATAGCGAGTTCAAAAATAAGGGGAAAAAATTGGTAGTATTAATTGAAACACCATTTTCCGAGATCTAAAACTGACCTACCTAAGCAGGGTGATTATTAATTTTCTAGTAATAATTACGTAATACATGAAAAAGGATATCTAAAATGGATTTATGTATCAATTTAAAAAAAATCGGTAGAGCCGTTTTTGAGATTCTAACTTTTAACAAAACTTCGTATACTCAATTATTGACAAAAAAAAAAAAAAATAATAATAATAATTACATACAATGAGGTATTTAAAAGGGAGTTAATATGGCGAATTTGAAAAAAAAAAAAAAAAAAAAAAAAAAAAAAAAAAAAATCCGTACAGCCGTTTTTAAAAGAACACACTTGCGAGACCTGAAATTGAACTATTTATACAGGACGCCTATCACTTTTCCTGAAATAACCAACTATATCATTTGAAAGCACGGCTAATAGAGTGTTTATATAGCAACTTTGAAAAAAATCGTTAGAGCCATTTTTGAGATATGGTCTTACGGTCCCACTTTCGGTTTCCGATGCTCCACTTCCGCTTTTCAAATTTTTATCATATTTTGGAAAATTTATTTGTACACTAGACCTGTCTCAATTCTGAATTTTCGTAGTTCTGTTCTTATTAGTTGCGGATATATGATAGCCAGAAGATTCTGCACATACATACATACATACACACACACTGACCAATTGCCAAAAACTACTTTTCTGGACTCAGGAGACCTTTATGTGTAAATTAGGTGAAAACTCGATATCGAATTTTTGGACCGAATACAATACTTCCATTACCCTACTACCATAGGTAATGGAAGTATTGTATTCGGTTGGGATAATAATAATAAAACCTTAAAATAATAATACCTTACTATTCCCAGCGGCAATATGGAAGGGGATCAGTAGTGGTATGGGGAGCGTTTGACGCGAATGGCACGTTAGCAATTGTGGTAATTTATACCAAAATGAATGCAAAAAAAAAAAAAAAAAAAAAAAAAAGAAATATCAAGATATGCTGTACGATAGCTCACTTCCCAATATCCATCTAGTTATATCATGAGACTGGACATTTCAGCCAGGATAATGCCAGAATCCATGCTGCTCATTCAACAAAAGCATGATTTGAAGCAAATAAGGTCAGTCTGCCTGATTGGCAAGTCTATGCAGTCTGAATTTAAACCCACGGAAAAATATTATGAGCATACTTGCGCAATTTCTTTATAAGGACATGGCACAATATCGAGGGAAAAGCGAACTCATCAATGGAATCAGGAATGCAAGGGAAAATATCAAAAAAGAAACCTTACTTCGACTTGGTTCAACGATGACTGATCGACTGATAAAAGTCATTGAAAGAAAAAAAAAAAAAAAGAATTGAATTTGTAGGATATTGACTACCTCGACCGTATATTTATTTCTAAGATGATGTGCCATCAGATTTTTAAATTGCCATTTAATGCTTTGATTATATTTTACATATGTTCATAACCTATGTTTATGTGTTTTAATTTCATTTCTAAGAAAGAAATATATTAAATTTTTCGTGTTTAACTATGTTTTATATCCTTTTTGTTAATATATTTTGTGACCTTATACCTTTTTCCAGGGCTTTGGAAAAATGTATAAATTTTAAGATGATAATATTTAAAAGGCCTTCATAATGTTCATTGTCCTCTTAGTGATATAGTGACAATGTTAGATTACCTTTAAAATATATTAACATTAAAAAATATTAATTATGCAGTTGTAGTTTGCGCTAAGTAAATGAGGACTAATAAGATAAAAAATATGATAAACAATTTAATTTTTGCAATTTTTCAAATACGATTTCAAAATATGGATTGTCCTCGAATTTTGGGGGCATATAATCACCATAAGTTAAAATAATGTAATATGTGATTGAAATTATTAATGTATGTAGTCATATAACTTACGGATTGTTAGTACAAAATGTATATGCTGGTATATTGAAGATATCAGGCTTATCTATGTCTATATCAACAGTGGTTGGATACTTGAATACATGATTTAGAAAAGAAATGCATTGATACAAGAATCCAGAAATGCATAGCAGAAAAAGAGTGATTTTGAAAAATCTTCTGTATTTACTATGAGTTGTAACAATACTTGATACCATGCCAATAGTGGACTCCTGAAATACTTTGGTTGCATAGGATTTCACAGATCTTTTCTGAGAATTAGCCCTGTTTGATTTCACATTCATGTCAATAATACCTGATGGTAAGTTTGGGTTTGCAAGATCCATTTCCCCTGTAATAATAAAAAACATATTTTATTAATAAACAGTAAACAAAAGTTATACATATTCTTGAGAGTTTAGCTGATTTTGTATTGTAATTTAAATGATATTAATATTTATAATCAAAATCAATGTCTTCTTATCATTTTAAGTTTATTATAATATAAAAAAAAATTAAGAAAAGTTAAAAAGTCTCATTCTATAAATAAGGTCTCAATCTTCATTTCTTTTGTCGTTTAGTTTTTGTACAATGCAGAAAACTTTATTTATAAGTATTTTTGTGAAGTAAATCCAAATTTACTTGCAATTAATTAAACATTTTATTTCAGATTTCTTTTTTATGTCAAATGAGAAATTTAAGCAATTACACTTAAGGCCCTGCAAAAAATTATAAGGTCGATTAAATAGACAGTTAAACTAGGATTTATGGAAATTTCTCGGATGGGTAGGTAACAAAAATACAAGGTATGCAAATGATTTGTTAATTATAGTACACATTAATTAAAATCTAATTTAAATTAATCGAACTAATTACCATATTAGATACTACTCTTATTTTCTGATTTAAAAAAAATATAAGTTCTGCGAATTTTTTGGAGGAATATGCAAATTTTCTGCGGTCAGATAAAGCACAAAATATGACAGGCAACCTAACAACGCGTTTAGGGTTACTTTAATCTTTCTCTGCGTTGTCGACAACGATGCCGAGGCACAAACAATTGTCCGATGTAGAATGCGGGAAGATCCTTCGAATGAAAATGAGTGGAATGATTGGTGCAGTTATTTCCTTATCTATGGGTAGGTCTAAAATTGTAGTGAATATATTTTTTAAAAAATCCTTCAAAGTATGGTAAATGCAAGTGCCCAGGAAGACGATGTGCACTTTTAAGGCGCCAAAAATCGACCGTTTTTCGATAGGCATACGATTATAAAGGTCTTTGCGCTTTAAGCCTACCATGTACCAGCGAAACTATCTGCAATGTTTTAAGTTCATTCTAGGGGTGCAGTTCTAAAAATAAAAACCTCGACAACATTTGACAAAGAAGAATAAATTAGCTTGCTTAGAATTTGCTAAAATATGTGTTTCACTTGGAGATAAATGGAAAAATATATTCTTTCGGATGAGAAAAAATTAATTTTGAGGGGCCAGATGGCTTTAAAAAATACTGGAATAATATATATATATATATATAATACCAATACCTTGATTTTCTAAGCGACATTATGGAGGGGATCCGTAGTGGTATGGGGAGCGTTTGATGCTAATGGCACGTTACCAATTGTGGTAATTTATACCAAAATCAATGCAAAAGAATATCAAGAAATGTTGGACGATAGTTTGCTCCCCAATTACCACTCTAGTTACATCAGGAGATTGGACATTTTAGCCATCCATGCTGCACATTCAATAAAAGCTTGGTTTGAAGCAAATGAGGTCTGTCTGCTTGAAAGGCCGTTCTGAAGTCCGGATTTAAACTCATTAGAAAGTATTTGAGGCATACTTGTATCTGTGTAAGGACATGTCTGTGTAAGGACATGTGACAATATTGAGAAAAAGTCGAATTCATCAATGCGATCAGGAGTACATGAAAAAATATCAAAATATCAAATTTTTTTCGACTTGGGTCAACGATGACTGATCGACTGATAAAAATCATTGGGGAAAAAAATGTGAATTTCTAGGATATTGACTATATATTTTCATACAGAACTTCTCGACCTTATATTTATCTCCAAGATGAAGTGCCATCTCATTTTTAAATTGTCATTTAATGCTTTGATTATATTTTACTTAGGTTCATAACCTATGTTTCTGCTTTTTAATTCATTTCTAAGAAAGTGTGATATTAAATTTTTCGTGTTTAACTATGTTTTATACCTTTTTTGTTAATATATTTTGCTACCTTATATATTTTTTTCAGGGCCATAAGATCATATGTCTTACAAGGAGAGGTCACGACATGGAAAATTCATATCGGAACAAAACTGCGCAGGAATGTAGTACACTATGAAGGTAACAACATATTAACCTTTTGAAAGGGGCTGTGACAGCATCAGTCATGCTTCCCCATAGGATTTCGTAAGAGCCCCTCAGAATTTCGAGAATTTTTTTTTTTTAAATTTAAGTAATCTTTAAATACAAGTTATTTTGCAATTCAGACACCGTTCCAGTGGCTTTGTCAGTGAAGTAAATTGTTGCCACGAGGAGGCTCTTTGTTCAAATCTAATGACGGGGAATCTTTATTCCCCTTTTATTTATTTAATCTAAACATTTATTTTACTGTTTAATTATTTAAATTTCTTGAACTTAAGCAAAGGAAAAAGAAACATGTATGTTTTAAAATATTCTATTTTTTATATTTTTAATTTTCTATTAAAAAAATAATAATAATAAATAAATAAATAAATAAATAAATTTTTCAACAGTATTCTTTTAACTATAAAAAAAAAAAAAAGTAAAAAATCATTTTTTAAAGTTAGAAGGTTTTTATTGTGAAGCCCTAAAAAGCATCAAATAAAATTTATTCTATAAAAGACATGCTACAAAGAAATGTAAGTTTCAACACTAAGAAAATTTTGGAGAAAAAATATAGGCACTTTCCTTTTGCAAGAGCTGAAAATTTTTTAATGTTCAAAATATTTTAAAAAGCTTTTCGAGACCAATATTCTTAGCTATTAGTTTTTGTATAATCATTCGTTAGGCCAGAAATTTCAAATGTCTCGAAAGCTTTTTAAAATATTTTGAAAATTAAAAAATTTGTACCTCTTGCAAAAGGAAAGTACCTATATTTTTCTTAGTATTGAAACTTTCATTTCTTTGTAGCATGTCTTTGCCAGAATAAATTGTATTTTATGCTAAAAAGCATAAAATACAATTACATTACAAAGACCTAAAAAGGTCTTCACGATAAAAAGCTTCTAACTTTAAAAAATGATTTTTTACTTAAATTTTATTTTGTGCTTTCTAGTTACAAAAAAGGAAAAATCTTCTTTAAAAAACTAATTAAAATTTCTTAGGATATTTTGTAGATAACAGAAGATTTTCTTTTATCAAGTGACATTTTTTTTTTTCGATTATTTATCTGCAAAAAAAGTACTACAAGGTCTTTCGAGGACCGAGTCCGGAACCATCGTGTTATCAGCATGACGCTCAAACCAAAAGTCTAAGAACTGTCAAGAAAAATCATAGAACATTCTAGAAAAATCTAACAAATACAAAAGAAATATTGTTCTAGAATGTTTTTTAAAATATTTGGAATATTAAAATTTTTTCATGTTTTGCAAAAGTGATATATCTATATTTTTCTTTAAAATTTTCTTGTTATTGAAACTTTTATGATTTTATATGAAAAGAATAAATTTTTATTTTACGCTCTTTAGGGCTCCACAATAATAAAAAAAAACTTTCAATGTTAGTTTTATTCATTTATTTATTTATATTTTTATTTTTACTGAAATATTTGTTTTGTGCGTTTAGTAACTCAAAAACAGCTCCTTTAAAAAACTATCAAAATTCCTTAGGACACTGTGTAGACAATGAAAGATTTTCTTTTATCAATTGACATCGTTGCTATTAATTATCTGCAAAAAAGTAACACATGGGCTTGCGAGGATCGAACCCACGAGCATCACGTTATCACCATGATGCTCTAACCAAATGCGCTAATGAGCGACGAAAAAGGTTGTTTAAATTTACATTAAAGTGGAGGCGCCTTCTTTTTCAGAATGACATAAAGGCACGATGATAAAAATCCAATTTCAATAAAAAGCTTCTAAAAGAATACACACACACACACACACACATATATATATACACATTTAACTTTCTATTTTATGCTTTTTAGTATCTAAAAAAAAGCTTCTTAAAAAAAAAAAAAAAAAAAAAAAACTCTTCAATAATTCTTAGAATACTCTGTAGACAATGAAGAAAAAAGAAAGAAAGAAAAATTTCTTAAAAAAACTTTTCGAAAATTCTTAAGATATTGCGTAGTCAACGAAAAATTTTCTTTTATCAATTGACACCTTTTCTACTAATTATCCTAAAAAATTAACACGCCGACCTTCCGGGGACCTCCGCTTTATTAACGTCACGCTCTAACCAACTGAGACCCGCAGCCATGCACATAATGGCTTATATTTACTTTAATTGTTCACTAGCGTGACACGAAGTAACAATGACAAAGTAAATTTCATATAAAAAGCTCCTAATAAAGTAAAAATTAAGCAGACCTTTTTAAAAATCTAAACATCTTATTTCATTTTAGGTGTATTTAAAACAATGCTAAACTTTGTTTTTTAAATTTCAGAAAATAAAAAAATATGTATTACAGAGAAATAATGATTTTCATTGTACATACAACCCCTGGCAAAAAGTATCCGATCACTGAAAGATGTGTCTAAGATACGTTACTATAAAAGGCTATTTTTCTAAAAATTTATTACATTTTTTAAAATAAAGTTTTTTATTACAAAAGTATCTTACTTTGTGACATGATAAAAAATAATACCATAAATTGCAATTAATTTTTACAATACAGAGGAAAATTAATATAAAGTATTCAAAGAAAAAAATGTCCGATCATCACATAACCGGGAAAAAAATATTCGATAAATTTCAATTTAAAACTTGGTTGGTCCTCCTTTTGCTCTAATAACTGCCTTTAAACGGCGGGGCATGGATTCAACAACCTTTTCACATAAATGTGATGGAATTTCCTTCCAGCTTTCCTTGATGGCTAGACGAAGTGCATTCATATTGGTCGGTCTTCTCTTTTCTATATTATTTTTCCAAACATTCAAATATTTTCGATCGGATTAAGATCAGGACTATTTGCAGGCCAGTTCAGAGTCTTTATTGGAGAATTTCCGTTTTTATTTAAGAAATCCTTGACCCGTTTACCTCTATGGCAGGACGCATTATCATCTTGAAATAGGAAATCGGAGGAGTCACCAAACGCTTCCTCGATGCTAGGTATCAAATAATGCTCTAAAATGTTAACATATACTTCTGAATTGATTGTTTGCAACACTATACACAATTTACCAACTCCTTGAGATGTCATGCAACTCCACACCATAAATGAAGGCTGATATTTAGCTTTAGTTTTTAGGCAATCTTCTTTGAACTTTTCATCAGCTCTCCTCCACACAAACATTCCAGGGTTATCCCCAGTTCCTAGACAAACACGAGATTCGTCACTGAAAATAACCTTCTTCCAATCATCAGAAGACCAGCATTTGTATTTCTTGCACCATTGAAGACGATTTTTCTTGTGTTTCTTAGTCATATATGGCTTGGTTTTGGCTTTGCAGAAGTGATATCCTTTATTATTTAAACGATTTCGCACTGTACGTGCACATACCTTTACTCCATACTTTGACCACTCGGCATTCAGTTGTTTAGACGTACACCTTCGCATAGATTTGGCAAGATCAACTAATTTCCTGTCTTGTCTACTTGATGTTACTCGTGGTCGACCGCTTCGAGGCAGATTTCTTACATCATTTCTTAAGCGATATTTCTTCCAAATTTCGCAAACAGTACTTTGAGCACATCCAAATGTCTTAGCAACCTTTCTTTGGGAAATTCCGCTTTTTAAGCGTTTAATAATCAAAAGTTTTACATCATTAGATAATTCTCTCTTTCGAGCCATACTTCAGCAGATGCGAAACTAACTTGTAACTTTCAAACTACAATTTGACCTTTTATACCGTCTTCTTCGAACTTGAACGCATGCGCCGAGTAAAAAAAATTTGCATATATCATTTAACTGTGTTGCTTTTGTTTGCGATCAAATACTTTTTTCTCCACACAATGATGATCGGAAATATTTTTCCTTTGTGATTCAACGTATTTTCTCGTGTAAACTCTTAACTGATATTGTAATTTCTATTACTATTTAATAGAATTTGACAAAATTAGTCATATTTCACAAAAGCATACTCATAGGTTTGAAAAAAGTTTGAATTTGTGAAAAAATAACCTTATGTTTTAACGTATCATAAGCACTGTTTTCGGTGATCGGATACTTTTTGCCAGGGGTTGTATAATTACAGTCCAAACAAATTAACTAATTACTTCTCCAATCACTACAACTTCTTGAAATATTACAATGCGGGATTCCGATTATATTAAATTATAGTACAGGTAAACAAATACCCGAAATATACATAACCTTTAAATTAGAGATGGGATAAACAGTAATTTTTCAGTAATAGGTTACATCGTTCCATTACCTTTAATAATAGGTTCTTGTAACATATTTTGGCGATTTTAAATATAAACAAACACTCTTCAGTCTTCCCTTCTCCCACTCCACACTTCCTTATTAAACACCTTCCATCATCTTCCCAAAGCTACTAGCGTCCTCAATACGCGCGTAAACCTAGTGAGTGTATTCCGATTCCCTTCCCATCCTCCATCCCCATGATACAATAATTAACATCAATTAATCACCTCTAACCTATCTCATCATGTCTGTTTAAATTAGCTTCATGAAATATTATTTCGTTAAACGGTTAGTAGTAAGTGTTTTTGACATTACATATCATGGGCATAGCCTGTACTAATATTTAAATTAAACTAATATACTATAACATTCAGTCTAGAACAATGCTTTTAAATAAAATATTAGAAAGATGTAAAATAATCAAAGCTATGACCTATTTCAAAAGAATATTTGACTAATATGTAATCTACGAAGTTGAATTTCACTGGCAGACTATACTGATATTTAAATATTCAAACTAAATCAATACACCATAACAATGGGTTTAGAATAATACTTACAACAAAATATTAGAAAGATGTTAAATAATCAAAGCAATTACTTATTTCAAAAAATTATTTGACTGATATGGAATCAACGAAATAGTTATTATTTATTTAACTCGTTACATGAAAGCTGGTGAAAATATTTCACTGCTTCGTTTATTTCCTGTTAACGAATAACTTTCACTCCAACGAATAATATGATTTCTGTCTGTGTTTTAATGGCAGATTGCCAGAGATATCACTCTCTCTCTCTCTCATTTTTTGCATACAGAGAGATAAAATTAAAGTGTTATTTATTTAATATGAACTTTTCAATAATATATTTCGATGTGAATGGCTTCTTATGCAATAACAGTATTATTTATTATATTACATGAAATAACACCCATCTCTACTTTAAATGTAGATTTTAAATATTAATCAACGTACGTTCTTCTTCGATAATCTGATCTTTATTCTTCTGTGTACGAAATAAAATTTCGGCTGCTCTCTAATATTAACAACCTCAAATCGGTTAAGTAATTCATACATATTAAAACCATATCAGGAAGTTTAAACCAAGATTTAAACACACCTGCTGTTTTACACTTTTGTTTATTTTTTAATAATTTAATTTTTAGGACTGAGGACTATCTACGAATCTATCTACGAATTTTTACGATACCATTTTTACGATAGAAATTGAAAATTTATTGGAAATATAATTGAATAATTTGAAAACGATGTTATAATTTGAAAAAAAAAAAAAAAAAAAACTAACAGTCTCCTCTGTACTAAACTAAATTCTGCTTTTCCCAGTATTTCATCATTTCTTTTTTTTTTTTTTTTTTTTTTTGAAAAAGAAAAGAAAATTAATAATAATCAGTTTCGAAACGGACAGTATTGAAAAAGTTTTTTTTTTTTTTTTAAATACTTTTGAATTAGGAAATAAAAAGCGCAGGCGCAAAATGAAATAAAAAAAACAAGGTAATTAGGTTTGAGTTTGAGTTGGTAACTTTTTAATATTATATTTAAAAATAAATAAATAATATTAGCTGTGCTGAAGAATGCTGTTGCTTTTTGAATTTAAAGAAACTGACCGCGGAAAGTTTTCTGGACAACATTTAAATAGGCTTTAAGAAAGTATTTGGTAAAATATAAGTATTTTTAAACTAAAATTTCTGGTGCCATTTTACTAATTCAAAACAACACGAACTTTGGGTACATCTAACAGTAATACAGTCTCATTTTAAAAGTAAGGTTATTTTAGCCTTTCTTTTTCTTAAAAAAAAAAAAAAAAACGATTTTCATGAAATTCTGGCAAAAGGAGAATTTAGTTTAATATGGAGGACTATTAGATTTCTTTCTTTCTTTTCTTTTTTTTTTCCTTTTATTTATATATATATATATATATTTGTTATTCGGGGTTTTGTTTATATAATTATCTTATTTACTTTTACTTGATTATTTCATCCATTTACTTTTTTTTGCTACTAAAGCTACATTTCAACGAACGTAAAAACGAATGATTGTAAAATTTAATTTTTTGAATAATTAAACCTGAAAAAAAAAAATAATAATGAACAATAATTATTGAATTTTTGTGATTTAAAAAATATGTAGGTTATATAGTTATAATTTTATGTATGTAATATTTATTATTTTCTATAACTTAAAAAAAATAAATTTTAGCTTGCTTTCATTATAAAATAAAGTAAAAATAAAATAAAATGCTTAGACAAATATATATGCATATATATATATATATATATATTAAATAAAAGTTTCCATTTATTTTACTTTGTTTTATAATTAGAACAAAGCTAAAATTTATTTTTTAAATGAAAATTTTAAAACCTACATTTTTATTTTAAGTTCAAGAAAAAAACGTAATTATTATTTATTAAAATTTTCAAATCTTGAATTGAATTATAAGAGAAAGTAACAGTACAATAAAATGTTTAGTTTAAATAAATAAAAAGGAAAAAAAAAAAACATTCCCATAGGTAGATTTGATCCAGGGCTCTCCGCTGGCGACCATTTTCTTTACTGATCACGCCACTAAAACCTTGTCTAAACTTCGAAATAACATGTATTTAAAGATTACTGTAACTTAAGGGTTTTTTTCTCAAAATTCTGTGGCAAGTGGGTCCTACTGCTTTAATATGTTGTTACCTTCATAGTATACTACAATCCTGCGCAATTTCGTCCTAATCAGAATTTTCCATGTCGTGACCTCCCCTTATTAGACTACAGTCTTTGTGAGAGAAAAAGAATGTCACAGTTCGAGACAGTTTTTTTTTTTTTTTTCTTAATTGCTATGCTTAATATTTCCTTTAACACAAAAAATTAAATAAAATTCCTAATCACTTTTAGATAAAACTGTACTAATTAAAAAAAAAAAAAAAAAAAAAAAAAAAAAAAAAAAAATTAAATCTCAACATCCAAATAGTATAATTACAGGAATTTTATCATATTTCAGCTAACACCAAGCTGAAGCTCTTTTAATTTTTAATTTAATCTTTTAAATTCTTTTAACACTTTCCAAGAAGGTTGAAAAGTATTTATGACTTCGATGTGTCTGTCTGTTCGTTCGCGCTCTAACTCCCGTAAATATTTATAGAATTTCTTGAAACTGATATATGTTATTCGGGATCCGGAATTTTCGCCCCCAGGAAATTCCCCCCCCCCCGGAAATTTCACCACCGGGAAATTTCGCCCCCGGAAATTTCACCCCCGAGTTGTGTAAAATATAAACATCATTACAAATAAAAATATAAACATACACACAATTTCCCAAAATATTACCATGTTTTTATTAACTTTGATTCTTCTTTGTTTGTTTGTTTGTGTGTCCAGTACAAATTTTCCAATCGATTTTTAACTAACTTCCCGACTAGCTAGACATTTGAAACTTTCAGAAATGCTCAGAACACGGTGACAATGCATTTTTAAAATAAATTTAGCCAACTGTTTCGGGTTTCTGCTGCTTTCGGCAGCGTTTATACGTTTCAACAGAAAACTTATTTAACTAACTTCCCGACTAGCTAGACACTTAAAACTTTCAGAATTGTTCAGAACACGGTGACAATGCATTTTCTTAACACTTTTAGCCAACTGTTTCGGGTCTCTGCTGCCTTCGGTAGAGTTACCAGTACTAATCTTGCAATCGGTTTTTAACTAACTTCCCGATTAGCTAGACATTTGAAACTTTCAGAATAGTTCAGAATATGGTGCCAATGAATTTTTTAAATAAATTTAGCCAACTATTTCGGGTTCCTGCTGCCTTCGGCAGCGTTTATATGATTCAACAGAAAACTTATTTAACTAACTTCCCGACTAGCTAAACATTTAAATCTTTCAGAATAGTTCAGAACACGGTGACAATGCATTTTTAAAAATTATTTTAGCCAACTGTTTCGGGTCCCTGCTGCCTTTGGGATAATAATAATAAATTAATAATAACTTAAAAATATCTAACTAACTATATAAAAATTAATAAATATCTAATTATAATGATTCAACTGATTTGCTACATAAGCGGAAACGTTTCTAAGGAGGGTGGCGATCTGTATATATATATATATTCCTAATAAATGATTGTCTTGTATTAATTCCCTGTAATTCTTACCAAATTTCTTATACCAATTTCTTATACTTCTGTACTTATACCAAATTTCATGCAAAAAGATTATATAACATATCGGAATTATTTTGTGTAACCCTGTAAATTAATTACCAAATTTATGCCCATACTTCTCGACTGAAAAACATTATTTTAAAATTCTAATAAAATTTCATTACATTTAACGAGGTGTAACCATGTTCAAATACACTTTTAAGAAATACCGACTATAGACCGTAATAGTACGAAATTCTTTTATGTATTCCAGAAATGAGCCACACTAATTATATACACTAAAAAAGATAACACCTATTTAATTAATTATAAATCATTAATATTTCAACCTAATTTGACATCATTTGGAAGATTACAGTACGTCATCAGAATTCTTTTGTTGCGGTTTCGTAAATAAATTATTTAGTCTATACATAACCTTTTTTAAGAGTAAACATGATTTTAAGCATCTTTATAATGCATGTTAATTTCATTATGTTGAATGCAGCATAAACGCATTAAAGTGCGCTTAGATAAAAATTTGTTCATAGGCTCTAATATTACGAAATTCTTTTATGTGTCTCAGTAAACGAACCATAAACATTGGATACACAAGTAAAAACAGTTCAGCTTTTTCGACGTTCTTCATGAATAATTATTTGAAATTTGACTTAATTTGGCTGATTACGTTGCATTCTCAGAACACTTTTGTATGCTCCTATACATTAAGTAGGAAAGAGCACATATTTTCTGCACAAAACATAAGTTTAAGCATCTCAGTAATGTACGCTAATTTTATTTTGTTTATTGCAAATTAATGATGTCAAAATGCGTTTAAACGAAATTCACCCTATATATACCGTAATGATAAGGATTTTGACGGGTCCTGTACACAATCTCTGTAAAACATAGACATAAAATTTTTACAGCTATTTCTATACAGAGCCTGAACGTGTGTGCCAATTTAATTCGATCGGAGGATTTTTGCGGCCGCTATTGCAGTATATACAAATTCTGCCCATAGGCCGTAATGATAAGAAATATTTTCATGTGTCCCTATACACGAACTACAAATGAAATACACACCCGAAACTATACAGTTGAAATTTCGTGTGGCTCATAAATATGTGTACCGAATTGCAAGACAATAGCGTGATTTTTGCGGTTGCTATCGCGGTACATAGAAATTCTTCCCATAGGCCGTAATGATAAGAAATTTTTTAGCGTGCCCCTGTACACAAACTACAAATTGAATGCACACCTAAAGTTATACAGCTAATTCTGTTGGGCTCATAAATATGAGTACCAAATTGCAAATGAATAGCGTGATTTTTGCGGCCGTTGTCGCGGTACATGCAGATTCTTCCCATAGGCCGTAATGATGAGAAAAATTTTGGCGTATGACTGTACACGAATTACAAATGGAATACACACCCAAAACTATACAGCTAATTCCTTGGGGCTCATGAACATGTGTACCAAATTTCAAGTCAATAGCGTGTTTTTTGCGGCAGCTATCGTGCATCAGACAGACACACAGACGGAACCTAAAATCTTTTTGAATGTCAACAGAGGGTCTCCACTGACATTTCGGCAAAAATTGAAAGTCAATAGCTTGACTTTTGTGGTGACTATCGCGGTACATACAAATTCTTCCCATAGGCCTATACACCCAATACTATACAGTTGATTTCGAGGGGCTTATGAGCATGTGTACCAAATTTAAAGTCAATAGCGTTATTTTTGCGGCCGCTATCGCGCGACAAACAGAGAAACAAACACACAGACAGAACCTAAAACCGTTTTGTGTCTTAACAGAGGACCCCCACAGACGTTTCGGTAATTATAAATGAAAATAAATAACTTTTATTAATAATAGTAAAGTTTCAGTGATAAATTTATTCATCTCCTTTTAAAATATTGCAATTATAAGGGATCTAAAACGTAATTTAAGTTTTCTGAATTTTGAAGAGTCATTTATTTATTTTTTATAATTTAGAAAAGATTGTTTATATTTCAAAGAAATTATCAGAATAAATCTATTTATATTTCTCCGTATAAAAAAACATAAAACAATTGATGTTCTAATTTATTTTTGCTTGTTTAACTTTAAAAAGCTATTATCTTTTATTATAGACCTTTCATACGAAGTCAATTGCGGTTTAGATTTATACTTAACTAGCAGGCTACGCCCGCTTCGCTGGTCCCTATTTTTAAATGAATCACTATAATTAATGAATTCTCAAAATTGCATTAATTTCTATCATGTAAAAAAAAAAGAGAAAAAAAATATCTGATCAGGAAAAATTTCACACCGGGTTTCCACTGCCTTCGACAGCGCAGGCCATTGTGCGCTGCGTGCGCGAATTTATGTTCGGCACTCTCAATGAATCACTATATCATCGAAAGAGAAAAAATATATAAAATATAAAAAAAAAATTTCTCTCATCGGTGGGATAATTGATCCGGACCCCCACTGACTGCGGCAGCGTATACCTGCGCGCACTTCGCGTTTGTTTCTGCGCCCGCCTTTCCCATCCTTCTTAATAATTCTACACTTTCGACAATATCCTCAATCGATTTATCGGGCCTTAAAACTTAATAATACTAATTTTCAACGCTCTAACTCTTATTTCTATTATTTTCCCCCTTCGCCTCCCCTTGCGTCTATTCTAATAATTTTACAAATTCGAAAATATCCACAATCGATTTGTAGGTATGAAAAACCTCTATGCACCAGTTTTGAACGATCTCACTCTATTTTTATTTTTTGCCCCTCTGTTTCCCCCTTCCCACCCCTCCTAATAATTTTACAAATTCGAAGATATCCGCAATCGATTTGTAGGTATCAAAAACCTCTATGCACCAATTTTGAACTTGATTGTGCTGAAATTTTGCATGCGTGTATATTATCTACATCCTCTGAATTGGAGTTTTTTGAACATTTTGAAATAAAAACGCATTTTTTTAATGATTTTTTTTCTCTTTCTCTTTTGATCAATCCCCCTAATAGCACAATTGTTCCACATAACATCCTCGGGATATCCTATAGATGAAAGGAAATTCAAGAGACATACACAGGACCCCTTAATTTAATTTCTTTCTTGAGTTTTACATTCATTACTCTGAACAAAAATTACGTAGCAGTAAATTTTTTTACGCACATACATGCACGTATATACAAAACAGCATTTATTTATATAGAAACATATGCGCATGTATTTATTTAAACAAATTGATAGCCTCTCAAAGAACATCTTTGTTGAATAAATTAATAAAACAAAATTTTTTTTTAATTATAGCACAATATAAACACGAATAAATATTACAAAGAAATGTAAATATAATAAAATAAAATAATATTTTTTACTTACCAGCAAAGTATATCCTTACTCCTATGAAAGGCAATAAAATGAATTCATGCGTGAGTACGAAATGGCACCATTTTGAGTCCCGTGAAAAAAAAAAGAATAAAAGTAAACAAAAATTATTGTAGCCCAAAGGTTTATAAAAAATTCGAAGAGCTTGCGTCAAAATGCTGCAAAAATGTCCTTAGGGAAATACATCCAGATAGGAATGATTATATATTTACGACTGACAATGCAGGACTTAAAAAATAATAATCATTAACATATTGTTAAAAACTAGTGCATGCAATGCCATGAAAAAGAAAAATAATTTTTAGAAAATGTTTTTATGAGATCTTGCGTGATAGTAAAAGAAAGAAAAACTTTCTAATATAAATGCTAAAATATTTATTTTTAACAACGTTGTTTAAAATTTTTTTTTATACACACACAAATTATAGTTCCTCATTAGTCTGAAGAAATCATATAAAAATTTCATGCATATACAGAGTGGTTATTATAAAGCTCTTATTGTAAAGATCATCCTGCAACTAAAATAAATGAGCGGGTCACTAACTTTGGTGTGAGCGCCCCAAAAATACAAACACATATATTAAATATATGCATTCATTTTTTATATCAAGTATATATATTTTTGCAAGTGCATATAGTGCAACACCTATTTGCATTCAACATTCAATCAAAACCCAAGATGAAGTAATGTAGTATGTTGTATGCATTTTCATTATAAGGATTCTTTATAACTTTTGATTTTTTTCTCTTTTAAAATTCTTTCTTGTTCTTCATGTGATGCATTCTTTCTTCTTATGTAGTGTTTGAAAAGGCGTTCCTAATATATACAGTAGGTGATCATATTATTAGATTTTTATTATTATTTTTATTATTATTTATTTATTTATTTTTACATTTTTTCGATTATCTAAAAAAATACTAGATGAAATGGCCTGAAATTTCATACATACAAAAAAAAAAAAAAAAAATAAATAAAATAAAATAAAAATAAAAATAATAATAATAATAATAATAAATAAATAAAAAAATCATATGTTCCGTTATCGATTTAGTCCAGAGAGTAATTAAGGGACCAACCACAAATTGAAGAAGAGTGAAAATACTTTGGATCACCCTGTATCACAAAAAGCCACAAATAATTTGTAACTTAATACATTGTTGCACATAGTATGTACAATATCTGTATGTTTATGTGATTACTACATTTCTAACAAGTTTTTTGCTTAAAACTAGAAAAGGTTTCCATAAAATTTTACAAAACTTGCTGAAAAATTGACAAAACATAAGGGAAACATTATTCTGATGTATAAAATTCACACGTGTAATATTCGTTGAGATATGAGCCTTTTTAGTAAAAATTATTTTACTGCGCAAGCGCGAAAGATTAAAAAAAAAAAAAAAAAAAAAAAAAAATTCATAGGTTAAAAGCTAGATATATGTATATTGAACAATTTTTATTAAAAATTCATTTGAATAGAGTAAAAATTAAGAAAATTGTCGGCAAAAGAACGATCTACATTTTAGGTATTTCCCAGAGTTGAAATTTTATAAGGGGTTTTACGCATGCCGCGTATTTAATTTGAAAATCCAATTACTTCAATCACGTTGCACAAAAGTTCTTTTTTGTGAAAAACCCTTTACGAACTCACTAATCTTAGTAAATAAATGAAAATTTGTTAAAGTTACAAGACTATAAAACGTGGTTGAAATAATTGGATCTTAAAATTAAATACGCGGCAATGTGAAAAACCTCATATGAAATTTCAATTCTGGAAAATACCAAAAATCTCGCTCTTTTTTTTTTTTTTCTGACAATTTGCTTAATTTTTACTCTATTCAAATGAGCTTTTTATAAAAGTTGCTCAATATATCTAGCTTACAACCTATGCAATAAATTTTTTTCTATCTTTCGTGCATGCGCAGTAAAATATTAATAACTAAAAATGTTCATATCTCAACGATTATTACACGTGTGAATTTTATGTTTCTGAATAATGTTTCTCTAATGAATTGTCAATTTTTTTGCAAGTTTTGTAAAAAATTATGGAAATCCGTTCTAGTTATAAATAAAAAACTTGTCAAAAAAATTAATAATTTTCGAAAAAAAATTATACCTGCCTAAATAATTGCGCAATGCCCGCACCAAAACATACAGTTATTGTACATGGTATGTGCAACAATGTATTAAAGTTACAAGTCATTTGTAACGTTTTGTGATACAGGGTGATCCAAAGTATTTTCGCTCTTCTTCAATTTGTAGTTGGTGCCTTAATTGCACTCTGGACTAAATCTATAGTGGAAACGATGAGCCTTTAAATGTTTTTTGCATGTGTGAAGTTCCAGGCCACATTTCGTCTAGTATTCTTTTAAAAAATCGAAAAAATGTTGAAAAGAAAAAAAAAAAATCTAATAATTTTATCACCAACTTTATATATAAATATAAAGTGCCATACAGAAGGACTGTCGGGGAAGGCGGTCCTCCCCGGGTCTTAAGTTATGAGGGTCCCTCCTTAGAAACTTAAGCTTTAAAAATATCTGTAGCTGGTGAAATTTCGTATCATTATTTTGACTTGAAACATTCGTTGCAATTGCATTTTCAGCCGAAAATTCCGATCTGAAAAAGCTATTGTGTACAAAAAATGACCGTAGAGTTCGCTCTACGGTCACTCAAAACCCCCAAGAAACCCATTTATGCAAGGCCTAATTAATGTAGGCGAGGCGAGACGAAACGCCCTGCCTTCCACGTTAGGTTGAACTTCCGAATTAATTTTAAAACTTACTTCAATGTCTTTTTATGGTTATAACTTTAACTAAAGAAGTACAAGTGGGCCTTCTAATAAATAGTGAGGCAGGGCTGGTAACAGGGAACAACTGCCTAGTGGCTCGCTAGGAAAGGAAGCCCGGAGCTCATGGAGCAACTGAAAAAATTTAAATCTTAG
The DNA here is from genome assembly GCA_963930645.1 of Salticus scenicus. Classification (NCBI taxonomy): domain Eukaryota; kingdom Metazoa; phylum Arthropoda; class Arachnida; order Araneae; family Salticidae; genus Salticus; species Salticus scenicus. Next base: position 290,433,527 of record OZ005649.1, read on the forward strand.
AAATCCTTGGATTCTTTTATAATTAGATGTTTCACTTTCTTTTTTTCATTATAAACATATGAACATGGCGATCCGAACAGGTGTGGGGCAGAAGCTTGAGTACGGACCAGTTATTAACAATATTTTTCATTTAAAATCTCGAGCTGGGCTTGAATTTTTTTCTTGCACTTAAGACGGGCTGGATCGGGCCGGGCCTGGATTACATTTTTTCTGAACGATATCGAGTCCAAAAATTACTTTTTTTCACATTGATTGAGAAAGCAAATTATAAAACAGTTTTCTCTTGTTTTTACCAAGTTTTTATTAATTCGATATCGCTTTTGTATCTGTCTGTCTGTTTATCTGTTGAGTAAAAACTTCGAAATCAATTTTAAACTAACTTTTCGATGAGTTAGAGATTTGAAACTTTAAACATGGTTCAGAACTGGATGATAATAGTACATGCTCAAGCAATAACGGGCTTGTGGAAGGGGTCGGGGAATAGGGGTCCTTTAGTTTGTTATTTATCAGGGTCAAATATTTAAAGCGAATTTCATCTCTCTTTCTATTAACCGACTGAGCTGAAATTTTGCATACATGTATAACTTCGATGAAATTACACGCACAAATAGTAACGGGCTTAAGGAAAGGGCACTGAGCCCTTTCGTTTGCTGTTTGTTACGATCAAATCTTCCATTTGAATGGCGAATTTTAACTCACTCCCTAATATCGAATAGAGCTGAAATTGTACTTATCCGTGTGACATCGAGTACAATTCATAATCAACCAGTAATGGACTTAAGGGTAAGATGACCAAACATCCTCTTTTTCTGAGGACTGTCCTCATTTTTAGACATTCTTCACAGTTTTGAAAATTTATTAATGATGTCCACATTTGTCCCCATTTTAAACTTTTCTGTCTTCATTTTCTGAGAATTGCTAACAATTTCGTATTTTCATAAATTATATTTTCCTTTCACAAATTCTAAAATATCATTGCTTTTTAACTTTTAGTGATGTATCTATATTGCTAAGAATGTTCTTTAGACCTAGGAATTGAATGAAAATTTGTGAATAAAATTAAATTATTATTATGCAGGTAAAATCTGCAGGTTATCTAATTTCATTTGTACTTATATATAAACATGCATTGGTGAAATAGTATACATTCTTCAAATTAAAATTATAAAAATTGCAAGGTCATAAAAAATTCTCCAGTTGAGCTTTGCTTTACATGAAAAGAATTTTCTTTGAAATGTGTCTTAAAATATATAATCTGAATTCAAAATTCGTTATCACGAATCTGCTGGAAATGTATGCAGTAAAATCTAGAGATGGACCAAATATGAATTTTACCGCATTCGGCATTTCGGATAATCGATCATGAATTTGTAATATTAAAAAAAGTTATTTAGTATAGATCCTGATATCTGGTGGTTTCGATTCAGATATCCTACGGTATTTTGGAAATTGAAAAATCAGTCAAATACGGGATATTTTCTGGATATCCGGTTTATCCCTAGCAAAATCATCATGAAAGAAATTGACTTTGTGAGTGATAGGTGTAGACATTCCAGCATTTTATTTTATTTTGAAGTACTGATATAACCCGTCGATTTTTTACACCATTTTATTTGTAGTGAAATTTTCTGCAATAAGTTATTATGATAAAAGAAGAAGAAAAATACCTTTCAAGAAAAGTAGTGTGGAAAAAGTACGGGCACAATCAATGCTGCGGAATAAATTAAAATGTTGACATGCCTGTGTGGTAGAATTTAAGGTAGATCTAAATAAGAATGTTTCTTGTAACTCCAGCTTATGATCAGCAAATTTACTGATATATTTATTATTTATCTTATATGCTTATGATTTAGAAATTTTTAAATACATTTTTTATAGTGCCTTTTTATTTTCTAAATCTCAATTATCTCAATTGCATTAGGATTTTTTTTTTTTTTTTTTTTTTTTTTTTTTTTTGAGGAGGGGAGGGCGGGGAATCAGAAGCAAAACTTATCAATTTCTTTTGATGTCATGAATTTTCAATTTTAGATTTGAACTTCCTTTCTCCTTTTCTGTATATATGAAATATTACTACTGTAGTGAAAACATTTTATTTTTTGTTTTTCTTCGCACACTATAATTAATGGAAGTCGTGCATTAGCTTAAATCCTGGAATAAAATGAATTTTAATCAATACTTATCATAATGTTAATACTGAAAATTATTAACTTTTTTTAGAATTTATGATTTCAACAGAGGTAATTTAAAATAAGCAATACTCTTTACGATATAGAAATGTATATTTGTTCTAATATAATAGCCTAAATGTGCTTATATTTCTGTCCTCAGACATGTCCTTATTTTTAACCTAAACATGTCCTCATTTTTTAACCAAAAATGAGTACATTACGTCATTTGTCCTCATTTTTTCTTGTAAAAGTCTGGTGAACTTACTTAAGGGAGTACCGTTGGGTCATTGAACCCCCAAGTTAGGTTGAAAACATTATTTCGAATTTTAACATACTACTTCCGATCAACCGACTGAGCTGAAAATTTGCATACACCTATAAATAAAATATAAATCTATCAGATCTGACTTGTTTGGTTTTGCATACAACAATTTTGGTGCCCTTTAAAGTTTTGCACCTAGAGCAAGCGTACCCCTATGACATTACATGCTGAAGCAGAAGCGGACGTAGATGAGGATGCTCTGGGGCCACCGAACTCTCAACTCCAGTTGAGTTTTTATCTCGAATTTTAAGCATTTTTTATTATCCGATTGAAATGAAATTTTGGAAACTTGTATAACACCGATTACAATATATGTTCAAGCAGAAACGAACATAGTGGAGGGTATATGGGAGCCTTGACTTACTTCCTATCACCCGATTGAGCTGATATTGTACTTAAATGTATTACTCAGAAGACAATACATGGTCAATCAGTAATGGACTTAGATAAAGGAATACTTAGATACGTAGCCTCGAAATCCAGTTAATAATTAAATTTCGAGCTTTAATTCCCTTCCTATTAACAGATTCAGCTGAAACTATGCATTGGAACCTAAAATTTTCCACATGTCTCTGTCATAATCCCATCAAGATTTTTAAAATCAATTTCAAAATTTCACAAAAATAATACCGAAAAGCAGAAAATGATCATTAAAAAATTTGGTGTGAAACAACCACACGATTTCCGTTACCAACTATTACACGTATTATAAGCATTTTTGAGAAATAATGTGATCAAAAAACATAAAAGTTACCTAAATAAGTAGAAACCTAAAATTTTTCCGGTAAGAGAAATTTATAAAGACATATAAAACAAAGCTTACATATAGCGAGGTAAAAAATAAGAGAAAAAAATGGTAGAGTTATTTTTTGAAACACAAATTTTCGAAATTTGAAGATGACCCACCTAAGCAGGATGACTGTTAATTTTCCTCTAATAACCACGTAATACACGAGAAAGAAATGGATTTATATAACAATTTTCAAGAAAATCGTTAGAGCCGTTTATGAGCTACCAACTTTTACAAAAAGTCATGACTGGAAAACAATAATTACATACAAAAGTATATTTAAAAGGGAGTTAATATGGCGAATTAGAAAAAAAATCCGTACAGCCGTTTTTAAAGGAACGTTTTTTGCAAGACCTGAAATTGAGCTATTTATACAGGACGCCTATCAATTTTCCTCAACTAACCAACTATATCATTCGAAAGGACATCTAATAGAGTGTTTATATAGCAAGTTTAAAGAAAAATCGTTAGAGCCGTTTTTGAGATACAGACTTACGGTCCCACTTCCTGTCTCCGATGTCCTACTTCCGGTTTTTCAATTTCCCCCAAAATTTGGAAAATTTATCTGTACACCAAACCTGTCTTAATTCTGAAGTTTTGTAGTACTATCTTTATTAGCTTCGGAGATATAATAGCCAGAAGATTCCACACATACATGTACACACACACACACACACACACACACACACACACACTGGCCAATTGCCAAAAACCACTTTTTTGGACTCAGGGGATCTTAAAACGTGTAAATCAGGTGAAATTTCGATATCGAATTTTTGGACCAAATACAATACATCCATTACCTACGGTAGTAGGGTAATGGAAGTAAAAAATCAATAATCTATGTAAGATGTACACTAAGCGACAAAAAAAAAAAAAAAAAAAAAAAAGCCGCACTTGGATATTTTCCATTTTCCTTTCTGTAATCGCTATTTTTATTGTTTCAAAAGTAAATTTTTTAACAGATTTTATTACGTTGTGTTCCGCGTGCAATTTAGGATTGTACCAAGCGTTAAAAACAAGATGCAATTGTTCGGAAAATTGTAATTTCAGAAATTATTTCAAAAAATGGCAAGAATAAGGCAATTAACGATACCACAAAAAATATTAATTTTAGAACGAAAATCAAAAAAATATTTTAGTACGTGGGATGTCAAAATTATTAAATGTTAACAAAATATTAGTAATCTGGTTTTTAGCAAGATATAATATTTTTTGGCTGTTTAAACTGCACATTTGTCCTTGGGCGGCCACGTTACTCATCCAGTCGAGATGACCGCAAGTTAAAAAGCCAGCCCTTAAAAAATCAGTTTGTATTACATTTAGAACATAGCAAGGATTCAGAAAAAGTGTTTAGTAACACAATTTATCTAAATATAGTAAAATAACAATTAAACAAAGCAGGTTTAATTGCCAGAAAATCTGAAAAAAATTCATTCTTAACGAAAACAATTAGTAAACCAAAACATTAAAGGGTTAAAAAAATTAAAAAATGATCAATTTATTATTGGGCTGAAGTTGTTCTCTCGAATGAGTCAAGTTTAACTTATTTCAAACTGACGGAAACAAGCAGATCTGTGAAAATGTGACTGACTTAATGAAAATCGCACTTTTAAAACAATGACATATTTCCCTTATATTACGATACGAAAATGCATAATTTTTCGGTGAGTCTGGCAAATTTTCATGTTCAAGGAATCAATTAACCCGAAATAAACTTGGTGATTAAAAAATTGATACCTGACCGACTACTTTGGGGGTATTTCAGACTCTTCCATAATCAGCATTTCATGATGATAATGCACTTTGTTATATGGCGCTTGTGATACATTTATTTGATTCAAGTTGTTAAAATTACTTATCGATTCTCATCAGCATCTATAATTTAGTAAGTTATCATATTTTTTTTTCATAAAATTAAATTCCACAAAGAATATCGCAGGCTTTCTTCTTTATTAGACTTGAAAATTGTCCTAATCTCAATCCGCTCGAAAATGTTTAGTCTATAAAAGAGGGTGGGGGTTAGAAATTTGTAGCCTACAACACTGAAAGAACTAGGAAAAAACATTTGTGATATTTGCACAGTGAAATTTCTGAGTATCATGTTCAAAAACTGTAAAATACTATGCTATTGAGCATTAAAGCAGTAATTCCATATAAAGGCCGAATTATCCAATCCAGAATGCATATTTTTATTAAATAATTGTTTAGATCTAACAAATAAATAGTTTTATTTCATATATTAAAATAGCACTTGTTTATTTCATATAATAAATCATGATAGAATACAAAGTATATGTTTATTGTATTATGTTTAAGAAGAAAATTTTATGTAGATTTTTATTAAATGCTTAATAGAGTGTAATAAAACAAATTATTAAATCGAATATGTACATAGGTATGATGTTATGACTTCCGTATTATACAAACATAACAATTTTATCTGTTGCAATCATTAGTTTTTAATTTATTACAAACCCAAAAGGTATAAGTCAATTTTTCTGCAGTGCGGCTTTTTTTTTTTTTTTTTTTTTTTTTGTCGCTTAGTGTATGTGTGTCTGTCTGTGTATATATATCCGGAATTTTTTAGGAAAACGACTGATCGTAGCGCTACACAAATTTTCATGGAGATTCGTATTGACCTATCCTGATACACCTCGAAGCCAGATTTCCGAATTTTTGATTAAGTTTATTTTAATTAATAAAATATTTAAATAATAACCTCATAATAGCTTTCAAATTAGCCATTTAATTATTAGCTATAATTTAATTGTTACCAAAATAATTTACGAGTTCATTTTTCTTGAACACAAAAATAAATACATTTAATTAAACGAGAACAATAAAAAATTATTAAGAAAAAAAAAAAAAAAAAAACCTAGGAGGCTATGCCTGCTTCACTATAGTTAAATGAATTTTCAAAAGAATTGAATCGCTGTTTTTTATATCACTTCATAAATAAGTAAAAACTAAAAAAAAAAAAAAAAAAATTACATTGAAATCGCTCTAAACCTCGCTTTGGGTACCCGCTGCTTACAATAGCTCTTTTACCGCCCACACTGCATCGGATCCAGGTTCCCATTGCCTGCAGAAAGGTCTTTTCTTTGGCACTCACTTCAATTTGGGTACTTATTGACGACAGGTAAAATTACTATTATTCAAGGTATACGATTTTAAAGATGGCTGTATCTCAGCATCTATTAAATATTTTAGTTTTTAAACCAAATATTTTATAGCACTAGCTCTTTACGCTATATTACCATATGTTTCCGACAATATAATAAATAAAAGAAAAAGTAGCTTTTCCTTTAAAAGGAATTAAATAAATAAAAAATGAAAATAAATTTCAATTAAATATAAGTTTTAATAAGTTTAATTTGTAACTAAAAAAAAAAAAAAGTCCTTTTTAAAGAAGTTAATTAAATAAATGAAATATAAAAATTGTTATACTGCAAAAATTATGCACTATATGCAAATTATATTATGCAAATTATGTACTATATTACCACTTTTTCCAATAGATGCGATAAACTAGAAAAAAAAAAAAGAAAAAAAAAAAGTCCTTTTCAAAGGAGTTAATTAAATAAATGAAATATAAAAAGTTGTTGAAATATAAACATTATGCATAAACATAACTGTTGAAAATAGTTTTTCTTAAATTTATTTATTTACTTTATTATTTGTTTTTTAAAAATTTTAGAATTTTTAAAAGAAATTGATGAATAAAAAGGCAAAACAACTGGAATGAGACTCTGATCGTTGAATCTGGGAGCAAAGCGTTTAGGATTCTTGGATTTATATATATCTTTATCGATAATAGAGGGATTATAGCCTTGAGGTAGAACAAGCGATTTTAAACAATTTATTTCTTTCGAAACACTAGGCGGATCAGAACAAATGTGTAAGGCACGAAAAATATAAGTATAGAAAGCATAAATTTTCTGTTGAGGGGCGTGGTTAGAGATAGCATGCGGCGGAAGAGAGACAGGGAATGCATCTCTGAAGACAGTCTGTGAGAACATTAGAGACCGATCCTTATCTTTAGATACAAAAATGCCAAGAAAAGGCAAAGTGTAATCCTTTTTAATCTTAAAAGTGAATTGAATGCATGAGTCAAATCGGATTGACCAAAGAAAGTAAACTGGAAAAATCAACACCAAAGGGAACAAGAACGAAAAACTCAAGTATAGAAAGCAGATATTTTCATTGAGGGGTGTGGTTGGAGAGAACATGCGGCGGAAGAGAGACAAAGAATGGTATTCTAAAGACCATACCCTCCTAAACTAGATGCCTGTCGTGTGGCTGGGAAACTTGACAGCAGTTGAAGCGGTAGACAGCGCCACCTGGTACAGATTGCGCGACTTTTTTATTCAACATCCACCAAAACGTTTTAAAAGTGGGATATGATATGAATAAAAGGCGAATAGAATCGAAGAAACGTCTGTTATATGTATCATATATCACTTCTTAAAATTATTGGTGACAGTTGAATAAAAAAGTCGCGCAATCTGTACCAGGTGGCGCTGTCTACCGCTTCAGTTGTTTCCAAGTTTCCGAGCAACTCGACAGGCATTTAGTTTAGGAGGCTATGCTAAAGACAGTTGTTGAGAACCGATCCTTGTCTCTGTTTCGCCGCATGCTCTCTCTAACCACGCCCCTCAACAGATAATTTCTGCTTTCTATATTTATGTTTTTCGTACCTTACACATTTGTTCTGATCCGTCTAGTGTTTCGAAAAATATTAATTACTTAAAATCACTTGTTCTATTTCGAGACTATAATTCCTCCATCATCGATAAAGCTGTATATAAATCGAAGAATCGTAAACATTCTGCTCCAAAATTGAACGATCACAGTCTCATACTAGTTTTTTTGCCTTTTTGTTCATCACTTTCTTTTAAAATTTCTAAAAAAATTTCCGATTTTGTGTTAAAGTCATTTACAAACCCGTCAACAAAATTAAATTATCTTTTCTTAAGCTAGGTTTCCACTGCGGTTGAAAAAGGCGGTCCTATTTAGAATCTTTTGGCGTGGTCAAGCAGGCTCAAAGCGGTTGGAAGCATTTGGCAAGCTAGAGAACACCTTGATTCTAGCCCCTGCTGAGACAATTGAGGGGTCATCTTTGTCAATTTTGCATGCTTTTCTTTGAAGTTAATGCGCAATCTGATAAAGAAAGGTTACGTTTGTTGACAAGACCTTTGGCTCTTTGTGTGTGAAATGATGTATTTAAAATAGTCGCCAGTGTCAGCCAAATGCTTTTTTAGCTTCTAACCACTGTCAAATGAATCAAATTTTCGCTTTTAATAACCAAAGTCGTAATTAAAACTTAATTTCGTTGACAGTCCAGATATGGAGACACTGGAAAACATACTCTGTATCTACGAGTGTCTGGAGTTGCTCTATACAAATAGGAAAACAAATGATATTAATGTATATTAAATTTTGTATAATGCATACAAAGTTTTCTTTCTGTCTTTCATTTCTTTCCTTTTTTTTTTCTGTTGATAAAATTTCTAGAAGTATTCTGAAAAATTATTAACAGAAATGCATACAGAAAATAAAATTTACTTAAGATACGTCGAATAATTTTAAATTATTAAAAATATTAATAAATAAAAAGTAAAATGAAATAAATAAAGATTTTTAAGTATTACAAAATCTAAATAAATGTGTATTATTATTTTTAAATGCCAGCGATAGTAATCAGAGAAAATGTTTCATAAAAAGACATTATATATTTGAAATTTTTATCACATAAAAATAATTGCTTTTAAAAATACATCTTTTTCTGCAGTTTCTTTTGTTAAAATATTGCTTATGCCTGAAAATTAAAAACTGTCATTTATTTCGGATTTGCGATTTTAATTTATCTTTATCAGACTTTTTAAATGTTCATCAAATTTATTTAAAGAATACATGTTTAAATGTTCGAGTGATAACTTGATATTAAATTATTTAAAAATAAAAAGGAAGACGATTTGCAACATTTATTAAAGGAAGACGTTTTTGTTCTAGGAATCTAGTACATGTCGATATTTTCTGTAAACAATGTTTTTTAAAAAGCTGTAATATTTGAATCAATTTGAACGATTTTTTGAAACTTGATTTCACGGATATATATGTTTTAATAATAATAATAATAATAATAATAAATTATACAAATTTTATCATTTCACGTATTTCTCTATTCTATAATAAAAATAGATTTTGATGTAAATTAGAAATAGTCTTTATAAAAGAAAACGATAATTTAAAATAAGATAATATAAATAACTTTGCATTTGTTATAAAATAAGTATTGTTCGATAAGCAAATTAAAATTATGTAAAAATTTCAAATAAATTAAACAGTTAAATCGATAAATCTTCAAATAAAATATAAATTAAGCAAAAAAATTAAGCGTTTTGAAAATGTTAATACAAAAGAGTTCTCAATTGTAAAATATGGATTTTCCGATAAAATAACATTAATTTTCAAACTAGAAGTTAATTAAATATTTAGAGACGATAAGAAGAAAGTGTGAGAGAAAAAAAGAAAAAACTCTTTTAATTTAGATAAATGAAAGAATATTTCCCAAAGTCTAATTCACGATTTTTACGCACTCATTTATGCATATAGTAACTTTAACCAAGAAAGCAAGTCTGTATATTATACCATAGCCTCCAAAACTAGATGCCTGTCGCGTGGCTCGGAATCTTGGCAACAGTTCAAGTGGTAGGCAGCGCCACCTGGTACAGATTGCACGCTTTTTTTATTCAACAGCCACCAAAAATTTTTAAAAGTAGGATTTGATACAAGGTGAATATAATCGAAGAAACGTCGATTATATATATCATATATCACTTCTTAAAATTATTGGTGACAGTTGAATAAAAAAGTCGCGGAATCTGTACCAGGGGGCGCTGTCTACCGCTTGAACTGTTGCCAAGTTTCTGAGCCATGCGACAGGCATCTAGTTTAGAAGGCTATGATTATACACACTAATAAAGTTTTATATTTTTCACTACTTAATTGTAATTATATTAACTGATGTTTAGTCTAATTTCTGTTTTTCCATTTATCACTATGTTAACTGTTAAAAGAATCTTCTCGTTTCTTACATTAATCTTGCATCTGTTTATCACTCTTAAATTATCTTTGTTTAAAGTAAATTAATATGCAAATTGATGACGTTTGGTAAATTATTCACAATTATCTGTCTCTATGTATATACATATATATACATATAGTTTGTGTTTATACCATTAGAGAGTATACGAAATGATAGGTGCTAATAAAAAGTGACTTATTGATTTCAATTTCATGCATAGATAGGAAATTTTATTAGTCCTAACTGTAATGTTAATATACTTGTTTTTCTTATATTATATACGTATAGTGCATTGTATAACTGTTTTATTTTTCTAAAGTATAATATTCTATATCATACATTTTTATTATTTGAATATGAAAAATGTGGTATCATGAACTTAGCAACAACCTGTCAAAGCTCTGTATATGTGTAGATCTATTCTTCATATTATTGTGTGTTATATTATATTATATTTGATTAATCACATGTAGTAACTATATTATATTTTAAGTATTTAGTCTAGAAGTTAAAAATGAAAATGCGCATAATATTTTTATATTGATCACAAATATGATGGTGAGAGCCGTAACCCCGTCCAAGGCAATGGAGAGTATATCCGGATAATTAGGAAATTTTTTCCTATTTTCCATAATCGAATCCATAGCACCTAGAACAATTTTTTCACCTCCAGGTGAGCTCCCACAGTCTTGCAGGCAAGTCTAGGGGACCTCTCTTGGACGGGGGGGATATACAATAGGATAAAAAAGAGGTAAAAATTAAATTAGTATTTTTATATTTTAAATTGTTATTTTCATATTTTAAGGTCTTATTTTCATATTTTAAATTAATATTGCAAAATGAATTAAAGGAAATCTCATATTAGGCTGTAAGTTACTTTTAAATAATACCAAAAACAAAACGGAATTTCATAATCACGTTCATTCGAAAATGATGAGTGTAAAAAAAAAAAATCTGGTAAAGCAAATTGGAATAAACATGACACTAAATTAAGTTTAATGAGTATCTGATGTCGGAAAGATTCAATACAAGAATTAATCACTTACCGTCGCCGGTAGCCCGAACCAATGTTATTCTATGGGGAAATTTTCTTTACAAATAACTTATTAACTAATACATATTTTTTAATTCTGTTTTCACATTCAGAAAATTCCCAACTGTTAAATTGACGGACCTTTTTTGAAAAAGTATTTTTTTAATTTTTAATATTTTGTTTTGAAATTGCAAAATGAAAAAAATTCACATATTGAAAATTCGTATTTTGCAGCTTCGAAGCAAAATATAAAAAATTAAAAAAATAATTTTTTTAAAAAGGTCCGTCAATTTAACAGCTGGGAATTTTCATAATGTGAAAACAGAATTTAAAAATATGTATTACTTAATAAGTTATTTGTAAAGAAAAATTTCCCATTGAATAACATTAGTTACGGCTTCCAGCGGCGGTGAGTGAAGAGGGTCCTTAAATGAAAGATGATAAAGGAAATAAAGGATTTATGATTATAAATTAGGGTTTGATTACTTATGTCAGATGTAAAGCTATAAATATTATGTTAATGATTTGGCGATTTTGGCGATTTGAGGTGCCGAGTTGTCTAGCACGCACGAAATTACGGCCAATGAGAAACAAAGAAGCATTGTGTAGGTAAATAATTAATCAATAAAGAACTAGGGAGGAGTTCAAGATTATTACGCCAGAAATACACCAAAATTACTAGTATAAAAGATGAAACTCGCCAAAATTAAGGGTCTTCCTTGAATATCTCCTGCCAGTAACAATCTAATAAAGCTGTGCCATCGAAGTTTGAAAGTTAACGTGCATGGTCGCCGGCAAATTCCGCAAGCTTGCGGTCGGGGCCGCCTCTAATACCTCGCTGATCTTCATTGCCTTATCGGACTCGGACTCTCCAGCCCTTAATTGGATTTTAAATTAAAGATATGTTCCAGCAAGCCTGTCTGTTTCCTTGTGTGTTATACGACTGTAAGACAGAAATATGTGACATATATATATATATATATATATATATATATATATATATATATATATATATTCTACATAATTACTGTTAAAGTTATTCTTTTCATTTTAAAACTTTAAATATGCATTTTAAAGCTTTATTGATTGTAACAAAAGCATAACAGAACTACCGTTTTTAAGTAATAAGTGAAAAACTTTGAATAAACATCATAAATTGCAAGAATTTGCAACAATTGTTTCTGATCGAAAGAAAACATGACCCTTCGTCAGAAAAAAAAGTTGGCACAAATGAACGCACCTTCGTTTGCCGCTTTGTTCGAAGCACTCGTGCCTACGTTGTTCACCTGGTTATATGTCGTGTTTTCTTTCGACACAAAACACCTTTTGCAAATTCTTGCTTTTTATGGTGTTTATTCAAAGTTATTATTATTATTATTATTATTATTATTATGGAAGTTTTATTTTAAATACTTTGTAAATTAATGATAGTTTTATACTGAATACTGAGTTTTAAAACATTTTTATTTTTTATTGGAAAAAGTTCACTTGAAGTAAATGTTTTCATGAAGTATTTCAAACTATATCTGTATTATAATTTTTGTACAGTTTTCGAATATAATATTATCTATAATTAATCATTTGTAACTTGTGTAATTATGCTTCGTGGTTATATTTCAATTTAAGGAATGTGAAACATTCATATATTATAAACACAATAAAAACTAGAGTCTTTCAGCGAGTCCGGCAACCGGATTTGACCGGATCTGGTAACTCATTTACTTATTTATTTTCCGTCAGGTTAATTTCGGTTCAGGTTTTATTTTTAATTTTTCTTGAGGGTCGTGCTTAAATTTTTATTTATTTATTATTATTTTATCTGATTGAGAGAAATTTTGCCAAAAAATTTGTCGAAAAATTTCTTTTATCAATATTTAAACAAGCTGTTACTAGTTTTTTTTTTTTTTTTTTTTTTTATTTTGGGTTCAGCGTCAAAGATTCAGTGTCAAAGATAGCAATATTGACTCCCTTTACAGAAGCGTGATTAATGACTTTTTGAGCCTAGAGGTTCCAACCGTAGTGGAATCCAGCCTTTAAAGGTCCCATTCCTACTGAAAACCAACCTGGCATTTATTTAATCCCGTGTTCATCGTACAATTTAGGTTATATTGGTAGAACTAGGAGGCATTAGAGATATAGAATAAATAAGCACCGCCAGAATGTTCGTAATGAAGAGATTTCCAAATCTTCTATTGCTTCACACTGCTGGGCTCATGGTCATCGTTTAGATTTTTCTAAACACAGTGGTCAGAAAACCGGCAGCCGAGTCTCTATTACATTCCCGGCAGTTCTGACGCTTGCGTAGCATGACTGCCGGGTATTCATCTTCCGGTAAAGTGAACTACTCTTATCAATCCGTGCTTTTGATAATTAATATCACCGCATTAATTCGTATTTATTTGTATTGACCACGTTCTATATTTTAACTATCACTCTTGATTTTTCTCGTTAAATATTTATTTCATTATTCAGTATTATTTTCGCTTACATTTTTTGATTTATCTGCTACGTTCTCTTTCGTTAAATAAGTTAATATAATTGAGCTAAATATTTCTGAGATATTATGAAACTCCACACTGCAAAAAAAAAAAAAAAAAAAAAAAAAATTAAGAAAACTGATAATGCATATGATTGAAATATACGTGAATAGAATGTGTGTGTGTGTTGGGGAGGGGGGGGGGGGTTACATTACACGAAAATCATCACATTTCTAACGTATTATTATATTTGAATTTTAAAAACTAAATATATTTTTTAAATTTTTAAATTAATCAGTTTAGTAAAAGAAATTTATTTTTTGAATTTGGCATGATTTCTCGAAAGATTACTCTGATATATTACTACATTATTATTTTTTAATTTTTTAATTTAATCAGTATTGTGCAAAAAAATTAATTTTTCAACTTTTCGTGGTTTCTCCAAAGATCATTCTAATTTATAATTATATTTGGATTTTTAAAAACTAAATATATTTTTTAAATCTTTAATATAATAAGTAGTACAAGAAGTTTGATTTTTAAACTTTGCATGATTTTTTGTAAGATTATTTTAATATATTATTATATTTTGATTTTTAATAACTAAATACATTTTTAAAAATTTTATTTTAATCAGTATAGACAAACAAACAAACAAACAAATAAATAAATAATTTTTCAACTTTGCATGGTTTCTTCACAGATTATACAAATTTATTATTATATTTGGATTTTTTGGAAACTAATATATTTTTTAAAACTTTAATTTAATCAATATAGCACAAGAAAATTAATTATTAAACTTTACAGAATTTCTCGAAAGATTATTCTAATATTTTATATGTTTTGATTTTTAAAAACTAAATATATATTTTTTTAAATTTAATTTAATCAGTATAGTACAAAAAAGTTGTTTTTTCTACTTTGCATGATATCTCCAATGATTATTTTAATATATTATATTTGAATTTTTAAAAACTAAATATATTTAAAAAAAAAATATTTCAATCAGTATAGTAGAAGATTTTAATTTTTCAACTTTGCATGGTTTCTCCAAAGTAGTTTCTATTATTATATTGGGATTTTTAAAAACTAAATTATTTAAAAAAAATTAATTTATGTTTTAGTTTAATCAGTATAGTATAAGAAATTTCATTTTTCAGATTGCACGGTTTTTTTCAATGATTAAGTTTTAGAAAATATGTGATTTCAAACCATTTCGAAAGATGGCAGCACCAGCTGGATTCAGTACAAAGTTAACTAGTTGAAAAACAGCTACTGGCACTATTTATTCGTTTGCTTGTTTGTTAATTGTTAAAATACACATCAGACTTCTATGCTTGACTAACGCTATTTATTCTTTACTTTTATGTATTTATCTGTTAGGAATAAGAATCCTTAAAAAAAATATTTATTCTCTGTGTCACCCGGCAGCGTATCTCCATTATGTTGGCACGTACAGCACAAATTTACAATTTTTCGCCAGACAGTGTGATTTTTGCCAGATCTGGAAGTGCAAGGAGAAACTTCACGCCGCTTAACCTATGTAAATAAACACCCGGCGTTTTTCTTTCTTTTTTTCTTTTTATGTTCAATGGAAGATTTAAATCGCAAAACGAACTATATATTGAAATTAAGAAACAGCTTTCCGAATAGAGAAGTAGATTATAATAATGGCAATATATTAGAATTAAGATCCGATTTCATGTATAAGGCCGTAAAGTTTGTAAAAATTGTTCGATCAAGTTACTAATACTTACTAAAATGCATGAAGAGTGCTCATAAGTCAAAATCGGTAGTACGCCATATTGCATTTCAATTATTTTTATTACTAGTGGATCTGCAGATCAGGAGCCTCAACGTCCTATTTGCATCAGACATTTTTTAATAGGTCATTTTTATTTATTTCTTATTATATAATAGTATATATTGATTCGATCGACTTATTACCATAATCAGATACATTCCTGAGGGGGGCTGCCGCCCCCCTCAACCTCCCGCTGTATCTCTCTTTCTATACCTATTTGTATATCATATAAAGTGTTACGGAATTGTAAATAATTGCATTTATTTTTGTATACATTTTTACAAAGAGGCTTAGTAAGTCGATAAAATGCTAATTTTGTGCATTTCTAGTCGTTTTAGCGTTAAATAGCCTAATTTTCCTTTAAAAACGAATTGAAAAGCTCCAATAAGGGAAGAAATGGATTTGGTGCCAAATTTGGCGACTGTTTCCCTCCTTGGCGATTTTTTGGCGACCTTGGCGAGAAAATCCTTATTAGGGATATACCAAATATGGAAGTCATTATAAACGCCAATAATAAGAATAAATCTAATTAATTATAACTCATTAATCTTTCAAACTAATTTGACATCATTTGGATGATTACAGTACATACTCGGAATTATTTTGTGTGGTCCCATAAATTATTTCGTCTATACATAACCTTTTTTTAGAGTAAACATGATTTTAAGCATCTTTATAATGTATGTTAACTTTATTAAGTTCAATTCAGCATAAACGCATTAAAGTGCGCGCTTAAATTAAAAATTCGTCCATAGGCTCTAATGTTACGAAATTCTTTCGTGTGTCTTTGTAAACGAACCATAAACATTGTATACACCAGTAAAAACTATTCAGCTTATTTTGCGTTTAAAATTAATAAATGTTCCAAATTTAACATCGTTTGGATGACTAAGTGACATTGTCAGAACACTTTTGTAAGGTCCTGTACATTAATTAGAAAGCTTAAGAGCACATATTTTCTTCAAGCAACATAAGTTTAAGCATCTTACTCACGTACTCTAGTTTCATTTTCTTCATTGCAAAGTAATGATATTAAAATGCGTTTAAACGAAATTAACCCCATACGCCGTAATGTTAAGAATTTTGGCGTGTCCCTGTACACAGTTTATAAAAAATATAGCAATGAAAATTATACAGCTACTTATATGGAAAGCTGGAATGTGTGCGCCAATTTGCAAGTCAATCGAAGGATTTTTGCGGCCGCTATTGCGGTACATACAAATTCTTCCCATAGGCCGTAAGGATAAGAAAAATTTTGGCGTGTCCCTGTACACGAACAACAAAGGGAATACACACCTAACACTATACAGCTAATTCCGTTGGGCTCGTGAATATGTGTACCAAATTGCAAGTCTATAGCGTTATTTTTGGGGCCGCTATCGCGGTACATACAAATTCTTCCCATAGGCTGCAATGATAAAAAAAACTTTGGCGTGTCCCTGTACACGAACTACAAATGGAATGCACACCCAAAACTATACAGCTAATTTCGTGGGTATCATGAACATGTGTACAAAGTTTCAAGTCAATAGCGTGGTTTTTACGGCCGCTATCGCACGACAGACAGACAGACAGACGGACGGACCGACGGAACCCAAAATCCTTTTGAGTCTCAACAGAGGGCCTCCACTGACGTTTCGGCAAAAATTGAAGTCAATAGCTTGATTTTTGCGGCGGCTATCGCGGTACATACAGATTCTTCCCATAGGCCGTAATGATAGAAAATCTTTGGCGTGTCCCTGTACACGAACTACAAATGGAATACACACCCAAAACTATACAGCTGATTTAGTGGGGCACATGAACACGTGTACCAAATTGCAAGTCAATAGCGTGATTTTTGTGGCCGCTATCGCGATACATACAAATTCCTCCCATAGGCCGTAATGATAAGAAAAACTTTGGCGTGTCCCTGTATACGAACTACAAATGGAGTACATGCCAAAAACTATACAGCTGATTTTGTGGGTCTCATGAACACGTGTACCAAATTTCAAGTCAATAGCGCTATTTTTGCGGCCGCTATCGCGATACATACAAATTCCTCCCATAGGCCGTAATGATAAGAAAAACTTTGGCGTGTCCCTGTATACGAACTGCAAATGGTGTACATACCAAAAACTATACAGCTGATTTCGTGGGGCTCATGAACACGTGTACCAAATTTCAATTCAATAGCGCTATTTTTGCGGCCGCTATCGCGCGACAGACAGACACAGCCCAAAACCGTTTTGAGTCTCAATGTAGGGCCTCCACTGACGTTTCGGCAATTATTTTGTATTCAAATTTTTAAAATGTACGACTTCATAAAATATTTCTCTTTTGATGCAGTGCTTGAAATTTGACTAAATATTCACCTTATTTTCAATTATCATGTATTTTTAAAAAACATCTTAATCATAATAGAAATGGATAATTTGTTTTAAATTTTATGGTTTAAATTCATAAAATTTTCTACGTATAATTCTTAGTAATGATAAATAATCTAACTTAATCTATACTAATATTATAAATGCGAAAGTTTGGATGTTTGTTTGTTGCTCAATCACGCCACAACGACTAAATGGATCTGGATGAAATTTGGTAGAGAGATATATAATAGTCTGGAATAGGACATAGGCTACTATTTATGCCGGAAATTTAATTAGATTTTTTAAAATTAATTAAAATATTAAAATAATAAACTGGTAATTGCCTTAATATAAGCCATTTAAATTTTTAATTGTTGCCAAAAAAGTTTACGAGGTATTTTTTTTTTTTATTTTTTTTTCAACATAAAATAAACTATGCTTTCACGGAAAAAAAAAAAAAAAGAGAAAATGACGTCTTTATAACTTTAAAATAAAATAGTAATAATACAAATCTAGCAGGTTTCTTCTGAATTTTATTTCATAGCATTTTTTTATATACCTCAACTTTAGATTTTTTTTTTTTTTTAGTACGTATGAATCACGCTTGGCATAAAAATTAATTCAGCATTATATTAAAGGTATTTACTTATTGACAATTCTGGACAATTTTTTTAATTTTGATGCTGAAGTAGATCGGATATTTTTCGCCACTTAATGCCAAGTAGCGCATAAAAATACAACTAAATCACAAAATATTGAAAAAAAAAGAAAGAAAAGAAAAGATAGAAAGAATTAGGAACAATAATAGCATAAATTATATTTTGGTCTAAAACGGCGACAAAAATTCAAAAGTCGACAAGGGGAGCTATATTAAGGATGTACCATGATCAGGTTTACATAATAATTAATTTATTTATTTTTCTATATGCCAACTACTATTAACTGAGCATGAACTATATATAACCAATAATAATAATAATAATAATAATAATAATAATAAATAAATAAATAAATAATAATAATAATGATAATAATAATAATAAATAAATAAATAAATAAATAATAATAATAATAATAATAATTGTCTCATGCGATAGATATAGCCGATCATACCATATTGTAATATTATATTTGGCTTGAAATTGCTGTCATTTTATGGTTGATCGATTAAATCAAATCGAGGAACCGTAAAGCGTGTAAATACAGTAGAGTCTCGGTAATTCGAGGTGGACGGGACCGGACGTAGCTCGAATTATTGAAAACTCGAATTATCAAAAATGACAAAATTAATAAAATAGAAATAATATGTAAACACAATTTTTAAATTTAAGTGTATATTTCAATTAAAAAAAAATGTACTTACATAATGCTATTACATTAATTTCTGAAGATAAGTTAATTACATCTTAAAGTAATTGTCAATTGTTTTCTGTTTAAATACATTGTTCCTTTTACGTGCGGCAATATCACGCCATCTTCTGAGCATCACATTGTCGACTGGAGTCGCTTCAGGCTGTTGTTCTACGTATCTCATAGCAGCCTCTAGCGCAGCAAGACCCTCGCTGTGACTCATACGTGGTGTGGAATCATTTGTTACGTCCTCCTCCTCACTATCATCCTGCTCTACTGAATTAATCATATCAACTATAGCTGCATCCGTAAATTCTAGTTGGTCGTCATTATTTTGCCATTCTTCCACCACAGAAATACTATCTGTGTTTTCGCACCCTGGGATTTTTTTAATAAAATTAAACAACGGCATATCATCTTCACTAATGTCCTGATTAGTATTGTTTTCTGCCCCCTCGTTCTTCAAAATTTTATTCCAAGATTTCTGAAGAGTCTCTGAGGTTATTTCATCCCATGCCCCAGCCACCCAATACACAACGTCTTTCACGGTAATTTTTTTCAAAACATCTACAATGGTTTCTTCACCTTCTATGGATTCTAGAAGAGATTGCAGCAATCTACGGCGATACTTTTTTTTTAAGCATTGTAGAATCCCTTGATCCATGGGCTGAATTAAACTAGTTACATTTGGGGGTAAAAACATGGCACGAATTCCATCGCAATTTAATTCATCTTCATTTGGATGGGAACCCGCGTTATCAAGCGTCAAGATGGCTTTACAAGGTAGATTTCTTTCTTTCAAGAATTTTTTAACTTCTGGAACAAAATCGGAGTAAAACCAGTCTTTAAATATCTTTTGCGTCATCCAAGCACTTTTTTGGCTCTTATACGTAACCGGTAGAGACGATACACAAATATGTTTAAAGGCTCTTGGCTTAGTCGATTTTCCGACAACAACAAGTTTCATCTTATGATTTCCTGAAGCATTTGATGTCGCGAGAACTGTCAATCTCTCTTTGCTCTTTTTGTGACCTGGAGCACTTTTCTCTTCACGTGACGCGAGTGTCTTAGAAGGTAACATTTTAAAATTAAGGCCAGTTTCATCGCAATTATAAAGCTGGTCATTTGTAAGTTTTTCATTTTTTACTATCTCCTGTAATTTCTTGCAGAATTTTACGACGGCTTCAGAATCAGCAGATAATTTCTCTCCACACATCTCTAGTTGCCGAATGCCGTATCTTTTTTTCCACTTGTCAAACCAGCCTACACTAGCAGTGAAATTTTGATCTCCCTCTTCAAATTCTTTTTGAAACAGCAAAGCTTTTTCTTTTAGAATGGGACCTGAAAGAGGGCATCCTTTTTGCCTTTGTTGGGTAAACCACATAAAAAGTGCCTCGCCTGTTTTTTCATAGTCAGATTTTTTCAAAGATTTTCTATCCAATGATACGTCTGAGCACTTGTTACCGGAAAACGCTTCTAATTTGCTTCTGTTTCTACGCCAATCACCAACTGTGACTTCACCTACGCCATATTCGACTGCAAGTTTTTTAAGAGTTTCCCCCTTATCCAGTCTTTTTAATGCTTCTAATTTCACTTTTAATGGAACGAATTTCCTTTTCCTTTTTGTAGAATCCATTATGGAAAAACAATTACGTTTCTGTAAACAGAATTAAAAAATCTTTCAAAAGTGACTTAAATTCCGCGAGCTAGTACCGAACTAATCGAACTGCACTATTTTTAGAATATGGAAAGATACATTTGGAGAAGTGGAAACAGGTGATTGGCTGAAATCGGATTGCACAACTTTCTCTCCAAATTGAAATAGCACGATTCCCTCCCCCCTCCTCCAAAACGCGCACCTGCAAAGAATACAAAATGCGTTTTCTTTGAGTGGAAGGATTTCTTCTCATAGCATGAGACCGGTGAAATAACAATAAAAGATAGAAGTAATTTTTTCATGTGTTGGTCTTTTTTTTTTTTTTTTTTTTTTTTTTGGTGAGTCGAATTTAACTCGGATTTATGGGAAACTCGAACAATCGAGACTCGAATTATAGAGACTCTACTGTATAACAAAAACTCAGTTTCGAAAATTTGATGAAAAAACTGCCATATATATTGGTAAGAGAAATTAAAATAAATATATAATTAAATAAATGTATTTTAAGAACAACTTTAAAAGCTTTAAAATTAGAATATTTAATTTTATTTCTTCATTAATCTTCCTAAATTAAATTTAAACGGAGGACGATTTTTGATAAATTTTGGCATTAAATATATTATTTAAAAATTACGATTGCTAGCAAAGCCCCGGTTCGGGAACGAGCCGAATTCCAAATGAGGGAAAAATTTCAAAATCAAACTCGAAATGTACAAAACTCGGCCTGATGCTGCCTGCATGCCAATAGATCAAAGTTTGTTAACGAAATCATTTTTTAAGTCATGAAATCAGTGAAGGTAGTGAATCAACGAAAGTTTTTCTCGCTTCGCTGGTCACTATATTTAAAGGAAACTCTTTTCTATATCGCTTTACAAAAAAAATAAAAATTTAAAGAAATCATGAAATTGTTTTAAAGCCCGCTTTGGTTCCCCGCTGCCTTCGGCGGCGACCCACTCATTCGCCGGCTCTCGGATGTCTGTCCCTATTGCTTGTGACAGTAGCTTAACAGTGGGCTTCCATTTGGGAGCTTATCAGATGACAGTTTCGAAACAGACAGTATCGAAAAAATTGAAGTAGCCATTTTATATTTGAATCACATTTACATATGAACAACACTATACGTGGTGCTCATAATATTTTCTTTCACGTTATTTTCTATATTTATTTGATTTATTCGATCAACCATAAAATGACAACAATTTCACACCAAATATAATATTACACTGTGCTATGATCGGCTACGTCTATCGCATGAGAAAATTAATTTTTGTGGTTATAATAGCAGTTGAGTTAGTTAATAGTAGTTGGTATATAGAAAAATAAATAATGAAATACTGCAATATGTAAATCTGATCATGGTACAGCCTTAATGTAGCTCCCCTTTCCTTTTCTTTCTTTTCTGTTTTTCAACATATATTTTTTATGCGCTACTTGGTTTAAAGTGGCTTTTACGAAACTGGAGTCATTGGCGAAAAATGTCCAATGTATTTCAGCAACAAAATTTTAAAAATTACTTAGGATTATCAATAAATAAAGCTCTTTAATGTAATGCTGAATTAGCCTTCATGTCAAGCGCAATTCATCTATTTAACATACTATTTGAACACAAGAAAGAAAAATCAGGCAGTACGCATTGATTAGTAACACTTTCCAACTGTACGTAATTGTTGTATCGAATAACTTTTAATATTCTACGCCTACGTTATCACACAACAGATAGATGGACTGAAAAATATACAGATAGACTAATTGATTTTAAAATTACTCTTAGGCATTTTGGAAAGTGTTAAAAAGGCTTAACGCAGAAGAAAATGCAGCCATTAGATTATAATTACAGGTTTTCATCTCTCTGAATATTTCAGTGTAGTCCTGTAAATCAGAAAGTTAATCATATTATGATTTTTACAGTAGAAAGATTTTCAAAAAAACTTTCAAAAAATTCTGCCCTAAAACGTAATGCATTAGCATTTTTTTTTTTTTTTTTTTTTTTAACCTGTAAACAAACTAGTTATACAGGACCTATTAATGTCATTTTAAATGGGGAACATTCTATAGGGAAAATATTTATAAAAATACCTCTCATAGAACACAATGCTTTGAAATACTTTCGGGTGTCCCTGTACACAAACCAGTAGAGGTATAAACTCCATTTTCAATAGGGAACATCTGATAGTGAACTTGAATAACATATATCAGTTTCAAGAAATTCCATAAATATTTACGGGAGTTAGAGCTCGGACAGACAGACAAACTGATAGGCAGATACACAAAACTGAAATCATATTCACACTTAAAAAATGGTAGAAAGTGTCAAAAACGTTTAACGTAAACGAAAGTACAATTCTAGCAATTTTTCATTAATAGCTCTTAATGTAACTGGATATTTTTGTGCCACCCTGTAAATCTAATGCTAATCATGCTATATTCTGTGCAAAGTATTCTTTTGTGCATATAAATACCATATTTCAATTTCCAAAATCTTCGTGGAAAGTAAAGTTATTAAAATTTGATTTATAGAAATATCTCTCATAGAACTCAATGCTTTGGAATACTTTTGAGTGCCCCTGTACCTAAACCGATGGTGGTATTTCCTCCATTTTATACAGGAATACCCAATAGTGAACTTGAATAATATATTTCAATTTCATTCAGATATGTCTACAGTAAAGGTATGAAAATGTGGTTTATAGAAATATCTCTCATAGAACACAATGCTTTGAAATACTTTCGGGTGTCCCTGTACACAAACCAGTAGAGGTATAAACTCCATTTTCAATAGGAAACGTCCGATAGTACGCTTGAATAACATATTTCAATTTCATTAAGATATGTCTACAGTAAAGGTACGACAATATGGTTTATAGAAATACCTCTCATAGAACACAATGCTTTGAAATACTTTCGGGTGTCCCTGCACACAAACCAGTAGCTTTATAAACTCCATTTTCAATTGTGAACGTCCGATAGTGAACTTGAATAACATATTTCAATTTCATTAAGATATGTCTACAGTAAAGGTATGAAAATATGGTCTATAGAAATACCTCTCATAGAACACAAAGCTCTGAAATACTTTTGGGTGTCCCTGTACACAAACCAGTAGCGTTATAAACTCCATTTTCAATTGTGAATGTCCGATAGTGAACTTGAATAACATATTTCAATTTCATTAAGATATGTCTACAGTAAATTTATGAAAATATGGTTTATAGAAATACCTCTCATAGAACACAATGCTTTGAAATACTTTCGGGTGTCCCTGTACACAAACCAGTAGAGGTATAAACTACATTTTCAAAAGGAAACGTCCGATAGTGAACTTGAATAACATATTTCAATTTCATTAAGATATGTCTACAGTAAAGGTATGAAAATATGGTTTATAGAAATACCTCTCATAGAACACAATGCTTTGAAATACTTTCGGGTGTCCCTGTGCAGAACCAGTAGCGTTAAAAACTCCATTTTCAATAGGGGACGTCCGATAGTGTACTTGAATAACATATTTCAATTTCATTATATCTACAGTAAAGGTATGAAAATATGTTTTATAGAAATACCTCTCATAGAACACAATGCTTTGAAATACTTTCGGGTGTCCCTGTACACAAACCAGTAGAGGTATAAACTCCATTTTCAATAGGGGACGTCCGATAGTGAACTTGAATAACACATATATCAGTTTCAAAAAATTCCATAAATATGTACGGGAATTAGACCGCGGACAGACAGACGGACGGACAGACAGAAGGACAGACAAACAGACAGACAAACCGAAGTCATAAACACTTTTCAACGCTGTTGGAAAGTGTTAAAAAGGGGGGAAAACCAAAATTGAGGTATATTATTTATTTTCTTTTTCTTTTTTTTTTTTTTTCTTTACTTCATTTTCATATTTTCATTTTTTCATATGCAAATTTAATATTTATTATTTTGTTTTATTTATTTTTATCGTGAAGCATATTTTATTTGAAAGAAAATTTATGTTGGATTATTTATGTTGGAAGAAAAAAAAAAAAAAGTTTCTACTTTTTTTTTTTTTTTTTTTTTTCTTTTGGCAACAATTAAAAATTTAAATATCCATTTTTAAAGCTTTCCAGAATATTATTTTCACATTTTAATTAATTTTAAGAAATCTAATCAAAATTTCGTTACAAATAAGATACCAAATGAAAGGGGCATTTTTTTTTTTTTTTTTTTTTAATTCCGTCGGTTTAATTAACTTATCGATCGAACAATTAGATTTTTAAAAATTAACTAAAGTATGAAAAACTGGTCACAATTTTTTAATTAACTAAAGTATGAAAAGCGGGTGGCAACAACACACAGACAAAGAGAAAAAAATCTCTCTTAGCCAATCAACTTGCGTTCAGCAACGGACAAACAGAAAAAAAAAAACTGTCTTAGCCATTTGAATATAGAGAGATTTATTGAAAAACAATAGAAAGGTTCGAAAATAAAACCTCATATCTTACATTTTCAAATTAATAACAGGTACATATTAAAACAGTATAAGAGAATGCAGTGTGATTGGCCCACCTGATTATGAATTATTTTAGATTTTGGAAATTAGGAAAATATTCTTAGAGGGATACAAATTTATAAACACAGATTTTTTATTTTATTTTATTTTATTAATTTTGCAGCTAACAACAAAAGATTATATTAAGTGATGTTAAATATATACAAGATGTAAATACATTTTGTTATTTAAGTATTTTTTAATGTATTTGAACATATATTAAGTTATTATAGTCAGGCAATATCGCATTCGCTTTTCCTTTCATCTACTTGATGCTAGTAAACTGAGAGGAATCATGCTTGCGGGACATGAAGAGAGTAGTTATGCTGTATGATGAGAACCCTCGAAACTCTCTCTATTTTTTAAACACATATCTACAGACAGTAAAGACGCTTGCCAAGAAGTCGATGATGTCCATCAGAGCGATTCCTAGCCAACAACCAATAAATCCACCAATGTTGCTGAATACTTCAACAGTCTGAAATGAAATAGAAATTAATCATTTTCGGCATGCATTTCAGCACTTTGATTTCAAGGCCTTTTAATTATGTTCCAGGAAAAAAAAAAACAAAAAAAAAAAAAAAAAAACCAGTTATTTAAGGGCAGATAAACAGAAGAAAGAAAAAGAGAAAATTGTATTTCATTGTTACTCAAATAAACAGAATATTAAAGTAGTTTTAGAAACAACGTACATATAGTAGATTATTATTTTTTACTTTCCGAACACTATAGTGAGGAAAGTATTGTAATCATGTCAAAAATCCGAATTCGAGATTTTAATGTTTCTATACGTTTCGAGGTCCAACGAGTCCGTTTTCACTATTTTTACGATGATGTATGTATGTGTGTGTGTATGTATGTGTGTATGTATGTGTGTATGTCTGTGAGTGAACACGCTAGCGTCTAAACGCTTTGTTCGAATAAGCTGAAAGTTGGTACGTATATTGTAAGTCACCATAGTACGAACCCTATAGATTTTGGTGAATCTAGCACTTATAGTTTTTTTACAGGGACACAAAGAAAAATTCTTTATCATTATGGACAAGGGACCAAAATCTTAAAAGTGCGATAGCATCTAAACGCCTTATTCAATTGAGCAAAAACTTTATACACATATTATAGGTCACAGATACTCAATCTGTATAGATTTTGGAGAATCTAGCACTTATAGTTTTTTTACAGGGACACAAAGAAAAATTATTTGCCAAATTTTTAAAAGTGTGATAGCGTCTAAACGCCCTATTAATCTTAGCAAAGAATTTGTGCACATGTTATAGGTCACATTTGAACCAACTGTATAGATTTTGGTGAATCTAGCACTTACAGTTTTTTTACAGAGACACAAAGAAAAATTCTTTATCCTTATGGCCTATGAGACCAGCGATAGCATCTAAACGCCTTATTCAATTGAGATGAAAATTTGTATGAATATTATAAATCACTGTTGCACTCACTATAAGCAATTTGGGGAATCTAGCATTTATAGATTTTTACAGGGACACAACGAAAAATTCTTTATCCTTATGATCTAAGGGCTCAAAGTTCAGTAGCGTTAAATAAAACTTCGTGTGATATATGGAGAAAAATACTCAAACACTCTGTTATGGTTTTCTCTTTTTTGTTTGTTTAGCAACTCCTCTTTCTTTATTTTATCTACAAAACTGTTAGTTACTCAATGTTCGGAAAGTCGAGTGGAGTCACTCCAGATTTTTTCTATATGTATATATAGAGAAAGTATTGGATTCGTGAAAATTTTCGAACTCCAGTTTTCGATGGATTTACACGTTTTGGGATGTCCTGAACACGATTTGACTGTTTTTAGAAAATATCTGCCTACCTGTCTGTGTGTGTGTATCACAAATTTTGTGGACGCTGTATTTCACGAACCAATGAACGAAATTTAACCAAACTTGGTATTTATTTGGACCCTGACATAAACTGGTGCTGATTTGATTTGGGGATCTTTCGATCAGCAGGTGGCGCTGTGATCGCATTTTTTTTCTAAATTTTTAACATGACACTATAGGACAAAATTTCGTATAAATGTACATAATGAAAGTTATTTTAATCGTGTGATTGTAAAATTAATATGAATTATTGATAATAGTAGCAGTTAACTAGGAAAAAAATTTTGTGCATGTGGGGGCATCGCTTCCTCCCCAGGGGGGGGGGAGTAAATTTTCAATATTGGTATCTTTCGAAAGATCTCGTCAATACCTTTAAAACGAAGGGTTGAACTATAGATATGTGATAATTAAAACGAAGTTATCGATTTTTTTTTTTACTTTTAACGAAAAAAAAAAAAAAAAAGAGAAAAAAAAAAATGCATTTTTTCTGATAATTGCAAAAAAATTACTTTCTTTCGGCATTTAGTGATGGATATAATTCTGTCAGATAAAAATCGCCTGCATGTATAATGGAAAATAATTTAATAATTTAATAACTAATTTGTATTGAATGAATTCTGTGTAATATTATATAGAAGTCATGTGGTGGCCACATCATACTAGTTAATTCAGAAGTTTAAAAGGGTTTACAGTTTTATTTTATTTATCTATTTTTTGAGAGCTGCTGTGTTATTTTAGAAGATTATAATCGATTACAACTTTAAGTATCATTAATCACAAATTAGTTAATTAAAAAACTAAAACAGGTTAAAAATAAATTTTGCAATTTAAGGAGTAATTAAAAAATTTGAAAAAAAAAAAAAAAAAAAGAATTAAAAAAAATTTTTTTGATTCTAGAAATACTATTAAGTAACAGCGCCATCTTTTAAAAATGAATGGAATTTATGGTAAATCTAGATGAAGCTTAAGCTGATGTTAATGATAACATTACTATGACTTATTTTAGATAGTTGTAGCATTTAGATTGAAAACTGAATAGTATATGAATAAACTAACTGTTGCACAAAAACAAACAAAATCACATATAAAAGAATGATTTATACTCAAATGTTGAGTTACGCACAACTCATAGAAAATTCAAGACACATAACAAGTAACACAACTACAATATTACGTTTATACTTTGTGCTTTAGAAATATTGATTGAGAAATAATTGCAAATGGACAGAATAAAATTCTTATAGCAACGTTAATATTTCATTTATTTCACATTTTAAAACTGCAGATTGAAAATTTTGAAAATAATCATGTTAAGGGAATGATATAAGTTTTGGAAGATTACTTCATTTATTCAAAAAATAATTTAAAAAACAAAATTCATTGATCCATTTACTGAGATTTATTTTAATAATTTATTTTAGTATAATGTAATAGTTATGACAGCAGAAAACAAAACTTGATTAAGCAGAATTTAATCATCCATAATACGAAGTTTAAACAACACAAAATAATTCCTATTTTGGAAATAAATTCTTTTTGTTGCCATGTGGAATTTTAATACGTCAGAAGAAAACAGGAACAATAAATATGTAAAATTTAACTTCGTCCCGAAAAATTAAAAATATATAAACCAAATAAACAGGTGGTTATAAATTTTGAATTAAAAGATTACGATGCCCTTTTTAATTTCTGGAAGATGTTTGAAATTCAAAACATATAAGTATCATGTTTTAAAATAGGAATCCATTTGTTTGAAATATCATTTAAATCAATGTTTAGTAGCTTGAAAAATAAATATGGAAATACATGTATAAAAATAGAGCGCTTAGGCAGGTGCGGAATCTATAAAGTGTATGTGGATTAAAATTTATGATAAAATCAATTAGAAAATTAAGTTAATTGTCATACCAAAGTTTTCTAAACTACTTAAAATACCTTGATATTTAGTTTAAAAGTAAAGTTGATGATAAAAGAGAAAAATAATGCTCATATTAGCTACAATAACTAACAAGTGGAAATATTTACTGTTAGATACTAAAAACTATTACGATTCCATTACTTAAAAATCTATATTTTATTAACTAGTATGTTGTGGCCACCACAAGACTTTCTTTTATATTTTCCTATACAAATTCACTCAGTAACAATATTTAAAAAAAAAAAAAAAAAAAAAATCCAAGTTTTTTTTTCATTAAAAGTAAAAAAAATCGATAACTTTGTTTTAAATTATCACATATTTATAGTTCAACCATTCGTTTTAAAGGTATTGACGAGACCTTTCGAAAGATACCCATCTTGAAAATTTACCCCACCCCGGGGGGTACTTCCCCCCAGGGGGGGAAGCGATGCCCCACATGCACAATTTTTTTTCCTAATTAACTACTACTATTAGCAATAATTCATATTAATTTTACAATCACAGGTTAAGAATAACTCTCATTATGTACATTTATACGACATTTTGTCCTATACTACCATGTTAAAAATTCAGAAGAAATACGATCACATCGCCTCCTGTTGTGCGATTGATCCCCAAATTTAATCAGCACCAGTTTATGTCAGGAGCCAACTAAATACCAAGTTTGGTTAAATTTCGTTAAAAAAAAATATATACATATATTAAGATTTTTATTTCTAAGTTTTTTTTCGTAAAAAGTAAAAAAAATCGATAACTTCGTTTTAAATTATCATAGATTTATAGTTCAACTATTCGTTTTATAGGTATTGACGAGACCTTTCGAAGGATACCCATCTTGAAAATTTACTCCCTTCGAGGGGGGGGGGACTTCTCTCCCAGGGGAGTTCACGAGGCTCCTACACATGCAAAAAATTTTTCCCAGTTGACTATCTCTATTATAAATAATTCTTGTAAATTTCATAATGATTACTAAAAAATAATTTTCTTTATGCACATTTATACAAAATTTTGCCCTATATCACCATGTTAAAAATTTAGAAAAAGCGGGATGGCAACGCAACCTGTAAGACGATTTTTACCAAAAGTTGATAGGCACTAATTTATGTCAAGGTGCAACTACATACCAATTTGTATGAAATTCTGTGCAGTAGTTCCTGAGATACAGTTGCCACAAAATTTTGTCACACACACACAGACAGACAGACAGACATTTTCTAAAAATGGTCAAATCGTGTTCTACAGCTGTCAAAATGTGTAAATCCATCGAAAACCCGAGGTCGAAAATTTTTACGAATCCAATACTTTCTTCTATTGAATATAGAAGAAAGTAAAAATTTATTACGCAAAAAAGAAACAGAACTTTCGTCTTTTTCTATATTTTATAATAATGGTGATGGTGTAAACAATTTTATTAGTTGATGTAATAATGAATAATCATTTAAAGACCCACAGCTTACTTTTTTGTTGTTACAGTTATGTAACAGAAAAGATATATATACATATCTTTTTTACTTTTCTTTCTATAAATTTAATTAACTCTACGTGCAGTCAGCAGCAAAATTATTCGAGCGCTAGCAAAAATTCTTATAATTAAAAAAAAAGTACATTTAATACTTTTTTTTTTTTAATAAATCCTTGTGGAATCATGTTCTTAGTCAGTCTAAGAACATGATTCGACAAGGATTTATTCAACAAAACAGTATTAAACGTTCTTTTTTGATATAGGAATTTTTTCTAGAGCTCGAATAATTTTGCTGCCGACTATATCAAATATACGATCATTTTGGGCAGAATACGAAACTATCATAAAGTACATTACTCCTTTAAAAAAAAAAAAAATGTACTATGGAAATAAATAAATAAAATTGTAAATAATTAATCCCTAGTGAAGTATTCTAATATTTCATTTGAAGAAATTTTCTGAAGACTAAATTCACTTTTTTATATAAAAGAACATGAGTATAAATATAACTAGCTCATTGAGAAACATACAACTTTGTTAACAAATACCGTAAATTGCGAAAATACATAGAAATTGTTTCTTATCGAAATAATTAAACACATCCGTCTATGAAGCGACAAACGGTTCACCTGAAGATAGGTCGTGGTTAATTGGTGCGTTTTTACGGTATTGTTTAGCATATTTTTAACACGCTTTTATTAGCTTCACCTGTATGTATGTATGTTTGTAACTTCTCTGGGAGGAAACAAAAAATTTATATTGTAAAAAAAAATACTTTCACTACGTGAACGATGCGGCGTCGAGGTAAGGCGCCGCGCTACGAATCTAAAGGTCCAGCGTTCGGAGATTTTTTAAAAATGGTTTTTGTTAATTCCAAGTTATTTTAATTAAAGATTTAAATGTATGTAAATATTACGGTGTGTCACTCACACGATTTTCTCTTACCCTGAATTTTAATACTAAGATAGATATTTCGTGCTTTTTAGTTCACATTTCTATAAAAGCGTGTTCTTTAATTTTTTAAAACTATAATATTAAATTGGCTTTGTTTATAAAATACATATTTAAAAACAAATTTTGTAATGCGCATTATTTTTATATTTAAGTTAAATACGATATTAAAAAAAAAAAAAAAAAAATAGACTTCTTTGCATAATTATTGCATCTATTGATTATATATTTTAGTAAAAATAAAAAAATTCCATTTTCTAAAATTTGTATTTTAACTTAAAAAAAATTGTTGGTATTGGTAAATCCGATAAGGATTAAGGCCAATTGATTACGCTAGAGTTCTAGATCTGGGTGGCGAATTGTCCATGAAGGGTCTTTCTAAAGTGATCCTAACCCGTATTCTTGCGAGTTTCAGAGAAAACTACGGAAAATCCCGAACGCCAGTCCGGGTTCTTGTTCGAACGCATCACCTCCCATCTACCAGCTTTGAAAGCAGAACCTTTGAACCACTGGCGAGGCTTAGATCAAAGTTATGTTATGAATTTTCTAATTATTTCTGTTTGATCCATGTAATGGTTAGCAAATATTTCAATGTTGGGCTAACAACTTTATATTTATTGATATAACCTTCTTTAATGCTATGACAAATCCAATAATCGATTACTAGCTTTATATATCTTGTTTTTACTAATCATTGGTACTCAAATTAATTTAATACCGTGAATATTTTAATCGTAATCTCATTAAAAATTTATTTATGTTGGTATCTTCATATATATTTTGTCTGCTGAGTGTTACAATGGTACTAAATAATTCATATATATATATATATATATATACCTCCATTCAACCGAAAAAATGTAATTAAGCGACGTACCATATATTTTGGAACATGTTTTAGAATCATGATTTCACCATCTTCCAGATATATTTCCACAGTAATATATCGTTTGCTAAAAATAAAAGAAATAAATGTAAAATAAATAAATAAACGTAAGAAACATCTTATAGAAGTAATGGAAATAAAAAGGATAAACAACAAAGAAATTTTTATTACAAATATAAAAATTGTTTCTAACTTACAACTCTTCCAGGGCTTCTTCGTCATCCTAGAAAGATGTAAAAAAACTTTAATTAATAATATTGACCTGTACTAGACAAACAAAATAAATATTCTGTAACAGATATGAAAAATATAAATAAAATGTGTGGAAAGCTTATTAAAAGGAAATAATTTGTCGAATTTTTATTTTAAGATTATTTTTGTTGAAAAAATATTTTGTAATTCATAATCAACCGAAAAGAGAAGGAGACAAAATAATTTGGAGACTTTGCGTAGGGTGTTTAAAATTATGTTATTACTCAAATGCCAATTATATTTCAGATCACAAAATATATACTTGAATGAAAGATCACACATTCACTATTACGTTTTGGTCCTGTTTGATATGATGTCTGACTTATCAAAAACTATCAACAGTAGCATTTATAGATCGTGCACAAGCACACGCTTTGACCATGCCCCACAACGAAAAGTTATTGGAGTAAAGTTTTGTAATTCTGGAGGTTAGCGAAATAGTACATGAAAAACATTCTGCGTCATTTCGAAAAAGGTTAAAAAAAAAAAAAAAAATCCATTTAAAGCACAATACAGGCAAAAACGATAGTCTTAAATGAGGGCTAAAGATCAATAGTATACGTATTTGGTGCATGGTTAACAGATAAACACCGCGATAGATAAATATTCAGCCAACTGAATGACAATAATGTTGCGTACTTGGGGGTTCGTGAGTTGTCCGAGAATGAAAGGCCAAACGTACAAAAATTCAGTTATTTATTCACAGAAAGTTCCAGAAAAATGCAGGTCTATAAACCAAGTATCAGCTTCAATTCAACAGCTTAAACAACAGCTGTCAATAGCAAATCCACAGTACAAACTGTATAGCAATAACACTTAAAGCAAGTCTCTTTCGAAGAGGCTCAATGCAAGCTGACCGACTCTGATCACAGACTGAACTGAACTAACTCGCCTTGGCGAGAAAGCAGGCTTATATACCCCTGTAGAAAAGCGTGGAACGTTCCAGAAATCTCCATATCTCATCAGCCAATGGGATTAGAGCTTCCATATTTGGTACATCCCTTATAAGGATTTTCTCGCCAAGGTCGCCAAAAAAATCGCCAAGGCGGGAAAAAATCGCCAAATTTGGCGCCAAATCCATTACCTGCATTTATTGGGCTATTTAATGCGTTTTTAAGGGGAAATAAGGCTATTTCAACGCAAAAATGACTAGAAATGGACAAAATTAGCACTTTATCAACTTACTAAGCCTCTTTGAAAGAATTTATACAAAAATAAACACAATTATTTACAATTTTGTAACACTGCCCCCCTCCCAAGGACTGCACGTCCCGGGCAGTGCAACCCTTGGTCAAGAGGCGAAACTAACCAAATTTACACAATCTAAAATACAAAAACAAAGTTGCATATAACGAGAAAATAGAAAAAAAAATGAAGTGAGAAATATTTACAAAATTCACAAATATGTACAAGTATTTTTATACAAATATTTACATTACGCATGCGCAAATTTTACCAGTATTTACACTTTAAATTTTAATATTACCGTTAATTGTGGTACTTGGCTAGCCTGTTATAGTGCACCACACTGTTAAAAATTTCTGTAAAAGTACAGAAAAAGTATTGAGACTCTCCGTAAATGTACATGAGTTCACTGTTAAGAGCAATGAATCAAGAAACTCAGTTTGCTGTTAAAATTTTCTGTAAAAGTACAGAAAAAGTATTGAGACTCTCCGTAAATGTACATGAGTTCACTGTTAAGAGCAATGAATCAAGAAACTCAGTTTGCTGTTAAAATTTTCTGTAAAAGTACAGAAAAAGTATTGAGACTCTCCGTAAATTTACATGAGTTCTCTGTTAAAAGCATTGAATCAAGAAACTCAGTTCTTAATTTACAGATATTTTCCTTTTCTAAACAACGTTTTCCCTGTAGGGATTTTGATAGTTACATTAAATAAAAAAACTATATATATATACATAACCTTAAAATTATTTTTATATTAAAATAAATACCTATTTATACATATAGATTTATTTAACTAGAAGTTTTGAAGGCAGAAATATACTGAATAGTTTGTTTCATTTCAGTGTACTATTACGTAAAAAGGGAGAAAAAAGGGAACGTTAGGGAAAATTAGACTGTTTCTGCGGGATGTTTATCTTCGTATCTAATCATTAAGAGTTTGTTATTGTTGACTGTATTGAAGAACTTAAAGCAATTCATGTTTTCATTTGGAATTCATAATTAGGTAAGTTAAATTTTATACAATCTTTTATCCTATTTTAATAAACAACAAAAACAATGACTGTTTATGTTAGTTATATTAGCGGTTATTTTTACTTTCTTCTATATGTAATATAGAGAAACATTTGATTCGCGAAAATTTTTGACCTCCATTTTTTGATGGATTTACGTTTTGGGATGTCCAGAACACGAATTGATAGTTTTTAAAAAATGTCTGTCTGTCTGTATCCCTTTTTTGTGGACGCTGTATCTCATGAACCAATGAATGAAATGTAAACAAACTTGGTATTTAGTTGCACCCTGACATAAACTGGTGCTGATTAGATTTGGGGATCAATCGCTCAACAGGTGCTGTGATCGCATTTTTCTAAATTTTCAACATGACAATATAGGACAAAATTTCGTATAAATGTACATAATGAGAGTTATTTTAAAATTAATATGAATTATTGATAATAGTAGTAGTTAACTAGGGAAAAAAAATTGCATGATCGGCATCGCTCTCCCCTGTGGGTTAAGTACCCCCCAGGGGAAGTAAATTTTCAATATGGGTATCTTTCGAAAGATCTCGTCAATACCTTTAAAGCTAATGGTTGAACTATAGATTTGTGCTAATTTAAAACAAAGTTATCCATTTTTTTTTTTTTTTACTTTTTACGAAAAAAAAAACTTGAAAAAAAGTCATTTCTTTTGATTTGGAAAAAAACAAACATCTTTCGGCATTTAGTGATAATTCTATCAGATAAAAATCTTCTGCATTTATAATTGAAAAGAATTTGATAATTTAATAAGTAATTTTTATTGAATAAGTTTTGTGTAAAATTATATAGAAGAAAGTCATGTGGTGGCCACATCATACTAGTTTTTAGTTTAATATCGTCTGAAATTTCTATATGTTTTCTTATATATTCGTTTTACAGCCTCTTCCTGTCATTAAAAGTGTTTGCTGGCATTTGCTGAAAGACTGAAAAATAATCTAGATTACCCTAAATCAAAATAGTAGGAATTGAGGAAAAAGTAAGTCATTTCCACATTATATAATTAATAGTTTAAATAATAATAAAATAAGTAAATTTAAAAATCGAAATACAAAATAAAGATTTTGTAGATTTTAGTTTTATCCAACAATTTTTTTAATTAATTTTTTTTTTTTTTTTCTTTAAAGGGAGGGGAGGACGGTTTGTATTCTAAACCGTCCAATGTTATTAATTTTGCTTTCTGAAATTTTTGAAAATCTGCTTGCGCGTGTATATGTATGCCTGTATATATATGCACAAGTTAAAAAACCACAATATAAGAAAAAGAAAATTATTGTTGCTGTTGCCGAGCAATGGTAATAGAAGGGTGGGTTGGGGGACAAATTAAATTTTCTGACAAGTTAATATTTTTCAGAATACAGTTTGATATTTAAGGATTCAAAGTACAGAGTGTATATCAAATTGAGTGAGGAAATGTTTAAATTAATACGAAATTTTATCCAGGCTCTTATATGTTGCGGACTAATTTATATATCAAAATAACCGATACACATAAAACGTTACTTTTAAGTACAAAATCCAACAGTATTTTTGAATTATCCTGGATGAATATACCATAATCATAAGCATGCCAAGACTGCGGTTACATGTTTATGAAGGGAGGCGGAACTATGGCCGAGTCCCCAGGCCTAGGACTCGAGGGTCCTAGGTCTGGGGTAGTGTGCCCTCTGAGGGGGGATGTTTTTTAAGGGGGCCCAGCCCAGATTTTATGAGTCTCGGAGAAAACTACTGAAAACTTCGAACAGCTAGGTCGACAAGCTAGATCTGGGATTGAACTCAACACTTCCCGTTTATCAGCTCTGAGCGTAGAATGGCACGGCCACTCACGGAGTCGTACAGTTTAGAGATGATTCAGGAGCAGTTCACTCTCTCAGGAGACAATAAATTGTTTTTTTTCCATATTCTAAGGGTGAAAAACTACCTAACATAACAAAACCCTAAAAACTGCTATTTGTATTCAAAATTAATCGTAGAAGAATAGATTAAGGTTATTATTACGTGGCTATTATTTAAAATGTTTGTTTATTCCCATAATAGAAGATATTTGTAGAATTCTGAAGTCATTGTAAGGGAAAATTTAGAAGTGGGGGGGGGCAGAATTTGGAAATAAAGATAGCCCCTGAAAACTTTCACCTCTGATATTCTTTTATAATCTGCTACCGGTTGTTTTCAATTTTTATTTTAATATTCTTCAAGTTTTTTCATGTTCTTTATACAACTCTCTATGCCATTAAAAATGTTTACCGTTATATCTTCTACGTGAAGACTGAAACATTATCTGAATTTTCGAAATCAAAATGCAAGAATTTGAGTAGAATTGAAATAAATCGCCTACATCTTGTATAAACAATAGTTTACATATTGAAAATTTTATAAATTTAAAAACTGAAATACAAAATAAAGATTTTATCTTTAGAGAATTCTTATTTATCAAGTGATTCAATTTTTATTTTATTTATTTATTTTATTTATAACTTTTAATTCTCTTTTATTTCTTTTGAGGGGTTTGAGGAGAGGGGTGGAGTTAATGCTTCACCAGCGGAAAGTGTTTTCATTAAATATTTAAATTTTTGGAGATAGAATATTTAAGTAATTATCATAATATTAATAATGGAAATAAAGAAGGATATTAATTAAAAGAATTTACCTGTAGCTTAAGACCACAAAAAATTACTGTAATTTGCATTTATATTAGTTTATATAATTATTAAAGACCAAATAATATTTAGAAAATAATTTTTAAATATATTTAATAAACTGGAAATATTTCGTAATTGAATTGTGTAAAAAAGAATTTGCTGCAGAACTATGTATTACTTCATATTACTATAATAATCCAATAGGCAAAAGTGGGTCTTGGGGACAGGAGTATCTGTTCTTGAAGCTGGTAGACGGGAAGTGATGAATTCGATACGTAGTCGCGCATGCTGTCCTAGTCGTTCGGTGTTTTCCAAGGTTTTCTCTGAAATTCCTGTAAATATGGGCTAATACCCCTTAAAAGTCAACCCACGTTGGGGTTTTCGGTAATAAATTGAGGCTTACTTAAGAATGTCTAAATTATTTTCAATATTTTTTGAAAATGTCGTTATATATAATTATCAAAGTCCCACTCTACTCCTTGTACTTTGGGAATGTCTCGGAATTTCTGAAAACTTTAAGGCATTTGTTAAAAGAAAAAAAGAAAAAAAAAGGGAACTTAGGGGCAAACTTTAAAATTTCATATAAGAAGTGCGGGGGGGGGGAATCTTTTCTTGGGGATAAAGACATTTCAAAGTAGGCCTAGAACTTACAGCAGTCAATCGGCCTTATACCCAAATACAATACAATTCATACTTGTTTTTAATATAAAATACTTCAAAAATATTCCTGTTACACTGGCATTCATAAAATGGTGCTTAAATATCTTATGATTTCATTATATAAGTGATTTTTTCCCTGTAATAATGATTTAAAATACCATGTTTATCTCTTTTTATTTTCTTTAGATGATTTTTCATTAGGTTCTATTTAGATGGAGTATTTAAGATACATTTAATAAAAAAGCACCACAAAACTGGCGTTGTAAAAAATATTACTTACAAACTTTGAATAAACACCATAAAATGCAATAAACTCGCAACAATTGTTTCGGGTCGAAAAAACACACGACCCTTCATCAGGCGAACAAAGTAAGCACGAGTGAACGCACCTTTGCCGCTTTGACTGCAGCACTCGAGCTTACTTTGTTCGCCTGATGAAGGGTCGTGTGTTTTTTCGACCCGAAACAATTGTTGCGAGTTTATAGCATTTTATGGTGTTTATTCAAAGTTTGTAAGTAATGTTATTTAAGATACACTTTAAAATTCGCTTATGTATACTTAATTTTCTTTTAAGTGCCATGTAATTACAATCCTTTCTTTTCATTATTTGCTTAAAATGTCATAGGATGTAGATTTTGTTTTAAAAATTTATAGTTGAAGTGTTTTCCTACAATAGTAATTTTTCATAATTTTTCTTTTTTCTAGTTATAATGGAAATTGATCCTGATATAAGAAATGAAACAAGTTGTCTAAGAAATATGAAAATAGAAAATGCCGCAAAATACCCTCATTAGAGACATTTACAAATACCAAATATTTATCCTGTTAAAGAGTTTTTCACCATTTATCTTTTGCTAATGTCATTTAGAAAAAAAAAGATACGGTCAGTGTTATATTAGTAAAATAAAGCTTAATTTTAATCTAATTCAGTATGTTTTATTTTTTAATTCTTTTTAATTGTATGTTTTCTTTGCAGCAAAGATGTTTTTCTTCTTAGTGAGCTTTTTGCAATGATTCTAGTAAATTACCGGGATGCTGCTTTCATGTGTAAAAGCGTAGAATTTGTTTCTTCTTCAAATCCTATTTTGTAGAAAAAAAATGTTTTAAAATTTGTTTTTGTAAAAAAAAAAAAAGAAAGTCGAAATTTTTTTAATTCAAAATAATCTAATGGTTTCTTTTAACAAAAGTTGTATATTTTAAAGATTTGAATTTATGAAACTAGTGACGAAAACCAAAAGAGTACCCGAGTTTCATCTGCACTGAACCCTAAATTAATATTTAAAAATATTAAAAGCTCTATATTTCTTTATATACTATTTAATACGTACGAACATTTTCTCTCCACTTGCCGTCTATTTAAAAATATTTATATCCCAGAAACTACAATAATTAAGGAAATTATTCTACACATTGTAATGAATTAATTATAAAAACTAAAACTATTTAGGTATCAAACTTTTAATACGTTCCTATACTTCTACGATAACGTATTAGAAATCTGATCTGAAATGAGAATTTTTATTTTCAAATAAAATAACTTTTAAAAACCAATTTTATTAAAAAGAGAATATTGAAAAATGTTCAAAATTTGTTGCAGTTTGAAATAAAATTTGCATCAAATTTGTTAGTCTTGGTTTAAGTGACAAGTTACGCATTTCATTAATGCGTTCCACAAATTTACTTTTTAAATAAACTACCAAAACTGTATGCCTAGTTCTTAAGAGAGACCTTTATATGGAAATGAATTAGTAATTTCTTTTCTTTAGCTAATATAAAAATCAATGTGAGTATTTAAAAATTCAAATTCATTTAATACACTACCTTTCCATAAATGACCGGACACTTTCGATTTCAGATGCGTTTTAAAATAACTCAAAAAGTACTTAACAAATCATCTTGAAACTTCAGGAGTGTAAAAAACATGTTACACCTCATGTAGTTCAGTTATTTGTCTGTGCCAAAAGTGAAAATGGGACCAGTAAAAAATTAAAGAAAAATGAGAGCATTTGGCATCACCCAGTATAAAATAATACTCGAAATACATTCTGGCTGTAGCATATGATTATGGGGCTCATTCTCATTTTCTGTATAAATTTTTAAGTCTCAACCGCATGTAATCAGGGAGATATAAAGATTTCTTTAAAAAATTGACGAACATTTTTTTTTTTTTTTTTTTTTGCTATAACATGCAAGGTTTTAAATCCAGTACAAAGCTATATTCGGGAAACCCAATATACAACATTAGACACAACATACTGCAATCAGAATGAAAAAAATATTAAATATCTAATGAAATGTGAGCATTTTTACTAAATAATTTTTAACTGCGCATGACTAAGTTTTAGCTAAATTTCATTGGTATAATTTAGTAGCCGAATGCATTAAACTACTTATATAAAAACCCAATCAAGTATTGTGTAAACTCAAAAAGTTCTACGCCAAAGAAGCAACTGGTCTTCAGTTTCTCTCGAAGAAACGCTAAAGTATAAGGAGTTTTGCTCACATATTTATTTTAATTCGATGAACTGTAATGCAATTTTCTGTGATTGTAAATAAATATTGAGAAAACCCTCTTAACAATTTCTTTGTTGGGGAACAGCTGAAATTCAGTTTATTCTATGACCAGAGCTGCTCCTAATCCGGCAAATTGTTACTACCGCCTCTTTTCCACACCACTTAATTTTTAGAATATTTGTTTTCTTCATTCATCGTAAATATATTTGAAGAGAAAACACCTCTTTCCTACACCTCTAAAAATTTAGTGGTGTAGGAAAAGGGGGGGGGGAGAGGGGTACTAACAATTTGCCGGATTTGGTTGGCAGCTCTGTATGACGTAGAACTTTTTCAGTTTACACGATTTTTGTTTGGGGTTTTTATATAAGTAGCTCAAAAAATTTCACTGTTAAATTTTGAAAATGAAATTACACTGAACATTTACGCATGCGCAGTTAGAAATTTAGTAAAAATACTCATATTTCATTAGATATTTAATATTTTTTTCATTCTGATTGCAGTATACAGTGTTTATTATTGTATGTCCAGTTTCCTGAAAATAACTTTGCACAGTCTTTTCATATTTTGCGTGTTATTGCTTAAAAAAAAAAAAAAAAGAAAGAAAGAAAATTTTTTTGCAATTTTTTAAAGAAACCTTTATCTCCCTGATTATATGCGTTAGAGACATATAAACTTAATAAGTTAATGAGAAAGAGTCCTATAATCTGATGCTACTGCCATATCGTATTTCAAGCATTAATTATTACAGGGTTAAGCCAAATACTTTCATTTTACTTTAATTATTTTTACCGGTCCTCCTTTCACATCCCTGAAGTTTCAAAATGATTTGTTTAACGTTTTTTGAAATACTTTAAAAAGTGTCTGAAATCGAAAGTGTGCGGTCATTATGGAAAGGTAGTGTACCTAACAAATTTTTAGCACTTCTACCTTTCTTTTTTTTCCCCCAATTTAGAAAATTACACCTTTTAAAGAGCATAATGAATTTTAAACGATTAGTGTTTTAATTACATTCCTAATTGTTTTAAGTTAATATCTAATCAAAATGTAATAGATATATGTATATTAGTTAAAATATTTATTTTTAAAGTG
Source organism: Salticus scenicus (assembly GCA_963930645.1). NCBI lineage: Eukaryota > Metazoa > Arthropoda > Arachnida > Araneae > Salticidae > Salticus > Salticus scenicus. The sequence continues at coordinate 290,475,535 of OZ005649.1, forward strand.
TATTTAAAAAGTGGATGTATTTTTTGAATGAAAGAAACTGAGGTTGTTAACACAGATCTACAAATATAATGTTGGCAAAATTTAATTTATTTTAGTTGATACCTATTTCTAATGTGCTGAAGCCGAAAATGAAGCCAATTTTCCTTTGTTACACGTAGATTTTGCAAATACAGGGTGTCTACCGACACAATACCTTCTCTTTCGGTAGTTTCTAGTATGATTCCATGATTAATTGTAATTAATCATGGAATCATACTATAAAAGTAACCGTATAATTATATTGGTGGAAGAGTCATGAAAAAAATAGCGCACCTTGTATTGATAAATATATGTATGTGATAGAGTAAAATCTAGTTTTGGTTTCAGCCGAGCAAAAACCATCAATATGTCATAATTATCAAATCAAAATTTTAGATTTAGACCTGTGAGATCTTTCACTATTGAGTCATATTAAATGAGGGAATTAAGTTTTTATTTTGGTATGGACTAAATATAACCGAGCAATATTAAGCAAACATATGATATATTTTGCAATTATTTCTGATCATTTTATTAGAAGTACCATAATATATAAATTAGCTTCTTTTTTAAATTTTTTATTAAAAGTTTAATGGATGCAAAATGTACCACAACATTAATAAAAATTGTAGTTAAAAACCTGTTAAAGCGCATCATTACAAATCCTACCAAAGGTAATACAAGCTTAACCAATTTTATACTTCTGAATTTTAATGTAGATACTAAAGTCCGGTCTTCTTGTCCCATCATTTTCCGAGGAGTTCTAATCTCAAAGTTTGAAGGTGGGAGGTGCGAAGTTCGATCTCAGGTTGAGATTTTCAGCCTACCCATTCGAAATTTTCCAAGGTTTTCTTAAAAACTTTTGTAAATAAGGGATAGAACACCTTAGAATGACCTACACATAAGGCATTCTATACAGGCCTAGAACTCTGGAGTAACCAATGTGATTTTAGCACCACAATAATATTAGTATATTTAGAAGCCTATATTCAAAACACTCTAAACTGACGCGCATTTAAAATAAATCCCAAGGCTGAACAATGAATCTACAAGTGCAAAAACATCCAACTTTAAGTTTCTTTTCCTTAAGTTGAATCTGTACTTATGTAACGTATTTACCAGATTCTTACCTATATTCATGAATATAAACTTACTGTTGGATATTTTTGTACTTATAAATTGATAATAATGAAATTTATTTTAAGTAATATGCCAATTTAGAGTGTCTTCGATACGCTTATAAACATACTAATATTTAATCGGCGTTAGGTAAAGCCGATTGGATGTGCTAGGTTTCTAGACCTGTGGGGATTGCCGTAAGTGTAGGTCTTTCTAAAATGTCTTATCCCTTATTTATACAAGTTTTGGAGAAATCCGCGGAAAATTCCTAATGGGTAGGTCGAAAATCGCAACCTGGGATCGAACCATGCGCCTTCCGCCTTCAAACGTTGAGAGTAGAGCTTCTCAGCCAATGGTGGGGCCTTCAAATATTAGGTATTTTTACATGGATAAATTTACTGAGATTTTCATAATATTATATACGAAATTTACGGAGACTTGGATGTTCTTACCTATGTAATTTTACAGAGACTTGAATGTTTTTCCGTATGTAATTTTACAGAGATTTGGATGATTTTACATATGTAACCTTACAGAGACGTGGTTTTTTTTACAATGGTAAATTTACAGAGTCTTATATGCTTTTACATGATCGAATTTACGGAGACTTGCATATTTTGACATATGTAGATTTACAGAGACTATGATGTTTCACATATTTAAATTTACAGAGACTTGAATATTTTGATCTATGTAAATTTACAGAGACTATGATTAATGTACAGTGTAGTTTCTCTATATTTTGACAGAATCTCTGTTTTTAATCCTCCGTAAATTTACATAAGACTTAATATAATTAATTACCAATAGATTCTCTGTAAATTCACAAAAAAATTTTTAACAGTGCACCTTCGGTTTTGATGAAGGTGTTTTAGTGATCCGCACCACTACATCATTCAGCCTTTTTAAGACTGTGTATGGTCCGTCCCAGTTGCACTGTAACTTGGGAGAGAGTCCTTTGCGTCGAACAGGATTCCACAACCAGACCTTCTCTCCTTCCTGGAACTCATGTTGCGTAGCCATTAGATCGTACCTTGTCTTCATTTTCTCCGTTGCAATGTGAATTCGCACTGAATCTGGAGATGTTGGATGTACTCCTCGGGCGATGAAGGCGCATCGGGTGGACAACCAAACTGGAGATCACAAGGGAGACGAAGTTCACGTCCAAATAGCATCTGGGCTGGAGTATAGCCGGTGGTTTCATGGACAGCAGTCCGATAAGCCAGCAGGAACAATGTGAACTTCAAGTCCCAATCTTGCTGGTTCCTTGATACTAGAAGAGAGAGGTTATTCAGGATGGTACGATTGAACCTCTCGACCATGCCGTCCGACTGGGGATGTAAAGGTGTTGTCCGGGTTTTGTCTATGCCGAGTAGTTGACATAATCCTTTGAAAACATCAGAGGTAAAGTTCCTACCTTGGTCGGTATGAAGTTGTAGGGGCGTGCCGTACCTTGACACCCATTGCTGCACTAGGACCTCTGCGACTGTGCATGCCTCTTGATTGGGAATGGTATATGCCTCAGGCCACTTGGTGAAATAGTCCATCACGACGAGGATGTATTTATTTCCACTGGAGGTCCGTGGCAAAGGACCCAAGATGTCGATTGCAATCCGTTCAAATGGTGCTCCCACGTTATACCGTTGCAGTCTTCCTCGACTTCGTTTCTGCGGGCCTTTACGTGCCGCACAAGCATCACAGGATTTACACCATTTCTCCACATCCTCCTTTGCCTTGCACCAGTAGAAGCGTTCCCGAACTTTCTGCAGAGTCTTCATTACCCCAAAATGACCTCCGGTAGAGCTACTATGCAGTTGTTCTAAAACATCTGGAATTCTTGATCTTGACAATACTATCTGCCATCGGAAGCTTTTCCCATCATCAGATTCCCACTTTCTGTATAATACGCCGTTTCTGATATGAAGAGAGTCCCAAAGTGCCCAATAACTTTTCGTAATGGGACTAAATCTGGAAATGTTCTGCCAGATAGGTCTGTTGCTGGTCGTCTCCTTCAGCTGTAATATTGTTCTTTATGTCAGGATCTTCCAACTGGGCTTTTCTAAGTTCTTCGTCACTCCATGGATCGGGATCTTGATCTGATGGTGTTGAGACAGTAACTTGGTAGGCAACCGGATTTATCGGCAGGTATTTCTGTTCGGCTCTAGAGCAGTACTTGAAGCCTGATCAAAATTTTCTTTAACTTTCTCCTCGAAACTCCGTTCTATTTTCGTAACACTCTCTTCAACCTTCATAACATTTTCTTCTATCTTCATAGCTTTCTCTTCAAAACTTTCTTCTATTTTCAAAACTTTCTCTTCAAAATTTTCTTCTATCTTTATAACTTTCTCTTCTATTTCATCCATTCTATTTTCCATCACCGTTAATTTACCCTCGATTGATTCTTTCACCATTGAAAGCTCTCTCTTCATCTCATCTTGATTAGATTTAATTTCTTCCTGCACTTCACCCATAGTGTCTTTCAACTCTCTTTGCGATGTTTCCATTTTCTCCTGTACTGCTTTCATTTCTTCAGTTAATCTATCTCTCATCTCTTTTTGTCCTTCTTTCATTTCTCTTTGTCCTTCCTTCATTCTGTCGATCAATCCAGATCTTAACTCCATTATCTGAGCAGTGAGTCATTCTAGAAATTGCTTCATTTCTTGCTCCATAGCTCTTGTTATCACCATTCACAGACAATCCCCGCTCCTATCCTGACACCAGAAATGTTGCGTACTTGGGGGTTCGTGAGTTGTCCGAGAATAAAAGGCCAAACGTACAAAAATTCAGTAGTTTATTCACAGAAAGTTCCAGAAAAATGCAGGTATATAAACCAAGTATCAGCTTCAATTCAACCAGTAAACACAGCTTAACCCAAGTCGAAATTCATGCTGGTATTTGTTTGCTAGTCAAGCACTACATGCTTCATCCCAGCTAGTAAAATAGCATAAAACTACCATAAATATTTGCTAGTTCCACCAGAACTATCAGCAAGTCATGGTGTGTTTTGGCACACTTTTTATGCTTGTCCAGCATATATATTCCAGCTTGTGTAGCTTGAATATTTTGCTGGTCTAGCAGCCATCACGACCACTGCTTGCTTGCACTTTTTGCTATTCTAGCAGAAATTCACAACCAACAGATGCTTGTTTTCTTTGCTAGACTAGCATTAAATGCTGTATCCCAGCAAGTAAAATAGCATAAAACTAGCATTAATATTTGCTGGTTCTACCAGAATTACCAGCTTGTCATGGTGTGTTTTGGCCCACTTTTATTGCTTGTCCAGCATACATAATCCAGCTTTACATGCTAGTATTTGTTTGGTGGACTAGCATTAGATGCTGTATACCAGCAAGTAAAATAGCATAAAACTAGCATTAATATTTGCTGGTTCTACCAGAATTACCAGCTTGTCATGGTGTGTTTTGGCCCACTTTTATTGCTTGTCCAGCATACATAATCCAGCTTTTCATGCTGGTATTTGTTTGGTGGACTAGCATTAGATGCTGTATCCCAGCAAGTAAAATAGCATAAAACTAGCATTAATATTTGCTGGTTCTACCAGAATTACCAGCTTGTCATGGTGTGTTTTGGCCCACTTTTACTGCTTGTCCAGCATACATAATCCAGCTTTTCATGCTGGTATTTGTTTGCTGGACTAGCTTTAAACGCTGTATCCCAGCAAGTAAAATAGCATAAAAACTAGCTTTAATATTTGCTGGTTCCACCAGAATTACCAGCATGTCATGGTGTGTATTGGCTCACTTTTATTGCTTGTTCAGCATACATAATCCAATTTGTGTTGCTTGAATAAGTTGCTGGCCTAGCAGCAATCAAGACCACCACTTGCTTGCACTTTCAGCTATTCTAGCAGTAATTCACATCCAACAGATGCTTTTTTTATTGCTATTCTAGCATTACTTTTCTACCATCAGTTGCTTTTAATTTTTGCTATTATAGCAGGACTTTCCTACCATCTGTTACTTTTTGTTATTATAACATTATTTTTCAACCAGCAGTTGCTTTTAATTTTATTTATACTAGCCTAATTTAGGGTATTTACCTAAGGCCTGGGTGAATACCACAAAACTCGGTATTTTTGAAAGTTAAATCAGTAATCAATTTTTATCTAAATATATATATATATTAAAAAAATAAAAAGGAATGCAAGGAATGGTACTTATAATGGAATGTAAATAATTAACTCTGTTTATTTCATATATATGGCACCTGCAAAGCTTCTAATAGTGATTTCTTAGAATGTTGTGCTACAAATGAATTCTTATTTTGATTAGTGAACAGTTAACCATTCAATTTTTATGCTAATATTACTATAAGTAAATTTTATGTTACAAGGATGTTAAAATGGAAGATTAGTTATCTTACTTTTATCCACCCGTTAACACGGTATTCTGAAATTGGTGGGAAATGGTGAGAAGCTTTTTTAAAGCTGTTCTTAAATTGATAACATTGTGGTAAATAATTAAATTTTTTAACAGATTCACAGAACTAATTTTTGATGAAAATGTATGACTTTTGCTGACATTACCATTGACAGGGTTACCACTCAAATAGCAGAATGAAATTACCTGACTTTTCCATGTTTTCCAGACGTGTTCTAAGAAAATTCCAGTTTAGCCATATATTGTGCATTGGTTGCATTGAGGACAAAATAATTATGGTACAACTTGAAAACACAAAAGTTACATATTACTTTGACCTAAGGACAGATTGCCCTCCATGCGGGGGTCTTTCTAAGAGGTCTTGTTTGTAAAAAAAGGCAAGAGCTAAGAAAAAACAAGAAAAATGACTCTACGTTGGAGAAAAAATTACTTTTTTTTTTGGCAATCATTGTATGAAATTCCCTGACTTTTCCAGATTCTGGCTAAAATATTAAATTTCCTTGACTTTTCCCTGACTTTTATGGTCAATTTTCAAATTCCCTGACTATTCCAGGTTTTCCAGGTAGCATGGCAATTCTCTATTGAAGTGCGTAAAACATGAAATAAGTTTTAATTTTTTTCTCTAAATACAATACTTCTCAAAACTCTAATTTTTAAACCTTGCATCACAAAAAAGGGATGAAAATCATCAACGAAATTGCCAACTTTGACGTACTTAAAAAAAAAAAAGAAAAAGAAAATATATATATACAGTAGAGAGCCAGAAATCTGCTGATCTAAAATCCGCCTAAGTCCGAAATTCGCACAGCTTTTCAGATACAAACAATGAAATTTAAATTACAAAACTGCAAATCAGAATTTTTGTAAAAGATCCTGAATGCAGACTTTGTGCTTGCATTTTATGATTACAATAATAAAAATATGAAAAACTGCAAGAACCAAGTTTCTGATAAAGAAATTATCAACAATATATTAAATTAATCCAAAGAAAATTATGATTATTATGATGATCATATCAATGAGGAAAACAATAAATTAATTTTTTTAAATGCTATCTGATAAAGGCATAGTTGACAGAAAAATTCAGTTAAATAAATAAATTTGTGTTACAAAATAAGAATTGATAACAATAGACAAAAAAAAAAAAAAAAAAACTCAATGATGTATGTGTGCACGTTCAAGTGTAGTTTAAAACAAACTGCATGTGAACAGATTTTGTCTAAATTTGACGAATATTTTTTCATTTTCAATTTATTATTTTCTTTATATATATATTTATTTAATGTTCAGTGTTATTCTTATATACCTAATAATTTAATATACAAGTGAAATTGTGTTATTATTCACTAGTACATGTTTAATTTGATTAATATTCTGCTTTTAGTATTCAAATTGAAAATGATTTTTTATAGGCTCCAAAATCCACCAAATCTGCACAACCTCTGGTCCCGAGCTGTGCAGATTTTTGACTCTCTACTGTATATATATTTCTTTATTACTACAAAAATATCATCTCAATTATTAAGAGTTCTTTCAAGTCTCTTTCAAAGAGGCTCAACACAATACAAGCATTAGCGAAGATGGCTGAGATCTGAACTGAACTGACTGGCCTTGGCGGGAAAGCGCTCTTATATACCCCTGTAGAAAAGCGTGGAACGTTCCAGAAATCTCCATATCTCATCAACCAATGGGATTAGAGCTTCCATATTTGGTATATCCCTAATAAGGATTTTCTCGCCAAGGTCGGCAAAAAATTTGCCAAGGTGGGAAAAAGTCGCCAAATTTGGCGCCAAATCCATTACCTGCCTTACTGGGGCATTTTACTGCGTTTTTAAGGGAAAATAAGGCTATTTCAACGCTAAAACGACCAGAAATGCACAAAATTAGCACTTTATCAACTTACTAAGCCTCTTTGAAAGAAGTTATACAAAAATAAACACAATTATTTAATATTTTGTAACAATATAATTTTAAAAACTTTGTTTGCCCTGAACGGAACCGAGATACCAGGGAAAGCTAATTTTCCTGGGAATACGAAAAATTCCAATCGAATAATCATCTCAATCCCCCAAAATATAAATTCTTGTTAAAATCATTCAGGCAGTTTCACAGAAAAACTAGTTTCTGTTACATTATGTTATAGGCAAAGAATAAATCTCCATCTACTTATAATATTCTTGAAAGAAATAATAAATCAGATCAGTTTTTCATTAAAAAAAAAAAAAAAATCTAGTGCATTTCTTTACAAATTATTCCAGCGACCCCCCCCCCCCACACACACACACACTAGTTTTTGCGTATCTTTACTGGATGTAATGCGAGTTATCAATGAACGATAATGATTTTAAAGAGGATTAGGGGGGAAGGGGATAATGTTGAAAAAGGGACTGATCGAAATGTCATTTTAAAAACTCGCTAACTATAATTTTTTATCAAATTCATTTGGGTACTTTCGAAGGAAATGAAGTTCATACCATTCTTTTCCTGGGCGAAGCGCTGGTTCCCACTGAACGCTAATAGTTTTAAAGAGGAAGTCAATTGAGATTGAATTGTAATCTCAAAAAGCCCCTAAATCTTTTATCAATCATTCAAGTAGATACCGCGAAAACCAGATCTCTGCCATATTTTGCTTAGAACGGAATAATGTTTAACAAGAAACGTTAATTTTAGAGACAATGAAGATAAGTCAATGGGTTTTTCATTTCAATAAAACCATAAACATTAATCAAAATCATTATATCCATTTCTGAGTAAATACAATTTCTGCTATATTTTGCTACCGGCGGATAAAGGGTTAACAGCGAACACGAATTTTTCTGAAAATGAGAATAAGTCTAAGTGGTTTTTTACTCCAAAAAATAATTAATCTCAAACTTTCATCAAAATCGTTACATATATTTATGAGTAAACCCAATTTATGCCACTTGTCGGAAACTACAGATGTAGCATCAACAGTGAACGTGAATTTTCTTGAAGAAGAGGATAAGTCCAACGGATATTTCATATAAGAAACTTTTAACCCCAAAATTTCATCAAAATCATTACATATATTTATGAGTAAAACCAATTTTTTCTATACATTGCAAACGCCAGATGAAGTAGTAATAGCAAACGCGAATTTTTCCGAAAAAGTGGATGAATCCTTGTTTCACATTGAAAAACCTTTAGCCCCAAACTTTCATCAGAATGGTCACATATATTTATAAATAAACCCAATTTCTTCCACTTGTTAGAAACAGTGAATGAAAGGTTAATCAGGAAAGGGAATTTTTCTGAATGTGGGGATAAGTCCAATTAATATTTCACACCAAAAAACCCTTAACTCCGGAATTTCCTCAAAATCGTTAGATATATTTATGAGTAAACAAAATTTCTGTCACATATTGCAAACGTCGGATGATGTATTAATGTCTACCGTGAATTTTCCTGAAAATGAGGTTAAGACCAATTGATTTTTCATACTAAAAACTCTTAGCCTCAAACTTCTATCAAAACTATTAGATTATTTTCCGAGTAACATATTATCAGCCATACTTTGAACCGATATATAAAGGATTAGCAACAAATGTGAATTTTTTTGAAGATGAAGGTAATTCCAATCAATTTTTTATCCCTAAATTTTTTTTTAACTCCAAACTTTCATAAAAATCATTACATATATTTCTGAGCTAACCGAATTTCTGCCATATATTGCAAGCGGTGAGTGAAGGGTTAAGAGCGAATGTAAATTTTCTTGAAGATGAGGATAAGACCAGTCGATGTTTTTCACCAAATTACCCGTAACCCCAAACTTTCATCAAAATCGCTCGAGCCGTTTCCGTGAAACAAAAGATGCGCGTGCACATACACACACATATCTATATGTGTGTGACCGTATATATACACACACACACACACACACATATATATATATATATATATATATATATATCTGTGTGTGTGCGTGTGTGTGTGTTAAATCACATGATAAATTGGTTTAATAGAAACGGTAGATTCACAATGTTAAAAACTATGGTTTATTTATTTATTTTTTTAAACATAACTATAGTTGAAACAGAAACATGGAATATAAAAACAAGAAAAAAAATTAGCGTCAAAAGTTTTACCACTTTTAACATTTATATGTTTTGCACTGAACTCATTGAACATCATTTTGCGATACAATTTTTCATTATATTTTTTATTGTTGTTGTTTCAATCGATTTTTAAACTTTTGTTCTTTCTCTATTCGCTAGACAGCAGCACTACTTCGAAATTTTCAAATGATGTTTCTGAGAAAGACATATCATTGATTTTGTGTAGGCGTAAATGCATCTTGCTGCTTTGATAATGCAATTGTGCTTAGTTTTTCCCTGATGAAGTACTGTGTTATACTTTTTACCTAAAACAACTGTAGCGAGTTTTTTAAATTTATAATATTCGTTTACAAAGTTATTTATTTGTTAAATTCATTATTATTTGAATTTAACAGGTTAGCATGTAAGCGTTTCAGACCAAAAATTCTTCGAAAATTAAAAAAATAATATTTTTTAAATTTGCATATTTGTAACGAATTATGTGTCTAATAGCCATTTTTTAAATTAACAAAAAAAAAAAAAAAAAAAAAAAAAAAAAAAAAAAACTAGTTGCATAGGTGGACTCTGCTCAGTTCCCCATCATATCATAAATTTCTCATAAGTTCTCATAAATTTCTAGTGCGAGACATATTATAATCATGTTAAAAGAAATGAATTTGACCAAAGCCTGATACAGTGACAGAATGAAATCCCCGCCTAATAGGCTATCCACCGTTCACTTCGATATATTTATCTTATTCTAATCTATTAATTTATTTTATCAGGGTCAATTCCGTTGTTCAGTTTTCATGCTACTATTTCCAATGCAATAATCCTCAAAATTCAGACTTATATGAAAAATTTACAATTTCACTATGTTGATTGTGGCGACTTCTTTTTTGCACCTGGTTCTTTTCTTCCTGTAAAATCATCTTGAGACACGTTAAGACACTGATCACGCTTTTTTTACTTTTAAACATTTTAAATTTACTTACGGCACAAACATAAAATACATAACCAACACATAAATTAACATCAAGTATAGTATTTTAAAAACAACATATAGAATTGAAACGTTAGTCCATCTTGATTCACATACGCACACACGTTGCCACATTTTCGTACCAAACTTTTCAGTTCTTGTTTTGGAATACTCTCGAAATCAGAGGTGCGGCGTTCACACCTTCCCTCCAGTTTCACTTGAGGGACAATGGCCTTCACAGTGAAACTACTAACAAAAATTTGTGGATAATTTATATAACTGTTCATAAAAGTCTAATTGTCCTTTTAAATTCTTAATTATTGTTTCATCTTTAAATAAATGTTCATGAAAGTCTAATTGTCCTTTTAAATTCTTAATTATTGTCTCATCTTTGACCTAATATGCGATGTTCCATCAAGAGCAATAACATTTATATTTCACTTAAAATTTAAATATTTTCTATGGTATAAAATAAGTAACATTTAAACACATAATAGAAATAAAATATATATATAATATATATATATGAGTAAACATTTATCCTGACATGGATTTTCTTATGCACTTTAAATAATCTTAATGAATTAATATACTTGAATATAAGAAACAAAATAACACACACATATATATATATGTAATAACAAATACAATATTAAACTAACTTATGACTTTATTCATGAATGCGTGATAAAGCATCTGCAATAGTATTACTGCTTCCTGGCTTATGAGCAATAGTCACTTGATAGCGAGATAGAGCCAATGCCCATCTTTGTAATCTGGCGTTCTTAGGAACTGTTTCTGTCAAATATTGTAAAGGGTTATGGTCCGTGTGTAAGATAATAGTGGTTCCATAAGTCCACATTTCGAATTTACCTAATGCCCATATTACAGCATAAGCTTCCCTTTCAATAGTGCTCCACTTTGATTGAGCAGGGGTCAGTTTTTGGCTTGCAAAAGTTATAGGTTTCAGTTTATTCTGCTCATCTCTCTGCATTAGACAGGCTCCAATTCCGGTCACTGAAGCATCAGTATCGATTTCAAAAGGTTTCGACATATCAGGTGTATACAGAGATGTTATAGAGCACAAACAATTCTTTTAACGAATTAAACGCGCTTTCGGCTTCTTCTGACCATGGAAGGTCGTTTGGCACAGTTTTTCGAGTTAAGTCCGTTAAAGGTTTTGCTATATTGGCATACCGAGGCACATAGTCTCCGTAATAGTTAAATAATCCTAGGAGTGACTTCAATGTTTTCTTAGTTTTAGGGGCTTCCAAATCTTTAATAACTGATATCTTGTCCGGATCTGGGCCGTGCTCTCCTGAGCCTACGACATGTCCTAAATATTTTACTTTCGACATCGCAAACGAGCATTTCTTTAAATTTGCCGAAAAATTCAATTTTTTCAGAGTTTCTAAAATGGATTTAATATGATTAAGATGATCTTCCCAGTTTGAAGAAAATATGATAATATCATCAAGAAAACTTTCGGCGTAGTCACTATGAGGTCGTAATACTTGATTCATTATTCTTTGGAATGTTGCTGGTGCTCTAGATAACCCAAATGGCATCACCTTCCACTGATACTGACCCTTTGGATATACAAAACTGGTTAATTCTCGGCTTTGCTCTGCTAAGGGTATTTCCCAATATCCCTTAAGGATATCTAAAGTTGTCAAGTAACGAGCTCCACCAGCTTTAAATCTAAGATTTTCTGAATTCTGCATAGGAAAAGGTGGAATTTTACTAACTGAGTTCAGCTCTCTGTAGTCCACGCAAAGTCGGACAGTTCCATCTTTCTTGGCTACACATACCAATGGATATGCTATTTCTGCTGAAGAGGGTTCTATCAGGTCTTTTTCCAATAATTCTGCTATCTGTTTTTCTATATTAGATCTTAATGTTTCTGGAACTTTATAAAGATGAGGTTGTTTCCTCTCTACTCCAGACTTTAACTGTATAACATGTGGAGGAACTTTGGCTTTCTTTAATTCCCCATCAAATATTGTTAGATATTCTTTAATCAGATTCAACAGCTGTTTATGTTGCTTTGCTGATATCGAATTTGATTTTATATCAGCTTTTAGTTCTTCCTCTGTTACTTGCCGTGATTCTACGGGCGCATGTTGTATATCTCCAAACTCTTCATCTGTTTCGTAAATAACTCCTACAGCTCTGACAGGTTGAATATATTTACGCAATTTATTTTGATGAAGATGTCGAACACTTCCATCAGGCAGTTTGACATAAAAAGAATGTGGAGACTTCTTTTCTACTATTTCTCCTGGTCCTTTCCATTTTGAACAAAGACGATTTGTTGAATCAGGGATTAACACTACAACTTCATCCCCAACAGAAAATTCGGTATCTTTTGACCGTAAATTATGATAATGTACATATTTCTGCTGCTGTTCTTGAGCTATGCTATTCGCATACTGTGCCGAGTCTTCTAAACGTTTCCGGAGTTTCAACAGGTAGTCAGCTACAGATTCTCCAATCCCTTGAGGAAGTACGACTTCATCTTCCCAACTTGATTTGAGGATGGCTAGAGGTCCTACAGGTGGTCGCCCATGAACTAGTAGGAATGGAGCAACACCCGTTGTAGCGTTAGGCACTTCTCTGTATGCCCATAACAAGAATGGCAACTGTTTATCCCAGCCTCGACCTTGTGAATTAATTGCATGATGTAGCATGGATTTCATAGTTCCTATCCATCTTTTAACCAAACCATTCGATTGTGGATAACCTGGAGTGGAAAATTTAGGAACACATCCTAATCGTTTTAAAAACTCTTTTGTCAGCTGTGCGGCAAAATTTCTTCCGTTATCCATTGCAATTACTCGAGGAATTCCAGTTCGTACAAATATTTCTATAAATGCATCACAGGCTGCCTTTGCTGTTAAAGACTTCAGAGGTATTGCTTCCGGCCAACGACTATGCTGGTCCATAACGCACAGTACATACTGATGGCCACGTGATGACTTTGGCTCTATTGGGCCTAAAATATCGGCATTAACCACTTGAAATGGGAGTTCTGGTCTTCCAACAGCTTCGATAGGTGTTCTATCGTTTACTTTTCCTTTCCTGCGCATTTGACAATCATGACACGAAGCACATAATTGTTTGACTTCTTTTGGCATTCCTTCCCACCAGAAAGACATTGCAATTCTGTCTCTGGTCTTCTTAGCTGCCAGATGTCCACCAGTAGGAGTTTCATGAGCTAATTTCAAAATGTCCTTTCTTCTGCTTGCTGGTACGACCAATTGAATATATTTCTGTCCGCCTACTTTACCCATATGATATAATAAACCTTTTTCAATCCAGTAACCATTTTTATGTTGTCTAGCTTCTTCGAAGCACCTTTTCAATGTAGGACAGGCTAACTGCTCATCCCTAAACACTTGTGCTTGTGGAACAGGGATATTTTCATTTCTTTCATCCTTACTATCGGTTTCGGTCAATGTCTGTTTAACTACTGAGTTATTAAAGACTTTGGTTTCTGGATGATGAGACTCGCTGTTGTTTAGCTTTGCCTTTCGAATAGTCTCGTGACTTTCTCCCTCCATACAGAACCTACACTTTTCATTATCTTCTGTGAGTGGGGTACTAATCGCCTCATCCCCAAGATAATTGTCGTTTGAATTATTCTCAGGTACACTGAACAAGGATTGTTCACCGACTTCATTTATTGTGATTACTTCAACCTCTTCTTCTGAAGAATAGTTTCCGGGAGACCTTCCCCCCACTTTGAACAAGGACGGTTCATTGTTTTCTTCCACTGGGGTGATATTAACCTCAACCCCTGAATTTCCAGGATTTCTTCCTTTCACATGGAACAAGGATTGTTCATCGACTTCTTTCTTTGGGATATTCACTTTATCCCCTAAAGAAATGTTTTCGGGAGACCTTCCCTCCACACTGAACAAGGATTGTTCATTAGCTTCTTTTACTGAAGTGATTCCTGTATCATCTCCCAAATAAGAACGCTTTTGTTCCTTCAACCATTCATATACCCTGGGAGTGATTAAAGCTTCCTCATGCAGCCCTTCTATTACTGCAGCATGCACTTGAACATATGGAATGATTTCTTCATCTGTATGAAGACTTAGCGGAACTGACACAAGTTGTGCTTCCACTGGATTACCTATAGCAGGTCTCAAAAGAATTTTCCCACTTGACTGTAAGCGTTCTTCAGGTACAACTGATTTTCGTAGTACGGTGATTTCTGCATCACTGTCCACGATGCCTTGAAATTTTTGGCTTCCGATTCCTAAATCCACTTTCAGAAGCTCGCCATCTTTCTCGTTGACTGGAAATTCCCACTCGAAACAAGCGCTATTTAGATTAACACTGACCTTATTAAGGCCCTTACTTTCTTGACTCTTTTTGTTTGTTTTCACGTTAGATGTACTTGCTGAATTCAATTTGGGGCAGGATTTTTTCATATGGCCTTCCTTTCCACACAAATAGCAGGAGAATTTCGGACGAATGTCTCTTTGTTCTTGCTGTGGCTTAGTAAAAACTCTTTTCTCATCTTTATTGTTATTTCCGAAATTCGCCCCTTTGGATGGAAGATTCCAATTTTCTTTATGAGAAATTTCTTTCGGTTTTTTATTGAAAGTCATTTTGACATTTTTATAATCATCTAATTTACTGGAAATAATATCAGATGACTTACACAATGACCATTCATCGATGAAATGTTCCTTAATTTCTGGAGGTACTTTCCTTTTAATTTGATCTGTAATAATCAAATCATATAATTCGTCAAATGTGTTAACTTCTAATCCCCGAATCCATTCAGTAAAATAGTTTTTCAACTCGTAAGCAAAATCTCTCCATGTGATATCAGCTTTTTTAGTATGCTTAATGAAAAGTTGTCGAAATTTTTCAGGAGTAAGTTTATATCTCTTTAACAATAACTCTTTTACTTTTCCGTAATCATTCGTGATTTCTTCGTCTTCCCGAGCTATAACTTCCGCGATTTCGTATGGCAGTAGCCTAATGAGATGAGAAACCCAATCATCTCTTTTAATTTCGGCACGTTTTGCTTGCCGCTCAAAAAGAACTAAATACAGACTAATTTCGCATGTTTTAGGATCAAATTTTTGTAAGATGTTATGTAATTTTACGCGCGTTTTCTCAGAAGTTTCATTTTTAATTCCTTTCTTCTCAAGTTCTATTCTTGCATTTTCCAAAAGCATTTTTTCCAATTCATCTTTTCTCTTAAGTTCCTCTATTTCTTCTCTTCTTATGCGTTCCTCCATCTCTTCTTTTCTCTTACGTTCCTCTATTTCTTCCCTTCTTATGCGTTCCTCCATCTCTTCTTTCCTCTTACGTGCTTCAAGTACGTTAGCTAATGTTTCTTTAACAAATCCTTCATCGTAATTCTTTGAAGCCAAAATAGCATCTCTTAACTCATATAACTTTAAATGTTGAGCTCCTTCCACTCCAAGCTCAGTAGCAACTTCTTGCAAATCTTTTTTATTCCCTTTACCCAAAAATGCCATCTTCGGATGGATGAAATCAAATCAAGTTCAAATTTTCCGTGAATAAAATAAATTTTCTTATATTTATAATCACAAACCCTATTGTTTTCCCCCTAAGAACGCCAGATTTGACATCTTAGTTTTTATCTTAAACAACATTTTCCCCCAAATTAAATAAAATAATCATTAAGTCGGAATGCATACATAAAAGGAGAAAAAAAATATGTATCGAAATAACAAATTTAAAAAAAAAATGTTTACACAATCAACTCTTTCATTAAATAAATCAGAATATACTTTATTACA
Organism: Salticus scenicus; assembly: GCA_963930645.1. Classification (NCBI taxonomy): domain Eukaryota; kingdom Metazoa; phylum Arthropoda; class Arachnida; order Araneae; family Salticidae; genus Salticus; species Salticus scenicus. Next base: position 290,491,901 of record OZ005649.1, read on the forward strand.
TAACCAGCTTTCAATAAATTAGAAATAATGTTGCTATAGCAACCTTTAATCAAACTTACTTTTAAACAGAAAAAAAAAAAACAATTTCCGATTCATTCCTCAAAGTAAAAAAAAAAAAAAAAAAAAAAAAAAAAATCGGACGTTCACAAGAATAATTCACTAGTTTTTTTTACTGAGATATTTCATTAATATTCCCATAATAATAAAGATAAATAAAGATAAATCATTATCAACGTCTAACAAATAAACAATCATTCAATAAAACAGAACAAATAAATCAAAACAGAACTCTTTTTTTTTTCCCCCACAATCTGCTTTAATGAAACAGTTATTTATTCTAAATCACGTGATGAATAAAATAACACACAGAAATTAATAACAATGATCTTGAATAGCATAAAAATATATTCTTTTCACCATTCTTTTTAATATTTTCCGGCTTTTTAAATACAAATAAACAAATATATTTCTATTTTTCATTTTTCAAACACTAGAATTATTATTATTTCAACATTACGAAATATTCAATTTCCATTTACCTATTCTTTACCTTGTTGGAATACAAAATCGGAACAAAATATCTAAATGCTTAATCCTAATTATTTAAACATAAAGCTTATACAAAATATGACTCTTGATGGAACATTAAAAAAAAACATACCTTTTTTTTTTTTCATCACTATCATGAAATAATCCATAAATGCACTTGCTATTTAACATATCCTTGGCGGCTGCGCCAATTGTGGCGACTTCTTTTTTGCACCTGGTTCTTTTCTTCCTGTAAAATCATCTTGAGACACGTTAAGACACTGATCACGCTTTGTTTACTTTTAAACATTTTAAATTTACTTACGGCACAAACATAAAATACATAACCAACACATAAATTAACATCAAGTATAGTATTTTAAAAACAACATATAGAATTGAAACGTTAGTCCATCTTGATTCACATACGCACACACGTTGCCACATTTTCGTACCAAACTTTTCAGTTCTTGTTTTGGAATACTCTCGAAATCAGAGGTGCGGCGTTCACATTGATAAAATCGTAAATTACGAATAATTTACGAAATTTTCCTATTAGAATATTTGTATTCAATCGTGTTCAAACAAATATCATAAATGTAATTTTGAAGTTGTCTAATGTATTTATGATCCTCAAAATGGAAGTTTAAGCTCAATTTTGCCTTATTCTGACATGTTAAGTAAATCGTAAATTCCAAATAACTTACGAATTTTTTAAATTGAAAAAATCATAGTATATGATATTCATGCCAGTATCCTAAATAATATTTCGAAAGTGGTTTGACATCTTTACGATGAAAATATCTATCAAGATTGACGTTTATGTGAAATTTTGCTCTATTCTGCCATGTTAAGAAATTCGTAAATTTCCAATAACTTACGAAATTTTTATATTCGAAAATTCATAGTCATTAATATCCATGCCAGTGTCCTAAATAATATTTCAAAAGTAGTCCGACATCTTTACGATGAAAATATCTCTCAAAATTGACGTTTATGTGAAATTTTGCCCTATACTGCCATGTTAAGAAATTCGTAAATTTCCAATAACTTGCGAAATTTTCAAAGTGGCATATTTATAGTTATTGATGTTCATTCCGGCATCAAAACTGATAAAATTTAAAACTGGTTTGACATTTTTACAGTAAAAAGTTTCCATTTAATGCACGTTTAAGTGAATTTTTGTCCTATTTTCCCATGTTAAGAAAATCGTAAATTTCTAATAACTTACGAAGTTTTTGAATTCGAATGTTGCAAATAAATAGGGTTCTTGCCAGTATCGAAAGTAATTTTTTAAAACTGATCTGATCTCTCTGCGATCATTTGTTCGTGAAATGACTGATTTGTTCGCGGACTGACACACTAACAGACACCCTATAGACAGACACCATACAAATTTTGTCATTTTCGGATTCCTCACACCTGAAAACGTATAAAAAAGTCAAAAAACCGAGATCGAAATTTTTCACGGTTACCTAAGTTCCCCATACCTATAGTATGGTGGGGAACTAAAAAAAGGTGTGAACATTAGGGTTAAGATAATAGTTCTTTATGTCTTTAATTAAGGCTAAAACACTATTTACTTGGCTATCGCTTCATTATGTTGAATGAGTTGAGATATACAGTCGGCAGCAAAATTATTCGAGCGGTAGCAATAATTCCTATATTTCACTTAATATTGTTTCATTAAATAAATCCTTGTCAAATCGTGTTCTTAGAGACTCGACAAGGATTTATTAAAAAAATCAGTATTAATTTTATTTTTTTAACATACGAATTATTGCTAGCGCTCGAATAATTTTGCTGCCAACTGTATATCTCAACTCATTCACTGTAGCTCTATCAATAAAGTCAATTTCTGATTTGACTTCTGCTTCATTTTCAATCAAGCTTATCAATGGCGGATTTCAAAATTTTAGTTGAAGAATGATGTTTACCATTTTGGTAAACTACACGCGTGAGAATACTCCATAAGTTTTCTGTTGGACATAAGTTAGTAGTAATTGCTGGCCATCCATTGTGGCATTGATTAAGAGGTGTGGGTTCGGCCTTTATCTCGTTGAAAAATCCATCTCATCCAAAAAGTTTTACAAGAGGAATCAAACGATTTATAAGTATGGCTAAGTATGGCTTTATAGTTTCCAGAGTTCTGGCGATCATTTATGAATGCAAAAGATATTTGATAGTTGAAAAAAGATGCCCCGATTCTTTTATAGAACCATCGCATATTTTCTACTAAATGTACCCTTCTTGCCAATGGTATAAAATATATATCTCCATACCAAAAATATAAAAACACGCTAGTGCCATTTAAATTGCATTTTTTGTCATTAAATGTGATATTCAGCCACGCATAATTAAATAAAGTGTGATTTTTTATGTAGGCCCTGACATGTTGTAGCATGTGCAGGGGATATCCCTAACAATTTCTCCTTGCATCCGCCTACAGTAGGCTCTGAAATCAAATATAAAATTTTAATCAATGTTTTTCTTTGGTTATAAATTTAAGGGAAGATACGCAAAGGAGTCTCTGAAGAAATGTTTGTACCAGGTCTCGTTAAGCTAAGCCGGGACTTGGTTTATTGTAATTTATTTATTGTTTGGCTTCAAGCATTGTAGGCATCTTATGTTTTTTTCAGTTTTGCCAATTGTAAAATTTTTTTTGTAAATGTTTGTCTTCCAATTATATTTTTTAATTTAAGATATAAAATAATTCCTCTAGCCGAATAAAAATTAAATTTCATATAGATATGACAATATACTATATATAACTAAAATGTAATGAAAATGTAATTATCATTGAAATTACATTTGAAAATATATTATAGAACAAGCTTAATTTATCTGTAGGATTTTTGTGTGACACTGTAAACATTGTACGATATTCTATAATAAACATGCTTTTTTAATATGAATAATAAATGTCAATTTCCTTTGCAGTTTGCACAGTAAAAATATATTTAAATAAAAATGCCATTCACAAAACATAATGCATTGGAATTCCTTTGAGTATACCTGTACACAAAACACCGTGTTGTTTATACCATTTCCAATACGAACATACCATAATAGACTTGAATAACATAAGCCGATTTGAAGAAATTCTGAAATATTTATGGAAATTATAATGCACACAGGAAGATGGACAGACTAACAGATAGACAAACGAAATCATAAAAAATTTACAACATTGTGGGAAAATTAAAAAGACGCTGTGATAGATAACTTCTAAAATAATTCTATTTATTAATTTATTATATCTAGTATACTGTGGAAAGAAAAAAAAAAAAAAAAAAAAAAAAAAAAAACAGTACTTCTTACAGCAGAAAATGCTGGCACCCATACCGCCAGCACATTTTACTGTTAAATAAGGCAATTTACAGGGGAAAATCTGCAAAGAGAGACACTTTTACAGTTTTTTCTGCTATAATTACTTCTTTCTAACAGCAGAATGTGCTGGCATCCATAATGCCAACACATTCTGCTGTAAAAACTACCGTTATTTTTTACAGTGATATATCATATCGCCTTTAAACAGAGGTATTAAAAAGAAAGAATAAATCCGTCAAATCCAAGTCATTGCATCATTAAGACAGATTAAGCCAAATCTTGAGTTTTAATTGAACGTCTTTGCCGTATAAATACATAAAAATAATATATTAAAAGAATGCGAATGGTATGACGAAAATTATTAAATTCCTATGAAACTAGAGATTTAAAAAGAAAATACCTTAAAGTTACAAAGAGATAAAAATAAAATACTACTATAAATTTTATATATTTTATTATGTATTATTCTTATAATTCTTTCGGATAGATTAAGTTAGAAATAAATATTTCTAATGCTATTCTTGTTATTCTTCATACGTTTAAAAAGAGTCATATGGTGCACATGTTTGTTGCGTTATATAATACTAGAAAAGTCCTGGTTCGGAAACGAACCGAATTCCGAATGCGGAAAAAATTTCAAAATCAAACTCGAAATGTACAAAACTCGGCCTGATGCTGCTTGCGTACTAATAGATCAAAGTTTGTTAACAAAACCATTTTTAAATTCATGAAATCAATGAAGGTAGTGAATCAACGAAAGCTTTACCCGCTTCGCTGGTCACTATATTTAAAGGAAACTCTTTTCTGTATCGCTTTATAAACAAAATAAAATTTAAAGAAATCATGAAATTGTTCTAAAGCCCGCTTTGGTTCCCCGCTGTCTTCGGCAGCGACCCACTCATTCGCACGCCCTCGGGTGCCTCTCCCTAATGTCTGTGGACAATAGCTCACCAGTGGGCTTCCATTTGGGTGCTTATCAGATGACAGTTTCAAAATGGACAGCATCGAAAAAATTGAAGTGGCCATTTCATATTTTAACCCCAGTTACATATGAACAACACTATACGTGGTGTACATAATATTTTCTTTCACGTTATTTTCTATATTTATTTGATTTATTCGATCAACCATACAATGACAACAATTTCACGCCAAATATAACATTACAATGTACTATGATCGATCGGATATGTCTATCGCATGAGACAATTAATTTTTGTAGTTATAACAGTAGTTGAGTTAGTTAACAGTAGTTGGTATGCAGAAAAATAAATAATGAAATATGTAAACCTGGTCATGGTACAGTTTTAATATAGCTCCCCTTGGCGACTTTTGAATTTTTATCGCCACTTTACACCAAAATACATAATTTACGTGATTATTTTTTCTGCTTATTTCTTTTCTTTTCTTTTTCCTTTCCTTTTCTTTCTTTTCTATTTTTCAATACTTAATAATTTATTTATATTTTTGATGCACTACTTGGCTTAACGTGGCTTTTGCGAAAGTGGAGTCCTTGGCGAAAAATATCCGATCTATTTCAGCATAAATTTTTTAAAAATTACTCAGGATTATCAATCAGTAAAGCTCTTTAATATAATGCTGAATTAGCTTTCATGCCAAGCGCGATTCATCCGTACCAAAAACATACTATTTAAACAAAACAAAACAAAAGAAAAATCTAAAATTCAGGTATATTAAAAAAGTTTATGTTTTTTTTTTTTGTATGCATGAGCAAATTTAATACGTAATATTTTTTTTTATATTTCGCGTGAAAGCATATTTCATTTTATGCTGATGAAAAAAAAAAAAAACCTCTTTTTTTTTTTTTTTTTTTTGCAACAATTAAAAACTTAAACGTCCAACTACCATGTTATTATTTTCATACTTTAATTAATTTTAAAAAATCTAATCAAAACTTCGTTATAAATAAGGTAGAAAATGAAAGAGGCAATTTTTCTGAATCCATTGGAATAAACAGCTTATCGATCGGACAATTAGTTTTTTTTTAAATTAACTAAAGTATAAAAATTTGGTGGCAACTTGCGTCCCCACATAGACAGAGTCCAAGGAAATCTCTTAGCCGTTTATATATATAGATTATAGTGAATAATGTTTAGTCTAGATTTAAAAAATATTTTTTACTGAACACTTATTAAAGACACCACAGATTCAAGTAAATCAATAATAATAATAATATTAATAATAATAAAAACTTACATAATTTACTTCATATCTTTCTAATACTTCTGGCAGATATAACGTTAAACTGAAAGAGAAAAATTACTTTTCAAACTCAAGATTTATGATACCTTTATTAACTATAATCATAAATTATCTAATGAAAATTGGATTTTAATGAGTACTCAGTTATTATTATTATTATTATTTTTAATACACATATACAGTTTATTGTAAATGGTTTTTCACAGATACGATTTTTTTTTTAAATTCCTAACATATACATGGGTCAACATAAAAAGTTTTTTTTTTTTTTTTTTGATGTAATATAAGTTCCATTAAATCGAAATTCTTGAATATATATAGCTAACATTTATTGTAGACGATAAACAAGACGATTTACATTACACACATTCAAAATAAGTAGAATTAAAAAATATTTAAGTGTACATTGACTTCGTACATTTTTAGTTGTTTAACCACACAGTTTATAACAGATAGCCACTAAGGCCGGCGCACACAGCTACATTTTCTTTTCTCCACTGGCGCGCCCGCAGCCGGGAGCATTTGGAGAGCTCTCTCTCACGCGCATGCGCAATTAAAGGCGCATCTGTTTTATTTATTAAAATGAGTCGTTCGCTACTCCAACAAACCCCCTGCGAGCGACGCATTTTAATCTACACAAAAATAAAAAATATAAATACAAATATAACATAATACAGGATGAACACATAAAAATAAAAATATATAAAATTAAGAAATTAAAGAAATATTTTCCATTGAATATAATAGTTTTTCTTCGTTTACAGCCTTTGTCAAGAAATTTGATTTTTGGGCTTCACTTGGAGTATAATATAGATCAATTATGTCTCTGATCAAGTCCTTTACGAAATGTAACCTAAGATTTATATGTCTGGACTTGTTTGATGATCTTGTACAATTAGCCCATTGTATGGCTGCTTGATTATCTGAACTCAGTGACACAGTATTGTTTATAAAATTTTTAAAGTTTAATTCCGATAATAAATTTATTATCCATGTTATGTCCTTAGAAATTTCTGAAATAGCAAACAATTCAGCTTCACAAGTTGATAAACTTATACTTTTTTGTTTATGACATTTCCATGATATTAATGAATTACCCAACAAAATTACACCACCAGAAAATGATTTTCCATTTTCTGCACTCCCCCAACTTGCATCTGAACTTGCATTTAAATACCCAAATTCTGTACTATAGAATAATTTTTTATCTTTAGTTCCCTTTAAATATCTTAAAACCCTTTTCGCAAGTAAAAAATGCCTTTTTTCAGGCTTATGATTAAACTAGCAGGCTTTGCCCGCTTCGCTGGACACTATATTTAAATGATTTCTTTGTAACTGAATATATTTCGACTGGCGACTATTTTCGTCACAGCTTTAGTATGGGACCTCCTTGGCAATATCAAACATTTTTTGAACTTCTCGAATATGTACAAAAAAACTATTATTAAAACAAATATTTTCGAAAATAGTCCAATAGCTGGTGTTAATTCTTCGAATATTCTGGAAACAGTTGAAGCTGTTTATACTCTTTCGCAAAAATCAACTCACACCTACTTATAACTTTTGGCGATGGGGCTTGGAGATGACTCCATCGAGAATCCCTTGGTAAGCTCAAGGTCTACGTTCCCGTGTGTCGGAGAGCTTCGAAACATTGGGAACCCTAAACTATCATTTTTCACCAAATTTGGTCGCCCACTCGCCAAGTTTGTCTCCAAGATTATGCTTTCTATTAAACATATCTTTATTTATTTGTTTAAATATTAATTTGAATTAATCAAATATTTCTGCCCAACAGCGTGCAAGTGCAGTCACACACAGCAGCTCATTTATTTGTATGTTAAATTAGCGTAGTGATTGGTATTTAAAAAATGAATAAATAACTAAACATTATCGTGCTACACAGCTTTATTAATTTTACATTTTTCTTGAACTACCTAGATTAAAATCGCTGTTGCTAAATTAAACCTCTTTTATATTTTTCTTGAACTACCTAGATTAAAATCGCTGTTGCTAAATTGGCGAAAAATGTTAGGTGTACTTCAACGCAACAATTTAAAAAATCACCCTGGAGGATCTATAAATAAAACTGATTTTAGTACAACACACATTAGCATCGTAAACTATATTAGTACTTTGTAAAAGAAATTTTAAATTAAAAATGATGTGCATTTTTGTGAGATGCATAATTTATTTATTTATTTTTATTTTTTATTGTTCACGTTTAGATAAATGTATTTATTTTCCTGTTTGAAAAAAAAAAAAAATAAACTCGACAACAATTAAATTATGGATAATTAAATTTAATTTTGGCAACAATTAAATTATGGTTAAAATTTAAATGGCTATTTTTTTAATATTATTAGCTTACAAAATTGCTATTTTATGCATAAAAATAACAAAAAATGTTTTTTTTCGGAATAAAAGGCAGCCAACTTTCTAAGTTAGGGTATAAGCTATCTCCATAACAAATTTTATTGAAATCCATCGAGCAGTTTCAGCGTGAAACTCAGTCAAATAAACGGACATTCACATTTATAATATATATAAGATTGTGAAAAATAAGTAATTACAAAAGCTATGTCTGGACGCGTTCTATTAGATAAATATAATAGTTCACCTATAATTTCCTGGTACATGTTTACATCAATAGTTTCATTTGTAAGTGGTAAGCTTTTATCTTCTCCTTTAACAATTGGTGTTTTTACTGTTTTACAATCACTTAGATTGTGTTTAGCTAGTAATGATTCAATGTATTGAGTCTGTGACAAATAGATACCATTATTATTTTGTAATATTTCTATACCTAGAAATTTTGATTTATTATTTTCATGTAATTCAAATATTACTCTAATTTTAGAGATTATATCTTCATACATTTCTTGATTATTGCTGAAAATACAAAAATCGTCAACATAGATGCTCAAAATAAGAAATTTATCATTATCAGTTTTAATGAATATGCAATTATCTGAAGCTGTTTGTACTAATCCTAATTTTTCTAATTCAAATTTTATTTTCAAATACCAGTTTCTCCCACTCTGTTTTAAGCCATAGATGCTTTTCTTTAATTTACATATTTTTCCTGTACCTATAGACCCTTCAAAACCCTGCGGTGGTAACATGTATACATTTTCCTCTAAATTACTGTATAAATACGCAGTTTTAACATCAAAGAATTTTACAATTAAATTTAATTTAGCGGCAATTGCAATTAGCAAACGGAATGTTTCCATGCACAGAACAGGTGAGAAATATTCCGAATAATCGAAGTTTTTAATTTGATTATAACCCGCTGCACATAACCTTGCCTTAAAAATTATGTTACCTGAATCATTTTGTTTCTTAGTATAAACCCATTTCTTTTTATTAATTTCGCGTCAGTTGGCTTATCAACGATCTCCCAAACATTATGTTTATTTAATGAATCCATTTCATTTTGCATCGCAATTTCCCAATTTTGCCAATTAATATCAGTTTTCGCTTCTAAATAATTATTTGGGACACTTTCCGTAAAATTACTCACTATCTGTTTATTTTTTATTCTTTCACTTCTTCGTAATTCCGAATTACTTCCGGCTTCAAATCTGCTCTCCTCAATTTGCTTCCCCCCTGTTTCACTGGTGTTCTCCTCTTCATCACCAGACATAGAGGGTTTTAATATGCTACTTTCTTTCGTTTTCTCATCAGAGAGTTGGAAATGCGGAATTTTGTTCTCTGTTGTTTGAGTTTCGATTTCATTTGGGGATGAATCATAGAATGATTGAATATCCCAGACATTATTATTTTTCTCAAAAAATGAACTGCCTTTTAATGATTCGTTGAATTTGACCGATCTTTCCTCAATTACCTTTTTACTTTCTAGATCATAAATTCTATACGCCCTACGTTCACGGCTATACCCTAGAAAAATTCCCCTCTTCCCTGGAATTTCAAATTTATTTCTCAATCCTTTAGGGATATGAAAATATGCTACACAACCAAATTTCCTTAAGTAATTTAATTTAGGTTTTTACCCGTCCAAATTTCTAGGGATATTTTATTTTTTCCTTTACGTGGTGTTACATTAGAAACTCGTGTACTAAAGTTTATACCTTCTGCCCAAAAATATAATGGTTATTGACTTTCGTATAATATAGTCCTAGTTCTTTCTAGTAATACTCTGTTTCCACGTTCCGCTTTACCGTTCGATTCACTATTATAAGGAACCGTTTTTTCATGTGAAATTCCGGATTAATTAAATGATTATCCAATTTTTCATTTACAAACTCCAGGCCATTATCTGACCTGAGCCTTTTAATTCTTTTACCAGTTAAATTTTCATGTTTACTCTTAAAGTTACAGAATGTTTCATATACCTCACTTTTATTTTTCAAAAAATAAGTAAAGTACATGCCAGAAAAATCATCCACTAAAATCATAAAATATTTAGCACTTCCTAACGACACAGGATTAATAGGCCCACACAAATCTATATGAATCAATTCTAGAATTTCGGAACTTTGTTCCGTATTAACAGGTGGATAATTTTTTCTAGTTACCTTACTTATATCACAAATTTCACAATTAAAATCATTTATGATATCTACATTTATATAGTTTTTCATTTTAAGCATATAATTGGGATTTATGTGGCATAATCTTTTATGCCAGATTTCATAATCAATATCATTCATCACAACATTACATTCTTTACTAGTAATTGGCTCTAAATTAATTTCAAGTGTGTTATTATTTCTATATGCTTTAGTAACCAACTTATTATTACTATCAAATATTAGTACAGAATTTTTAGTAGATTTTATATTACATCCTTTATCCATTAATGAGGTTACCGACAAAAGATTATATCTAAGATCAGGGACATAATAAACATTTTCGATAGTTAAATAAATGGGATTTTTACTTACGGTTTTGGCTTTGACGTTTCCGGTACCATGGCACATAATTTTTGCATCCTTGCCTGCCAAAAGGATGCCTTTATTTTCTGGTTTTAATTTATCAAACCACATTTTATCTTTTACCATATGGTCGCTCGCCCCGGAATCTAAAACGAAAACATTATCACACAATGAATCAATAGTAGAAGCACTAAAAACAGAATTATTTTTTTCTTCTTTCTTATCAAAGCGAGAATTGTTTTTTCTATTTTTCTGTCCTTTATAGCCATAAGAGTTAAATGTTTTTTGGGAATTGTTTTTATAAAAACAGTCCTTGGCAAGATGATTACTCCTTCTACAGATATAACACAGTTTTTTGTTCTTATCCTTTTTTACGAAGAACGCTTCGGGTTTATTTTGTTCATTATGCGGATTCAAGTTTGATTCTTCCTCTCTTAAAATTTCTAAAACTTCCTCCATATATTTTTCCCTTTGTGTTTTCAACACATCTCTGATTTTGATAAAGTTTCCTGATAGACCTCTTACTGTATAATAGATCAGCTCTCTTGTAGAAATTTCCAATCCTAACGATGGACATTTTACAGCTATTCCTTTTGAACGTGCTATATAATCATTTACAGGTTCATTTTGTTTCATCAATAAGTTTTTCAGTTCATTTCCGGTATCTATTCTTCTATCCTCTAATTGCCCAGTAAAAGTGTTCTTTATGTTCTCCCATAAGATTTTGGCATTTTCTTCATTAGAAAATTGAAGAGCGTTTTCACCGGATAGAGAAAGCTTCATATAGGAGACTGCATCGGAGTTTTTCAGATCCCATTCTTGAGATTCCGCTGCAATTAGACCTTCTGGTTTCACCGTTGTAATAACAGAATCGAGCCTCTTAATTGATAGAGCCGCTTTTATTTTCATGGCCCATATAAAATAATTGTTACCGTTCAACTCCGGTATATTTATTCTATCCATTCTTTTCTTTTAGAAATAATTATTTCAGCAATTTGATTTCAAGAATTTCCTTCGTTAACCACGCTTTGCTACCAATTGATGTAATATAAGTTCCATTAAATCGAAATTCTTGAATATATATAGCTAACATTTATTGTAGACGATAAACAAGACGATTTACATTACACACATTCAAAATAAGTATAATTAAAAAATATTTAAGTGTACATTGACTTCGTACATTTTTAGTTGTTTAACCACACAGGTTATAATAGATAGCCACTAAGGCCGGCGCACCAGCTACATTTTCTTTTCTCCACTGGCGCGCCCGCAGCCGGGAGCATTTGGAGAGCTCTCTCTCACGCGCATGCGCAATTAAAGGCGCATATGTTTTATTTATTAAAATGAGTCGTTCGCTACTCCAACACTTTTTTTTTTTTTTTTTTTTTAAATAAATAAATCTGTATAAAATTTATAAATTAAAAGATAACATGTCATTGATAACTTTTTTATAAATTTAAGAATAATGCTAATGCTAACAGTTTAAAATTTAGCCACCTGATGAAATAAATTAAAAAAACCGGTATAGGAAACATTTTGGAAAAAAAATATGTGTGTTTGTCTATTCTGTTATACTACACACGAAAATTATACATATATGTAGAATCTTGGCTGGGCGTCTAGGGGTGGGGCAATGAAGAGGTGCGATTAAGATAACTAAAAACATTTATTACGTACACAACACAGTTTACACAAAGATAAAATGATAATATTAGCAGAGTTTCCATCAATAACATTTGCTGGTTTCGAGGCCTAATACACATAACAAGCTCTCTTCATTACTAGGACTAACAGAAAGTAACATATATGAGCACTGACTCGCTCTACAATTCACATTAGTACCTACGCGTACTATTTCTAATAAGTGAGATTATGGTATAGAGCTCTCCATGGCTCTACCCAGCTATTACGAGCACTACAAGCTCTAATTGATGAAAAGGACAACATCAGCCTTCGCGCTGACGGTCTCAACATCTTTCCATGGCGGACAGCTCTCTACTGACTCCCGTCCGTCATCTCGTTCAAAGATAAACATCAGAGACAGCGCCATCTGTTGGTTGTGCAAGGAACTTCCCACAACGCTCGGCTATTCTGATGTGCGGTGTCCTCACCGTAAACCAGCCTGGGATACTAAAGGATATCTGCAAAATACAATTAAAAGAAAAAAAAACAAAAAAGAGAAACAGACATTAAAAAAAATTATGTACATAAAAATTCACAGTTAACGTTTTCTTTAAAGTTTATCAGTCCAATTTGATTTTAGTTTAGTCTGTGGACCATAATTTCATATGGTCTGCAGAAGTACTAGTATGTATAGGTCCTTCGTGATCACCTATCTTCTCGACTTCATATCTGTCTTTGGACTTTACTCGCACAACTTTATAAGGACCTAAGAATTTTGGTCTTAGTTTCATGCCGGTTCCAAACTGAGTTCGCTGGATGGCAACTAGATCATTAATTTTATATACATGGGCTTTCTTTCTCTTCTTGTTGTAACATCGGCGATTTTCTTCTTGAATCTTAAGAATGTTTTTTCTTGCTTCTTCACGAATGGTGTGAAGATTATCAAGCATGGAATTTATCCTTTCCTCTTCGAGGAGTTCAAGTATTCTCTTATCTTCTTTCTTTCTCATTGTTACTCCAGTGAGTAATTCAAAAGGAGTTCTTTTGGTACTTCTCGATGTGGTGGAATTAATAGTTCTCTGAACAGCCTCAACAAACTTGTACCACTTGTTAGGGTCATTTATACATAACTTGGATAATACAGGAATGATTGTTCGATGAAGTCTCTCAATTTGACCATTCCCTCTTGGGATTCCGGTTGTGATGGTGTCATGTTCGATTCCCTCTGATTTACAGTAATCTGCAAACTCCTTAGATATGAACGCAGGTCCACGATCAGATATTATTCTTGCGGGGTTACCAAAAATAGCAGCTTGCTGTTTTAATTTTTGCAAGGCGTCTGCTGAAGAAGTTGATTTGACTGGATATAGCCACGAAAATTTACTAAATCCATCGATGACGGTGAAAATGTGATTGTAGTTTTTGTTAGTGGTTGGTAATGGACCCACAAAATCGATGTGATACGTGGATAATGGTATATCTCCTTCAGGGATAGGGTTCAAAAAACCTTCTCCTTTTCCCTGTTTCTTATTTACGAGAATACATTCTACACAACTTTTTACAACGTTATCTACGCATTTTTTCATATTAGAAAAATAATAGTCACTTTTTACTAACTCTTCAGTTTTATTAGCCGAAAAATGTCCTAAGGCATGACATTTCTTTACGACCTCGATTTGCATGGTCTCTGGGACAATTAGTACACCCCTATCATTTAACACTTTATATAAAACATTATTTTTTAACACATATTCGTCATTTTGGTTCTGTTGTAAAAGAGAATTCATAGTGTTGATAAACTCATCATTTTCTTGAGCAGTAGCAATACGATGAGTAAGGGTATCAGTTGTTACAGTCATTACAGGGTGTCTGCTAAGCGCGTCAACATGCTGCATTTGTTTACCAGGTCGATGTTCTACTTCGTAGTCGAATTCCTGTAGCAGGAAAGACCACCTGGCTACCTTAGGTGTCAATTCACGTTTATCTAAAGTTTTAGTGAACGCTTGACAGTCAGTATAAATTTTAAATTTACTACCTAATAAATAGTTCCTAAATTTCTTAAGGGCTTCTACTATCGCTAACACTTCTAACTCATAACTACAGTATTTTTCTTCTTGTACAGAGGTCTTTTTACTCATATAATGGATTGGATAGTACTGTCCATCGTCATCTTGTTGTAATAGGATTGCACCGAATCCTAATTTAGATGCATCTGTATGAACTTCTAACTTATAGCCTTGCTTAAAAAGGTGTAAGACAGGCGTATTAGATAAAATGTTTTTCAGCTTTTGAAAAGCTAATTTCTGCTCTTGCTCGAATTTAAATGGAGTGGAAGCACGTAATAAGTCACTGAGTGGTCTTGCTATGTTGGCATATGAACGAATAAATTTTCTAAAGTAACCCGTTAAACCTAAGAAACTCTGCACTTCCCTAGCATTACGGGGTTCTGGGAAATTTTGGACTGCAAGAGTTTTTTCTACTGAGGGTTTAATCGTGCCATTCTCAATTATGTGACCTAAGAAATCGATCTTACGTTTCAAAAACTGACATTTCTTTAAATTTAACTCTAGACCAAATTTTGATGCCGTTTCTAACACACGTTTTAATTTATCTAACCCTTCATTCTCATCTTTAGATGGAATAATTATATCATCTAAATAAATAATTACAGTACCCTCTTTTAATAAGTCTTTAAACACATAATTTACATATCTTTGAAATACTAAGGGACTATTACATAATCCATAGGGAACTTTTAGAAACTCATACTGGGCATTATCGGTCACAAAAGCTGTATATTTCCTACTTTTTTCCTCTACATCAACTTGTAAAAACGCATTCTTTAAATCTAGTGTCGAAAAAACTTTACCCTCCCCTAATCTATCAAATAAATCTTCAATATTTGGCAACGGGTATTTATCTTTAATTATTTTCTTATTTAAAGCACGATAATCACAGCATAACCTTATTCCTCCATCTTTTTTCCTACACACCACTATTGGCGAAGCATAATTTGATGTACTTTCTCTAATTATACCATCCTTTAACCACTGGTCAATTTGTCTATCCACCTCTGATTTCTCTACAAATGATAATCTGCGAGAGCGTAAGCACACTGGTGTATCATCAGATAAAATAATGGACATTTTTAAATCAGTACTTTTTGTTTTAACTGGCTTATAACTTTTTATTAATTCGCTTAATCTCTCTTTTAACGACTTATCTAAAATATAACTGACATCGAATTTTTCTTCTTCTGAAAAATTGCACATATTTGAAAAAAAAGAATCTATTTCATTTTCCTTTCGATCGAATACAGGAAAAGAACACTCACTTGCTTCATCGAAATTGCTTTCCCCCGAAATCAGAAAACTATCTTTCCCCCCTACGTCGCTGAAATTCGAAACATCTGTTTCCTCCCTATTTTGTGGTTTCAAAATATGAAAGATATTACCAGGCAGAATTACGTCGCATGACAAATTGTTGCATAAAGCACCGATTATGTTTACTGAATCATGATTAGGTAAAGATATTTTAAATTCAGTCAGATTTGCATCTTTCTTTTCATTAAAGCAGCTAACTAGAGTGGTTGAAGAAATAACATTTTTAGTCTGGGGAATGCTATTTTTATTTACAATTAGAATCGAAGAACCTGAATCTTTCAACGCTTTAAGTGGGATATCATCCACTAAAATATCAACATATTCGAGCTCATTAACAGTTAGGTTAATCGGACTTGTTTCGGATTGAACTACTGAATTCGTAGGAAGATTTTCACGGAATTCTTTTTTCTCTGAAATACGTTTAGGACACACTCTAGCGAAATGAAATGTTTTCCCTTTTGCACCACAAATGTAACACATTCTTTCATGCTTTTCGTGAGTTTGATTAGATACCGAATTACGTATTATGGGATCTTTATTATTATAATGTGTCTTTCTAAAAGGAGTTTTGTTTACAAACCGCTTATTCTCTGAACTTTCGTTTCGCGTATTATTATTAGTTTCAATTAACGATTTCCCTCTAGAAGAGTAGAATAAATCACACTCCCGACCTAATTCGTTGGGTTTAAACCAATTTTGACCTTCTCGAACACTAATATGTTCCTTAGTTCTAGAATCCAACGTTTCATATAATTTATCAGAAACTATAAGATCACACAATTGCTTAACGTCGTTAACCCCTCTCAATCTACAATAGTAATCGAAAGAAGCGCTTAGACGAGAAGCGAATTGGACATGAGATTCTGAGGGATTACGCAACGCATTTTTAAAATTACTTAAACATTCACGCGGCGTTGGTTGAAATTGTCTTAAAATTAATTCCTTAACTTTTTCATAATCGTTAATTTCTTCGGTGGTTACGTACGCAAGAACCTGATTACATTTATCTCCCAATAAATTAATCAATATTTCCGATTTAAATTTAGCCGGTACATTTTTAGAAACGAATGCTTTTTCAAGGGATTGAAAAAATAAGTGCAAAGCTTCCGGTTTCTCAGGTACTGAAATGGTTAAAGTTCGAATACTTCTAATTAAATTTTCTAATGATTGTGAAGTAGTTTCTGAATTTGATTGCTCAACATTATTACTAGAATTATTTGCTGCAGCCTGTAACTTTAAATTCTGTAACTCTATTTCTTTTTCTAACTGGGATAATTTAATTCTTTCTATCTCAATTTTGGTTTGTTCTTCTACAGATTTCAACTTTTGTTCTTCTACTAACATTTTAATAACACCTCTAACAAATTCTAAATCATTTTTATAAATATCAGAACTCTCAATTAAAGTTTTGATTTCAAGTACCTTAGCTTCCGCCGGAACAGTTAGGCCTAATTCTTCAGCAATTGTTCTTAAATCGGCTTTTCTAATGCCTTGTAACACGTTTTGGGCCATTATAACTCTAAATAATTATTTAGACCAAAAAATATTTCAATACTTCTACCAAATTAATATCATACTTAAATAGAAACAAAATAATATGAGAACAATTTTCTCAAAAAATGATTCTATGGTTTTTGTTCTCAAATCAAAATTATCATGATTTTTAAATAACCACATGCAGAACAATTTGTATTATACAACAGAATATTTAGATCATCTTATATATTTCTTAATTATTACACATATTTCATATAATATCACCATTATCATTATTGTTCTCTATTTAATAATTGTTATCACTTTCGTTTTAAAATAATATTGTTATAATATTGTTAAAATATTATTGCAAACAGTAATAAGCAAAATTATAAAAGATTACTCAGAATATTTTTTCAATCATAATTCTTATTTCTATTCATTCTTCTCAAGTAATGTATTTATTTAATTTCATCACACAGTGAAACCAAAAGTGTTTTTAAAAAATATTTCACCATTAATTTCTAATTCAAAATAGTAACTCAAACTCTTTTCTCAATTTATTAATCATTATTATGTATTATCAAACACAATGATAAATATATAACAATAACAGTTACCTTTTATAACTTGTTGGTGGTAATATCCCGGTCGAGCCCCCACTTGTAGAATCTTGGCTGGGCGTCTAGGGGTGGGGCAATGAAGAGGTGCGATTAAGATAACTAAAAACATTTATTACGTACACAACACAGTTTACACAAAGATAAAATGATAATATTAGCAGAGTTTCCATCAATAACATTTGCTGGTTTCGAGGCCTAATACACATAACAAGCTCTCTTCATTACTAGGACTAACAGAAAGTAACATATATGAGCACTGACTCGCTCTACAATTCACATTAGTACCTACGCGTACTATTTCTAATAAGTGAGATTATGGTATAGAGCTCTCCATGGCTCTACCCAGCTATTACGAGCACTACAAGCTCTAATTGATGAAAAGGACAACATCAGCCTTCGCGCTGACGGTCTCAACATCTTTCCATGGCGGACAGCTCTCTACTGACTCCCGTCCGTCATCTCGTTCAAAGATAAACATCAGAGACAGCGCCATCTGTTGGTTGTGCAAGGAACTTCCCACATATATATATATTATGTTCAAACCTTTTGTATAAATAACATTAAATTTACAAATTAACTATCGATAAAAGTGTTTCAGCGTACAATTTGCAGGCCTTTTATTCGAGCACATCAAACAAATCTTTATAAAATGAGGTAGGAATAAATTCTTTTGAAAATTTTTTAAAAAATAAAACGTATGGTGATTTCTGGAAATATTTAGTTAATGTTGAAAAATGTTGTTTTAACTCTCGAGTTCTTGAAACTACATAGTAGTCAGCATGTTTACGTTAATTTCTACTTAAAAAAAACAAAAAACAAAAAAAGAAAAAAAAAACAGTTATACGAATGAACTAAAATCTTATAATAATAATGATTTTGTATAACTGATATGAATAATCTATAATAATAAAGGAAGTCTATAATAAAATAAACTAACGATAACATTCAGTAAACAGCAATTCACACTTTAAAATGAATCCATTATGATGGAAGAACTTTTCTGTAAAAGTAAATAGTTTCACCTGCCTTTTTAAAACAGTATTGTTTTAGCCATTTAAGAGACGTTTTCCATGATAAAAAAAAAAAAAGGAAGTTTTTACTGAAATGTTACAGTATATCATTCTTTACTATATACAAAATAAATAAATAAATAAGAATAAAGAGATAATTAAAAATAGAAATTAAAAATGGAAGTAAAAAAATATATATAATAATTTCAGTAATTGTAATTCTCAGGTTTGGATAAAATTGTTGAATAAATTCTAAATTCAGGATAAATACTGTAATTTAAAGCTATGTTCTGTTTTAAAGAATTGTTTGAAAAGAAAATACAATGATAATAAAAATTTAAAGTAACTTTTTTTTTTAAATGTTTAGCAAACATTTAATGTAATTCTTATTTTTGCATGATTATTTTGTAACGATGACAAACTCTGCAGTTTGTGATGTAATAAAACTATACTGTTAAAAAAAATGTCGATGCTAGTCAAACACAATGGATGTACAATAAAGTCAAGGATTAACATTGGCTCTCAGTTGCATTTAAACCTGAACTTGCTACCAAGCGACCGAACGTCTATATTCGACTGAGTTCAAATTTAGTATGTTATGGAATAACATCACATAAAGTGTATAGATTTTGGTGAGTGTAGAACTTACAGTTCATTTACAGAGCAATAAAAATTAATTACCATTTATTACGGTCTAGGAATATAAATTATTTTAAATGCGTTAGCGTCTAAATTCTACATGTAATTTAGAACAAATTGCGTAAGCATGTTACTGGTCATCGTTATAAGAAATATATAGATTTTAATAAGTGAAGTACTAATAGTTCTTTTACAAGATATAAGATAGATTTATTATACTACAAAGCAATCTTCAGATTCAAATTATTTAAAGTTTATTTAAATAACGCCACATAATGTTTAAAATTGGTAAGAGAGCTGCGTGTAATATAGGTTACTTTGCTTTGCAGAAGTACAATCGTTAAGAGAATAGATGCGCGTCGTATTAATTCCAATTTTTTTTTTTTTTTTGTTGTTGTTTAATAGGGAAGCTTGAACAACCAACAGAATTAGGGGGATTTTGAGCAATTAGCCAATAAGGAATTGAGAAACGGTAGTCGTGAAAAATGTAGTAAAAATTAATAAATTGTGGTTTGAATGTAAAATTTCCGACAATATCAGCAAAAGGGTTAAGGGGTATAGCGAAATCACAATTAACAATGTTTTTAAAATACTTATGCATGTAAAAAGATTTAAAGAAATCAAGTTCAAGTGTAGAATTGGGCCTACAAATTATTTTAGCCGTTTTAAATTTATATATATATATATATATATATATATATATATATATATTTTTTTTTTTTTTTTTTTCACCAAGCAATGCTTAGATGCAGCCGATTTGTTGGTTTCTTGTTCCTGGACGTAACTGATATATTCTTTTAAACAGGATTCTAGACTGCATTTAATTTGAAAAATATAAGACTATATTTAATTTGACCAATTCTTAAGCATTGCTGGGAGAAAAACGAATATACTTTTAACTTTGACTTAGCTAAAATAATTTTCAGACCTAAATCTATACTTGAACTGAATTTTTTTTGGGCTTTTTACATTCATAAGAATCTCAAAAACATTGTTAATTGTGATTTTGCTCTATACCCCTTAGTCTGTTAGTTAGAAATTTTACACTTAATACACACTTTAAAAAATTGTTCTACAATTTTCACGACTATTTTTTCTCAATTTTCTGTTGGCTAATCGTCCAGATTCTGCCTCATTCTAGTTAATATTAAACAGTCTAAAAATTTCATTCCTTTCTTATATATTGAAGAACTTCTGTTTCGTCTTCTTTATGCACAGATGACAGTACGCTAAAGGCTGCCAAAACAGCTGCCTGCTGTTTTGTTATTTTTATTGGCGGTCAAGACGTTGATTATTTTTCCTGTGTCTATTTATTCAGAAAAAAGTCTCCTTTTAATATGCAAATTCATATATTTTAAAAATTTGTTTCAGCGTGGTCGTCACGGGAAATTAACTGTTTACCATTTTAGTTTTTTTACATGGACGCACATAATAATTCCGATACATCACAGCTCATTGGGGATAATATATTTTTTTTTCACTTATGTTTATTAATTGATTCTTATTTGTTTATAAAACTGATAGTTACTAAATGTTCAGAAAGTGGAATAAAGTAACTCAATATTTTTTCATCCTAGATGTATAATTTTTAGCGTATTAGATTTTTTTTTTTTTTTTTTTTTTTTTCATTTGTAAAATTTATTAAATATTTTAAAAGTTTTTTTTTTTTTTTTTTTCATAATGAAAATGTTGTTTTAGTAAAATAAACCATAAATCAAAACTAGCACAAATAAAATCATCTAAAAAAAAAAAAAAAAAAAAGAGAAAAGAAAGAAAGAAAGAAAAACAAAAAAAAAAAAAAGAAATATAAACTATATCAAATTATATTCTAATAAAATACGCCTATAAATCTAATAATCTAACCGCCGATTCTGATCTGGAGCCCGCTCCCGAGATGACATTTGGCTAGAGTTTATGTAGGTAGGTAAAGAGCAACACACACAAAAGCGCCGATTTTTGCATGTAGCCGCAGTGATGCCAGATGGTCGAAAATTATTTCCCCAAACAGGTCTTCAAATTTCCCCAAATCAGGGTTCTTTTTCGAAAAAATTCCCAACTTGATTTCTACTAAAAAGGGAAAAAAAAAAATAAATAAATAAATAAATAAATAAATAAATAAATAAAATAAAATAAATAAATAAATAAATAAATAATATATATATCAAGCAGATTTTTCTATGATTTAAGCTCAGATTTTTCCCCAAATGAAGGCAATTTTTGAAAAAAATCTCCAAATAACAATAAAGCTATTGAAAGTCTCTAGTCGTAGGGATAAATCATTACGTTGCCAACATTGACAGAAAGTTGAAGAACTCCCCAGATTTGTCCCCAAAAATTTTAGAATTCCCCAAAAAAGTCCCCACAAACATTTGGTCTCCAAAATTGTCCCCAGAAGCCTCAAAATCCCCAAAATGGGGACAAAATCCCCATTCTGGCATCACTGTGTAGCCGCTTAAGTAGTTTTCATTTTAAAGCGAGTCTAATCTCCTCCTGCACTTTTTCATTGGTTATTATCTTTATGATTGACAGTTTAGCTCAGACCCAGAAATACAGGGTTAATTAATCTGCATTACTTTACCAGAAGAAAAGAAGAATTGCATAAACTTAGCAATTTTTATTCTAAAAGTTGTTCAGCTTTCTGACTTTTGTATTATGAAAGTGTTTTACCGTGAAACTTACTTTATAGGGGAAATTTCAGAATTAATTTCAAGTTATGAATTTTGAAGGGCATTTTCTATAGATTATCATACAATATCAGTTTAAATTAATAAAATAATAATTTAAAATCTTATTTTTTTCTATCCAAACCGCCGATCGTGAATTTATTTCACAACTGTTAGATGATGGAAAGTGCTCTGGTTTGTTTGTGATTCCGCTTTTTGTTCCATAAATTTCGATTTTAATTGGTTAATGTTGACTGTCATTCTAGCTTGGGTTCCAGATACTCAGTAGTAATTGCTATGCAAGATATGACCGCAAACACTTGCAAAAAGCATAGTAATAAGCAGAGCTCCAGGAATTCGATAAAACTGTCGGTAGGAAAAATTTTATGAAGCGAGAAAAACATAACCACCCGCCATTATTTATTTATTTATTTTCAATTTTGAAATTTACTTAAATATAGAAATTAAAATTTTGTACATAAAAATCAAGTGCCAACCAGGACCGGATTATACATCAGGAAATTAAATATAACATAAATTTAAATTTAAACCGGTTTTATTATTTTGATTCAACAGTGTGTCTCAATTCAATATGATGGTGGGCGAAACACGCACAAACAGCCATAAGTCGCTGTTTTCTTTGTACTTGTTTCTTACATGAACTGATTTGAACTACACTGTAGTTTAGCATAGGTTTCGGTATTTGATTATGAGCCTAATTTTTTCACCAAAATAAAATAAAAAAAAAAAAAGAGTTTTCGTTGTGAACTTAGTTGCCAGCTAAAATATATTGGTCGCCAATGGCGAATCAAACGTATTTCACGAGCTCCGGTAATAAGTAAATTTTCGTCCTAAAGTTGAAGAATATTTCGATTTTCGCTGTGAAATTTTTTTAAAGGGGCAATTGCGAATTATTAGGGATTTACATATTTTTAAAATGGGTATTTCATTCATTAAATTTAAATGTTGTTATCCTTTCACATGAAAGCAAGAATAACACTTACTTTAATACAATTACATTGAAAAAACTAGCTACAGTAGAGTCTCGGTAATTCGAGGTGGACGGGACCGGACGTAGCTCGAATTATTGAAAACTCGAATTATCAAAAATGACAAAATTAATAAAATAGAAATAACACACAATTTTTAAATTTAAGTGTATATTTCAATTAAAAAAAAATGTACTTACATAATGCTATTACATTAATTTCTGAAGATAAGTTAATTACATCTTAAAGTAATTGTCAATTGTTTTCTGTTTAAATACATTGTTCCTTTTACGTGCGGCAATATCACGCCATCTTCTGAGCATCACATTGTCGACTGGAGTCGCTTCAGGCTGTTGTTCTACGTATCTCATAGCAGCCTCTAGCGCAGCAAGACCCTCGCTGTGACTCATACGTGGTGTGGAATCATTTGTTACGTCCTCCTCCTCACTATCATCCTGCTCTACTAAATTAATCATATCAACTATAGCTGCATCCGTAAATTCTAGTTGGTCGTCATTATTTTGCCATTCTTCCACCACAGAAATACTATCTGTGTTTTCGCACCCTGGGATTTTTTTAATAAAATTAAACAACGGCATATCATCTTCACTAATGTCCTGATTAGTATTGTTTTCTGCCCCCTCGTTCTTCAAAATTTTATTCCAAGATTTCTGAAGAGTCTCTGAGGTTATTTCATCCCATGCCCCAGCCACCCAATACATAACGTCTTTCACGGTAATTTTTTTCAAAACATCTACAATGGTTTCTTCACCTTCTATGGATTCTAGAAGAGATTGCAGCAATCTACGGCGATACTTTTTTTTTAAGCATTGTAGAATCCCTTGATCCATGGGCTGAATTAAACTAGTTACATTTGGGGGTAAAAACATGGCACGAATTCCATCGCAATTTAATTCATCTTCATTTGGATGGGAACCCGCGTTATCAAGCGTCAAGATGGCTTTACAAGGTAGATTTCTTTCTTTCAAGAATTTTTTAACTTCTGGAACAAAATCGGAGTAAAACCAGTCTTTAAATATCTTTTGCGTCATCCAAGCACTTTTTTGGCTCTTATACGTAACCGGTAGAGACGATACACAAATATGTTTAAAGGCTCTTGGCTTAGTCGATTTTCCGACAACAACAAGTTTCATCTTATGATTTCCTGAAGCATTTGATGTCGCGAGAACTGTCAATCTCTCTTTGCTCTTTTTGTGACCTGGAGCACTTTTCTCTTCACGTGACGCGAGTGTCTTAGAAGGTAACATTTTAAAATTAAGGCCAGTTTCATCGCAATTATAAAGCTGGTCATTTGTAAGTTTTTCATTTTTTACTATCTCCTGTAATTTCTTGCAGAATTTTACGACGGCTTCAGAATCAGCAGATAATTTCTCTCCACACATCTCTAGTTGCCGAATGCCGTATCTTTTTTTCCACTTGTCAAACCAGCCTACACTAGCAGTGAAATTTTGATCTCCCTCTTCAAATTCTTTTTGAAACAGCAAAGCTTTTTCTTTTAGAATGGGACCTGAAAGAGGGCATCCTTTTTGCCTTTGTTGGGTAAACCACATAAAAAGTGCCTCGCCTGTTTTTTCATAGTCAGATTTTTTCAAAGATTTTCTATCCAATGATACGTCTGAGCACTTGTTACCGGAAAACGCTTCTAATTTGCTTCTGTTTCTACGCCAATCACCAACTGTGACTTCACCTACGCCATATTCGACTGCAAGTTTTTTAAGAGTTTCCCCCTTATCCAGTCTTTTTAATGCTTCTAATTTCACTTTTAATGGAACGAATTTCCTTTTCCTTTTTGTAGAATCCATTATGGAAAAACAATTACGTTTCTGTAAACAGAATTAAAAAATCTTTCAAAAGTGACTTAAATTCCGCGAGCTAGTACCGAACTAATCGAACTGCACTATTTTTAGAATATGGAAAGATACATTTGGAGAAGTGGAAACAGGTGATTGGCTGAAATCGGATTGCACAACTTTCTCTCCAAATTGAAATAGCACGATTCCCTCCCCCCTCCTCCAAAACGCGCACCTGCAAAGAATACAAAATGCGTTTTCTTTGAGTGGAAGGATTTCTTCTCATAGCATGAGACCGGTGAAATAACAATAAAAGATAGAAGTAATTTTTTCATGTGTTGGTCTTTTTTTTTTTTTTTTTTTTTTTTTTGGTGAGTCGAATTTAACTCGGATTTATGGGAAACTCGAACAATCGAGACTCGAATTATAGAGACTCTACTGTATATAGCATCCTGACAAGAAGGAGCTTATAAAGAATATAATTAAGAGTGTTTATCATAAACAACTAATAACATAAATGAACCACAAGAATGACTGAAAAACTTAATTACAAGTCACAGGAAAAAAAAAAAAAAAAATCAGTCTGTAGTCATCATTAAGCTAATAATACAGAGCTCACATATCGAGCACGCATTCATACCCAGTAATAAATAGGCCGTAAAAGGATTTTAGGTTTTAAAACATGAAAAATACCATTAACATACACATATACTCAAAAAATGTATTTAAATTATAAATTTATACAGCTAAATATACATATAAGATTTATAAATTTAGGTAAGTTATTAAAAAATATATATATAGTTCCAATTACAAAAGAAGGGTCTATTAAAAAATAAAAAATAAATAAATTAATTAAATAAATAAAAAGTTTTAATTTATTTAAAACTACTTTGTGTCGGTGTTCCTATAAAAGAACTGAAAGTCTTACTCTCATCGAAAGCTATACTAATCCTGCGATGGACCTATAACATAGTACCATCTTTTAGCTCAATCGAATAAGGCGTTTTGACGCTATCGCACTTTAAATAATTTGAGTCCATAGGCCATAATGAGGAAGAATTTTTCTTTGGGTCCAAATAAAAGATTTATAAGTTGTACACTCATAAAAATATATCGATTTCGTGCGACGATGACGTATAACAAACGTATCAACTTTCAGCTCAATAAAACAAAGTGCATATACTTTATCGAGTTCAATCTCACGCATACACACACACACACACACACACACACATACATATCACTGTAAAAATAGAATAAATGAATTCAGTGGCCCTCCAAACGTGTAGACACACCAAAATCTCATAATCAAAATTTTACATGATTGTAACACCTTTCTTACATTGTGTGTATTCGGGGAGTAAAAAGAAAACCAGTGGAATGACCATAAAAAAGATTTAATTTTGTTTTTCACAAAGAATCGTTTTCCTAAGTTTACAAGGTAAGTACCAGTTTACAAACGCATAAGTCATAATATATGAAATAATAATAATAAAATAAAAATAAATAAATAAAAGAAGCCTGATTACAAAAGTATGATTTTTAGAAAATGAATAAATTAACGAAATTTTATAGAAGTAAGATTCGTTCTCAAACTGGGCAGGATGGCATGATTTTATTTACTGTAAATATATAATATATTAAACATCCCTTACTTGCAATCATCTCGACACGCCTTCCAACAACGTATAGCTTCTTCCCGTGTTTCGTCTGGTACTTCGATAACTGATGACGTATCATCTTTAAAATAATAATAATAATAATAAATTAATCGTAAGGTGAATAAGCTGTTTTAAGCAAAAATTACTAAGCATTTATTAATTTATATTTTAAGCAATTATTAACACATCACATGACTTCCTTATACAACCATAGGAATATATATATATATATTGTTATGAAAATATTCACAGTTTTCTGTGAGGTAACCGATTAGTAAATAAACAGGCAGATTCCAATAGACGAACATTACTCAAAACAAAAACGAAAACAAAAATAGAAAAAAATCTGCTGCTCCAACCAAAAAAGTCACGATAATACGATTATATATACCGCCCAGACAAACATACCAGTTTTTTCAGGACTTTACTGCTTACTACAGAATCTCCCATTGGAAAATGCACAGCTTAGAGTACAATGAAAATCATTCGAGTATAGATGGCCCAGTTTTGTTCTCATTGGCAAAAATTAGTGGCCAGAAACGATAAATTTTACAAAAATAATTAACTCATTTAAAATTGGGAAAGGGTTTCTGGCTATCCTGAAACAATATTTGCCGCAAAATTTTATCGCTAATCTCGCCAAGTCGCAAATAAGTAGCAAGCATAGATTTTTGGTGTTGGTATCGAATTTGGAAACTTGGTGACCGAATTTAGCGAAAATTTGTAGTTTAGGGTTGCCAAAATTTCGAAGCTCTAACTTCGATAATAACAGAGTTCAGAAATAATCCGGAAAAATTCATTGATTTATAGTGCAGAACTAAATTCTTTGAAAGTTCTATAAATGACTCACAAGACTGTAAAAAAAGGAGAGTGATTGTTGATTATTGTAGACAAGAACTTGCCTACGTGCCACTTTGTACATGGTACTACAGTAAAAGTGAAAACACATGAAAGTTTTTATCATTTCAAAGAAGGTGGGCTTTAATTTAGCATCAAATTAGGCATTCAAATGTGGCGAAAAACGGTAGTAAGGAATTCACAAAATTTGGAACTCTAATCTCATTAGGAGCCCATGCTGGAAATTTTGTAATGCCGCATTGGTTCTCGCGCAGAAGTACCTTGAAAACTCCATAAACCACTCTCGATAAATTCAAATTCCATTCATAATTCGAAATATTAGGTTGTTCCTTATTTAGCGAAATTTATGATCTGTAGTGTATTTAACAATGTTTCTTTGATTTCTGTAGTAAAAATGACCATTTCATTGGACTGTTTCAAGAAAATTAATTTTTGTAGCACAAAAAACAGATTTATTCAACTATGTTAACTGAATATTAATTCAAAAAAGTGCATTCGTCGACTAGAATCTGCTTATTTTTTTAAGAATTACTTTATACACGCTAAAATGTCGACAACGTTTTTTTTTTTTTATCAATATCATTACAGGCTCTATTTACGGGCTGAATATTCATTAAATGAAGTGCATTCGTAGACTAGAACCTACTTATGTCTTTAAGAATTATTTTCTGCACACAAAAATGTCATCAACTTTCATAACAATATCATAACGAGCTCTATCTAAGCGCTGAATATTTATTAAATAAAGTGCATTTGTCGACTAGAACTTGTCTGTGTCTTTAACAATTACTCTCTACCCGCTAACAAGTCGACAACTTTTTTTTTTTTTTTTAAATGAATATCAGTATAAGCTCTATCTACTGGCTAAGAATTCTCTAAATAAAATACATTCGTCGACTTGAACCTACTTCTGTCTTAAAGAATCAGTTTCTATACCCTAAAATGCCGACAAATTTCACAACAATAACATTATGGGTTCTATCTACGGGCTGAATATTCATTTTAAAAAATGTATTCTTCGACAAGAAGCTGCTTATGTCTTTTAGGGCCGTATTCACCAAACTTCATTGATCGAGAATTAAACCATGGATCAGCAAATCCGAGAATCAAAGCTAACACTGGATTAAATTCTTACGGTTTTCACCATCAGCCGATTACGTGATCCATGGATTAACTGGAAGAGAAATAAAAGTTTCGTTTTGATTGGCCAAGAACGAAGATAGCATTTATTCACCATTCGGCTTCAATTAACTAATCAATCGGATTAGAAGATTAGAAAGGGTAAAAAGCAAATTGGCAACACTGATACTCTTGTTTACTTCGCTTTTGTTTACGCACGGATTAAGAATCAAGGAGATGATGAATCGGTTTTCATGCACATGCATGGAAATTGCACCCCCCCCTCCAAAAAAAAAAAAAAAAAAAAAAAAAAAAAAATTAAGAATCAATTTTACTTTAGAATATTTTTAAAAAGAATAATCACGCAGACGACAACTGTTTACGCTACGATTTAAAATCTTGATTGTTATGATTACGAGAATCTTAAAGCTATTAATTTTTTTTTTTCTGCCGAAGTTAATGCATTATTCTTTTTTGTGGCAGATGACAGCTTATTATCTAACATTCGTATTAGATATTCCACGGAATCTTTATTTAATCGATAGCGATATCGAAATGCCACATTATCCAAAAAATCCAAATCTTTTAATGCACCATCCTTTTCCTTCTTTCAAATGCGTCCTATAGTTCTAAAGCTTTCAATATCATCTAGTGAGAATAGATTGTCAATATCAGTTATGTTTGTTATTTGTTTACGAAGCTGAGCTGCGGAGTGCGCATGCGTTACGAAAAGATCCGAGAATTAACTCTGTTACTCCGATATTCGAGGATCAAAAACGAAGTGTTAAAGTAGTTCGGTGAATTGCGGATTTTCGTTGGAGAATACTGATTTTCGTATGATCGAGCGATTACCGCTGATCCGAGGTTTAATCCGAGTGTTATGAAGTTGGTGAATACGGCCCTTAGATGATTTAGCGTTTTATTTTATTTTATTTCTTTTTCCAGCCAAGAACGACAGATGCCAAGTAAATTTCACGCATGTTTGCAGCTTACGAAATTCTAATTGTTTATTTGAATAAAATGTAGTTTTCGGCTATGTTTTGCAGATGTGCAAGTGAGAGGTATTTTTTGAACAGAATGAAATTTTTGCATTGAATAAAACTATAAATTTTTGCTTAATTTTGCGCTGACTTCAAAAGTTATGGTAATTGTATTGTTTATGTAGTTTATTGAAGGAATTCATTTCATACTTTTAAGCGAAATTTACGATTTCATTTTTTTTTTAGTTGTTTGAATAATAGTTGCTTTTTGGAGTCGGTTCTATTTTTTTACAAACATATTTTATTTTTTTCTTTTCAGTGAAAATGTATTCAATAACAGAACATGAGAAGACGTTCGACAGCAGTTTCACATATCACAACCTGCAAGAAAAGTGGCACAAAAAAAAAAAAAAAAAAAAAAAAAAAAAATGGCAATTTCGAGTTTATATCACTAAAAAGTATATGAAGTACCCCAATGTGCACAAAAAAGTTACACCTTCATCTCAAAAATTGTCCACTCGAGAGACAATTGTGTCAATTTTATTCTAGTCAATGACTTATTCATAAGTTAATTTTTCTCCAATACCACATTTTTAATTGATGTCACGTTTCTTGCCTTTATGCAATATGAGAAAAAAGCTATTGAATACACGTACATTGAATTAAAATTTTTAGAAATGTAAAGAATGGATGCGCTGCATTCGTAATCAAAAATCCTGCTAGGCACGTAGTGTAAATGTAACCAATATCAGTAAATATATGAAATATAAACTTTCAAAATAGAAGCGGTTGGGAAAGAATTGATGTCTCTCTGTTATTCATATAAGGTTATCAAATGAAGCTCTGAAAATAAATTATAGCGTATATGTTTATAAATTAAATAGACATAGAAATGATATAATAATATCCTCAACTGCAAGGCACATCTGGATTCTGAAAGAATTTTACAGGGCAAACGTGTCCCCCGCTACTCTGGAATGTGCAAAAAAGGATCAATAGTTCAAAAAAGGATCCAAATATGCATTTCAGCAGACGGCTAATTGTCAAAGAAAAGTCATTATGATTTCTAAGATTGCTTCGAAGCGTTACATTGCCGGAAACTGCAAACAAACAGATGCAAGTTTAAACATTTTGTTTATAACATTCATTTTTATAAGGTGTCTTTCTGTACTATATCGATAATGCTCTACAACTTTGTAACTTTTTCCCCTTACCTAGTACTGATTTCAAGACAGAAACGTTAACTCCGCTATTTTCCACCAGGTGGCGCCGTAAGTGGTCGCATCTCGTAGCGCATAATTACTTTAATATGTTTACATATTACTTTTACCAGTGTAGCTGCAGTCATTCAACAGTTAAAAGGATGATAATGGACTTTTATGTGCATCCAGTAATTTGTTTACATTTTAATGAAATCATAATGAGACATGTTTCAGGCCAAGATATTTACAACAACAATAACAACAAAAAGAAAAATTATTAAAATTGGAGCATTTCTTACGAAGTAATAAGCTAACAAACAAAAACAACAAAGATATATGGTTCGAATTAAGAACACCCTCCTTTGTGAAGTCGGTTAAAAACGACTTTGCGTAAATTGATGTGACCGCTTACAGTGACCGTACTTTGAACTAAATAGCATAAGTGTCACCCGTTACGCTGCAAAGTGTGCAACGTAGTTTAAATGTTTACAGTGTAGGAAATTGAGACAAACAAATGTACGTTTTAAGCGTTCTATTTTTAGCATTAATGTCTAAAAACTGTCTTTTCGTACTAAATCGATGATGCTCTACAACTTTGTAATACACTTTTTCCCCTATCTTGAACCGTTTTCGAGATATGAATGCTAATTTCTCTGTTTTCCACCCGGTAGCGCTTTTATTTTATTTAGATCGTAAATATATTACAATGGAACCTATTTCAGACCAAGGACTTTTCAGACTTTTTCTTTATCACAACACAAAATGTATCAAAGTCGGAGCATCCGTTCAGAAGTTATGAGCTAACAAAAAAAAAAAAAAAATACTTTGCAAATTGAGAACTTCCACCTTCTTGAAGTCAGTTAAAAATTATATATTTGTTAACTTAAAAAATATCTATCAAACTGATCTTCATAAAACATAGCTGAACTATTCCGAGAGGAGGCCATTGGTGCTTTTAAATGCTTGCTGTCCTTTTTGGCAATGAATTAAAATGGCTATCGCATCAGTAAAGATCTTTGCGAGAAGCATTCTAGCTATTAAAGCTACCTAAGGAAAATCACCGTTTCCTTCTGCTTTCTAAAAAACTAGTGTTATCTACGGACGCCAGTAAATGAAATATTCACACTTTTATCTTCAAAGCGGCTACTCAATTGAATAACACGTACTGCGCTTTTTCTAAAAATTCATATAACAGTAGAACGAACACAGCTACGTTGAATATTATTTACGAAAAGAAATCATTTGAAAAATACACAGAAACTTTATTCCCAATGGAAAAAACCTACTACTCAAAAACAGAAAATTACTTATTCCAAAAATTTTAATACACACGAGCTCTCGATTAAACGAGACCAAGTATCATATTTTTTTTAACCAACGTTGCCATCCAATGATAATAATATTCATAAAATAAATAAAAGACATAATAATACATTTTCAACATCCTCCCAACTTTTGATTATAAATAATAATCAAAACATAAAAACTATTAGTCAAACAACTCTGATACAAACATGGCAACATTACATTTAAAAATATAAAAATGAAAAAGTAAAATAAATAGTAGAATAATCAACAATATCTAATATAATCTACAAGTTCAGTCTTTCCGGCACTTTAATTCTTCTGCCAACTCTACTAAACTTCATTTGCTCACTAGTAGTACTGTCTGAAACTTTGGAGATGTTATCTGATTCTTTAACTTTACTGAGAGTCATCGGTGTGGGAAGATCATCAGAACATGTTATCTCTAGAGGATAAACTCTTTGAATCGGGCGTAAGAGCTCCTTTTGAGAAGTTTGCACTTTAACAAGTCGTACTTCTCCGTCTTTACCTGGCATAACCTCAGTGAGACGACCTAAAGGCCAGTAGATTCTCTTTTTATTATCGGCTCCCATCATAACAATTTCGCTAACAGTAACGGTATGTTTGGCTGACTTTTTGCTTTTTCTTTTACGTAGAATAAGAGCACCAAGATACTCAGATCTAAAACGGCTTCGTAAATCTTTGAGAATGGTTTGTCTGTATTTGAGCCTTTTACGCAAAAAATTTTGCTCAACAGCATCCAAATCAGGAAGACTGCATTCATGCATATCTTGGATAAACATAGATGGCGAAATAGGTTTTACTGCATCCTCTTCACAGATGTAAGTAAGAGGTCTTGAGTTGTTTACCTTCTCACACTCAGCTAAAACCGTCATCATTTCTTCGTAATCGAGACGCGCCAGTCATAATACACTTTTCAAGAGATCTTTTAGAATTCGAATTAATCTCTCCCACCAACCGCCCCACCAAGCAGCAGTTGGGGGATTGAACTTCCAATCAATAGAGTTGACAATTCCATGTTTTCGTATGCGTTCCCAGTCTAGTTTCTTGAAATAGTTGGCTGCTCCTACAAAATTTGAACCATTGTCACAGTATACAGTAGAGCATCTTCCTCTGCGAGCTGTAAATCTTCTAAAAGCCATTAAGAACGCATCTGTTGAAGCAGCAGTAATAAGCTCCAAATGGACCGCTCTGTATACTGCGCAAGTAAAAATTAAAACCCAGTTTTTCTTGTTATCCTTGAGAAATAATGGCCCAGACATATCAACACCAATTATCTGAAAAACTGCAGCATCTTTAACTCTGTTTTCTGGAAGTGGAGGACTGATTACTTCCAAGTTCTTTGAGCGAAATCTTTTGCATGCAGTGCAGCAGGCTACAACATTTTTCACCGACTTTCTGCCGTTTAGGATCCAATACTTTTCTCGGAGTATATTTAATGTATAGAGTATTAGTATCTGGACACCAGCATGGCAGTTCTCAACATGTGCTTTATAAATTAGCCGTTTTACCACTTCATGTTTTAATGGAAGAACAATAGGTTTAAGAAAATCTTCACTATCCTTTCGATAAAGAATTTTGGTCTTCAGACGAATGACACCAAGCTCGTCTTTAAACATTTGCAAAGTTTTCAATCTCTTTTCGTCTTCTTGAGAAAAAACTCATTCTGAATTAGAAGTAAAACCTTCATTTCTGCTTCATGAATTTCTGAGGCTGTCAATTCACCATGCTTCCTTCAATTTAAATTCTTGCAGTTGTGCTTGAAACGAAGGATCCATGCAACAAGACGATTAATTCTGTCATAACTAGAAAAGTATCTATAGTACCAGTCTTCATCAACAATATCTTCAGTATTTGTCAGTATACAAGTTTTCCTAGGTTTCTCCTTTTCAATTTCTTCCTCATTCCAATCGCGATTGGAGAAATCCATCATTGTTCGAAATTCAGAAACATCTTTCATCCATCCCCCAGTTGATCCTCCAACCAGTTTGATGAGACTAGATGATTTGCTTTGCATCCTCTGGAGGGCAAAGTCTGCAGCATTCTTCTCCCCTGTTATATGTCTCCATGATGAAGGATCACTCAGTTTTCTGATCTCCTGCACTCTATTTCTTACAAAAACGGACCAATTTTCTTCTCGCTGTATCCATGCAAGAACCGTTGTAGAATCACTCCAGTAATGAGTCATAACATTTCTCCAACCAAGAGTTTCAATAACCGAATTCGTCAACCTCGCTCCAATTACAGCAGCTAGAAGCTCCATTCTAGGAATAGTTACACCTCTTAACGGAGCCACTCGAGACTGCAAAAATAAATTAACTTGATTATCATCCTCTACTCTAAGGAATGTAACTGCACCATAGACATCTTTGCTTCCGTCAACAAACGTGTGAATAGTACAGTTGCTTAAATCTTCGGAAGATACTCGAATAAACCTAGGAATCTGTATATCAGTTAAATACTTCAGTTCTTGAAACCACTGCATAAACTATTTATGAAGCTCACCAGTTATCTCTTCATCCGAACTCGTTCCTAGTTTCCATGCCTTTTGTAACATTATTTTTGGACAAAGCATGACTGGTGAGGTGGAGCCAAAAGGATCAAATACTTTGTGGAGACAGACAACATACTTCTTTTTGTTACGTTTTCCATATTAATGTTGTCTAACCATTTCATGTTAATTTTCAATGTGTGCTCTTTATTCCAAATAAGACCTGATACTTGAGTCTCTTTCTTAGAACTAGTCTCATTACAGTCGCCAGACCATTCCCATTCTCTAAGATCAAAACAACCTTGGGCCATTAAAGCTTTAGAATTAACGATAAACTTATCTAATTCTTCTTTGTTATTAACGCTGGTAACGACATTATCTACGTAGAAACTCTCTAAAAGCCTTTTCTTTAAAGATTCTTCAAATCCGTTACAACGCCGAGTATGATACTCAATTACCGCAGCCAAAAGGAAAGGACTGCATTTAACACTAAAAACAACTCTTGTAATGCGAAAAACTTTTAGTTTCTTTCCTTCTAAGTTTTCCACCATAAAAAACGTAGGAAATCTCTGTCCTCTTTACGAATGCTTATTTGAAGAAAAGCTTTCCTAATGTCGGCGATAACGCCAAATTCTTTTTCTCTGAATCGAAGTAAAATATCTGGGATAAGTTCCATTTGATTAGGACCATATTCCAAGCATTTGTTTAAAGAAGGATAATTTGCTAATCTAGCTGAAGCATCAAACACTGGGCGAATTGGAGTAGAGCTGCTACTAGGTTTTATTACAGCACGATGAGGTAAATAATTGCCATAAGAGTTTACTTCGTTCTTAGGAACTGCCTCAATTATGCCTTCATTAATCCAGCTCAGAAGAGCATCTTCATATTTTACACACATGTTCATCGCTATAAGCTTTGCTGTTGTGTATACGAGCCGTTTCTTTGCCAAACTCAAGTTGTCGGGTAAAGGCGACTTATCATCAGCCCATGGCAAACAAACTTCATAGCGGCCCTCTCTATTAACTGCCACTGTTTCTAAAAAATGCGCTTTAGTCTGAATATCAGTCTTGTGTTTGGACTTCTTCTCAATAGGATCATAGATTCCAATTAAATCCAACTTCCATAGATTTGAGATTTCAGCTTCATTTACATATAGCGATAACACTGACATCTCCAAGTTTTCTTCCGAGGCTTTTCCAGGCGGTACTTTTCCCATTAAGGTCCAACCTAAGTATGTTTCAAAAGCCTTTTTTTTTCCTGTCAACATTTTTCCCATGACGTCAGCTCCGACGAGAATATCGATCGCTTCACATTTGTCGCCAATGTCCGTTAAATTAATCTCATTTTCTTCTAACTCCTTTATCCAAGGGCCTTTAAAAACCGGTCTAATATTTTAACATATTGTAGACTGATCCAAAACTTCGAAATTGCAGCCAAAAGTTTCTTTCAAATTTTTCAATGTCACTTTATAGCAGTTATGCTTGACCTCGCTAGTGATAACGCCGGCGCCGCCAAAAAGGGAATGAACCATTTTCTCTTGGCGAATAGGTATAAAATTCATTTCTTTGGCTACACTTTCCAGAATATATGACTTATGCGATGCGGAATCAAAGAGCAATCTCACAGTTTTCTGTTTATTGCCAGAGATCAATTTGGCTTTCGCGGTTTGAAGAAATATCTTTGGACTTCGTTTGTTCAAATTGGACATACTAACATCATTTTCTGCAGGGTTTTCTTCTTTCTTTTCTACAGCCTTTTTTTGTGAATCAAGTACATCACACATTAGAGGAAAATGCTTTTTAGAACAGATCACACACTTTAGAACTGTTCGGCATTTCTTAACAGTATGAGTAGGCGATAAACAGGCAAAGCAACAACGTTTATCTTTAATTATTTTTTGTTTTTTTTCTAAACTAATTTTCTGAGCTGAAAAACAATCTGAACTTGAATGTTTGCCATCACAAAAAACGCAAAATTTCTTCACCTCTCTATTTGAAGTGGCCGTTAATAAACCCGCAGCAGTAGGTACTTTACTTTTCAAATTTTCAAAATTGCATTGCTTCCTTTTTCAAAGTTTGTTCTCTTGGCCCTTTCCTAAACCGAAACCAGCTACAGCCAAATATATCCTTTCTTCGCCTTCGACTTCTTTTTTGAGAAATTGCATTAAGTTATTTAACTTCTCTTTAGCATCAGTGTTTGAATGAGAAATGTCACTACGATTCCAAGCTTTTAAAAAATCAGCTGGGAAACAAGATTCAACCATGGGATACAATATAGATGCACATTTATCCGTGGTTACACCTAATGTTTCCAATGCAAGTAGATACGATTCAAGTTTGTCATATAGAGAAGATAATGAAAACATTTCCTTAATTTGAACAGAAATAATTAATTTTAGTAACTATCTAACGTGTACTTCGACTAAGAGGTCCTCTCTTCCAAAGCGAGATTTCAAGCTTTCAATTGCTTTTTCGTAATTGGCGCCAGTTGGCGGAAAACTTTCAACTACTTCTCTTGCACGGGAACCAGCAACCGTGGCTTGCACCACAGATTATAGATATATACAGATTGGCAATTTACTTCCAGCGCCAAACCAGCCCCTGGGAGAATCCATTGTACTAAATCGCGGAATTTCATGCCTGTAATCATAGCAACGACGAGTTTGACTTGAGAAAGCCAAGTTGGCATTGGTTTTATGGTTACCGCATTCTTCTCTTTTGGTTCTGTTTATTCTTTGGTTAATCGGTGAATGCTATGGCGCTGATCTAATAATTTTCTGTTTGTGTTCCTTGTTTGTACTTGTAATAGGTAATTTAATTTTAATGTTAATTATTTAAATGGATTAGTATTAAATTTTTATTATGTCATTATTTTATTCAATCTAAAAGTAATTGCATTCTAAAAGTAATCATCATCTTTTAAATGATGTTTCTGTTCGATTTCCTTTCTGACTTTTCTATTTCACTTCCCCCCATAAATGTTTTAATACGTACTTAAAAGTTATTAATGTATTGTTTGGTCTTAAAATTAATCAGTAATTTAAAAAATTGTGGTTATTTGAGACTTGAATTTATGCTACCAAATCACAGAGAAGTTTAAGTGCAATATTACTTTAGTTCGATTAAAAAAAAAAAAAAAAAAAAAAAAAAATCTTGTTCTTGTCTTTTATTGCAAAAATAAATTGCATTTATATTTGGAACTCTGACCACATCGAGAGTATAAAATAATATTCTTATACAGGCTTTCATTAAATAATTTATTTCTGAATTGTTCGGCTATAAATAATTAGCTTACTATCTACGACGGATGCCGGATAATTTGCAGTTTGATTAAATTGCTTCTATCTAATCAATTAAAAACTTTCGAATATTTCAATCTCTAATTTTACATCAAATAAAAATTGATTTTTATTAATACAATGGGTTTTCAATTACAGTAAAATTATAGTATTTTCAAAAGCAGACACATCAACTATGAAATCAATAACAGAATTTCCCCCCTAAATTCAGAATTACTGTTTTACACTATAACTAGCCAATTATTAAAATTTATAACGCATAAATGTAATCCCATTGAAATTACTCTAAAGAAGAAACAACTAGAATGATGTGAAATGCTAAAAGTAACAGTGAAAAAATATTACTATATATACTGCGCCATGAAAATTCGTACCATGAAAATTTGCAGAATCATGTAATCACAAACTCTTTATAATCTATAAATCTATAGTTCTAGTGTTTATTTCAGTCATAAAGTCAGTTGGGAGAGCATAAATTTTTTATTAGAAATTAAACACACAATAAAAAACTATTTGCAGTATACTTTGAAGAATTCACAATTATAACTTAATTCAGCAATATTTCAGGATAACATTGTTTCTCCATAAAAGGAGCCAAGCATCAAGATATGTAAATAATAACTTTTCATGTTCAAGAGAAAAAATTATACTTCCTGTTTAAGACAGGCCGCGAAAACTAAACTAAACATAAAAGAAGTAACATTCTCAAAAAGAGAAAAAAAACACCTCTCATTTGGCAAAGAGCCAACTACTAGTCGGGGGGCTGGCGAAACGAAACCAAAAGCTACGTTCAAACATGCTCCGCCCCCATGAACGAAGGTTCATAAAAATATTCTACAAGTACAATAACAACATTAGTGTTATTACAGGTTTTCATTTTCTTGGTCTTCAACTGCAAATAGATAAGAAAAAAAAAGAGATTAATATACATATGAAACATTGTACTAGATGATTAACATAAATGGATTAAAACAGGAACATAAAAAAAAAAAATAATAAATAAAATAAAATAAAATAAAAATAAAATAAAAAGTTCAAAATGGCAGAGGTGATAGTTTGGCGATCGGACGCTTCAACTCTCCATAAATAGTTTTCAGTAGAACAACACGAATCTTGCCATCTGCTCCAGGAAATAATTTGATTATGCGTCCCAGTTTCCACTTCAAAGGGGGCTGATTATCATCTTTTATTAAAACCAAATCGTCTTTCTTGAAATTTGGTTTATTTATTAACCATTTTGATCGCCTTTGCAAGTCTGATAGGTAATCTGAAGACCATCTGTTCCAGAAACTTTGAAAAATTTTTTGTAGAAGTTTCCATCTTTCTAGCGGGGTTAGGTTAACTGAAGAATAGTCAGGTTCTGGTATTGAAGTCAAGGCAGTGCCTATGATAAAATGTCCTGGAGTTAGAGCATTTAAGTCACTTGGATCATTCGAGAGCGCAACAAGAGGTCTGGAGTTCAAGCACGATTCAATTTGAGTAATTAAAGTAAGGAACTGTTCATAAGTTAATATTTGTTCGCCAATAGTTCTTTTTAAATGACCCTTCATCTGTTTTATTCCAGCCTCCCAAAGTCCTCCAAAATGGGGGGCCGATGGGGGATTGAAATTCCATTTGATTGTTTCTTCGGACAAATATCTGTGGATCTTTTCGTCAGAAGAGATCAAGGACATCATTTTTTTCATTTCGTTGTCGGCACCTACAAAGTTCGTTCCTCTGTCTGAAAACAATTCTTCAGGTTTTCCTCGTCGAGCAACAAACCTCTTCAAGGATGCGAGGAATGTTTCAGAGGTGAGATCACTGAGTATTTCCAAATGAATTGCTTTTGTGGAAAAACAGATATATAAACAAATATAACTTTTATAAGATCTAACACCTCGGTCCTTACGAGGTTTGATGAGAAAGGGGCCTGCAAGATCAACCCCGACTTTCGAAAACACTCGCGATGGCACTACACGAGCAGCTGGAAGATCACCCATCAGTTGAGAGGCTAAGTTCGATGTGGTTCTAAAACACTTCATACAGTTCCGCAGATTCCTTTTCACGGCGTCTCTTGCATTAATTATCCAATATTGTTGTCGCAGGACTGAAATTGTTAACTGAGTTCCACTGTGAAGATGTTTTTCATGAAAGTACTTTATAATTAAATCTGTAATGTGATGCGTTTTAGGAAGTATCATTTGGTGTTTTTGACTCTCAGGTAGGTTTGCGTGTCTTAATCTTCCACCAACACGAAGAATTTCATTTTTGTCTAGAAAAGGGTTTAAAGAAAGGAGTTTGTTACTAGCATTCAGGTTTCTTCCAGATTTTAAAGTCTTTATTTCCTCTCCAAATTCATGTCTTTGAACCAACTTCACAATAATTTTAGTTGCCTCATCAAGTTCTTGTATAGTTAAAAAGCCAGTATTTCGCTCAGATCGACATTTAGTATTTTTTATAAATCTAAGACACCAGGCTGTAACACGTCTTAATTTAGACCAAGATGAAAACTTATATAATAATTCAAATTCATTATTGCCATGAGTTAAAGAGCAAACAGTAGTTTTCCGTTGTTCTCTCAAAATCTCTTCTTCAGGTATTTTGACTTCATTTTCCGGTAGTGGTGTCGGTAAGTGCTCTTCTTTCAACCAGATTGGTCCCTTTAACCATTCTTCATTCTTCAACAATTCAGTTGCTGTGCAACCACGAGATAGCACATCAGCGGGATTTTTAACCCCTGGACAAAATCTCCACTGAGATGGGGCTACTAATCGTTGAATTTCACGCACTCTGTTCTCTACAAAGGGCTTCCAGTTACTAGCACTTCCTTTGACCCAATAAAGGGTAATTTGGGAATCACAGAAGCATAGTATGTTTTTGACGGGAACTGAAAATAGCTGCCCAAGATAATGAGCTAATCGAGCAGCTGTTAAGGCTCCCATCAATTCAAGTCGAGGCAAAGTAAGTTTTTTGAGAGGAGCTACTCTTGTCTTTGACATAATAAATGAAGTTTCACGGGAACAAGGATCACGAAAATAAGCTACTGTACCATATCCCTTCAAACTGGCATCGCAGAAAACACAAATTTGAATAGTTTCAGGAGTTAATTTTTCAAAATTCGTAAAATATTTTCTAGGCACTTCAAAATTTTCTAAATCCTGTATTTCACGATGCCATTTCTTAAATTTTTGTGTTAAAGCATCAGGTAAAGCAGAATCCCAATCAACACCCTGCTCCCATAGTTCTTGCATTAGAAATTTAACTCTTATTATAAAAGGGGAAATAAACCCTACAGGGTCATACACCTTTGCTACAGTTTGTAAAACAATTCTCTTAGTGATAATTTCATTATCAAACCCTTCTAACAGAGATTGAATGTCTATTCTTAACGTGTCATTATTAGTTGACCACATTATTCCCAATACTTTAGAGATATTTCCCTCATTTATTTCTTCATCAACGTTTATTCCATGTTTTTCCCACAATTTGCTTAATTCGTAAGAATTACTTTTACATTTCCTTAATGTCATATTGGCATCTTTAAGTATTTTCACAGCACCAGACGATAAAATAAATGCTTCATTTACAGAATTAGCGCCATGAAAGAGATCATCAACATATAAGGAAGTATCGAGCATATCAACTACTTTC
The DNA here is from genome assembly GCA_963930645.1 of Salticus scenicus. Classification (NCBI taxonomy): domain Eukaryota; kingdom Metazoa; phylum Arthropoda; class Arachnida; order Araneae; family Salticidae; genus Salticus; species Salticus scenicus. Next base: position 290,533,668 of record OZ005649.1, read on the forward strand.
TCAAACAAGTTCTTATAGCCCTTTATGTGATGTTTAATGGTAGCTGAGAGCAAAAAGGGTGATGTTGTAACACCAAAAGTTACACGAGTCATGCGGAAAACCTTTAATAGAGGATTTTTACTATTTATATCCTCAAACCATAGAAATCTCAAAAAGTTTCTATCATTTTCTGCAACCTGTATTTGCAGAAAAGCTTTTTCAATGTCACAAACAAAGGCAATTTTATGAAGGCGGAATTTTAAAATAATATCCAAAATATTAGGATTTAAATTGGGGCCTGCAAATAAACATTCATTTAAAGATTTTGCTTCCTTTTCTTTGGAAGAAGCATCAAACACTATTCTGACCTTTGTAGTGGACTTATCTGTTCTTATCACCGGTCTGTGGGGCATATAATATACACCAGTTTCATTTTTGTTTATTTTACACTCCTCTATTATACCCATTTTCTTTTGTTCCTCAAGAAGTTTTTCATATTCATTTTTAAGCCATTCATTTTTAGACAGTTTTGTTCTCAAACCCCAAAGTCTATTTTTGGCTATTTCTATATTCGATTTTAATTCATTTTTATTTTCCTTCCACAAAAATTGAATTTCATATCTTCCCTTAACAAAATTTAAATTTTCATTAAAAGAATTAATAATTTCTATATCTCTCTGTGACATAGAATCATTCTTACTGTCACATATTCCAAGTGATTCTAAATCCCAAAAACGCTGCAAATCAAAACTGTCAAATTTATTTACAGATACAAAATGCGAATTAATTACTTCTGTACTATTATTATTCAATTTCCCCACTACAGTATATCCGAAAATAGTATTAGCAACATATAAATTATCACCGATTTCTTCAATGATACCTCTCTGTATTTTCCAAAAATAATCAGCTCCTAGCAAAATATTAATTTTGGAATCACTTAATGAATTGTCTGCCAATTTCCAGTTTTTATTTTTAATATAACTTTCAATTTCTGGTTCGCCCCTTGGGCTTTTCAAGGGAGTCGCGGTTATTAAGTCTGTAGCTAATACTTCAACATGGATGAGCCGACGAGGATTTATTTTGCTACGCAGTTCAATATTAAAAACCTCGAATTCCTCTTCTTTACCTTTATTTATACCAAAGGCAAAAACAGTTAGCTTTTCTGTTCTTACACGGGTTAATTTTAATTCGTGGGCCAATTCTTTAGTAATAAAACTTTTTTCACTTCCGGAATCCAATAAGAGTCTGACAGTTTTTGATCTAGAATTAGATTGGGCTATGACGCAACATGTTTGCAATAACGCTGCCTGATTACTGTTTTTCAAATGGGAATTCGATACTATAGTGTTCTCTACTACTTCTGGTTTCAAGTTTTTTGAAAAACAAAATAATTTGTTATGATCTGTTGCCTTACATTTTTCGCAAGGCTGCGATTTCACCCTGCACTGTGATGACAGATGAGATTTTAGAAAACATTTATAACACCTGCCATCCTTCTTTAATTTTAACCTTTTCTCAACATCAGTTAAATTAGTACATTCAAGAGAATGATGATCATAATTCTTGCAAAATATGCATACATTTTTTACACCTACATTCAATGAATTCATTTTATTTGGAAATTTTCTGTCATTAATTTCGGCTTTATTTTTATTTACAATTACCGAAGCATTTTTATAATTAATCATACTAAGTGATTTTTCACGCGATTCAAGTTCTACTTTAAGAAAATTAATTAAGTCTGTCACATCAGACTCATCCTTCCTTTTATCACTTTGCCTGTAATATTCAACTACTAGATCGTTTGGCAATAATTTTAATAAAATTGGATTCAGTAAATGACCATATTGGCCTTTTGTCACCCCTAAATTAGATAAACTGCGAATATTTACTTCACAAGCGTCATAAAACTTTCGCAAAGCAGTTATATTTGATGAACTTTTTACGCCTTCTAAGTTTATCAATTTATTCATGTGAGCATTAATGATAATATCCTTTTGCCCAAAACGTGTTTTCAATATTTCTATGCAATTATCATAATTTTGTTCCGTAAGTGAAAACCCTTCAATAACATTGTACGCTTTGTCAGTTAAAAGCGTTTTCAAGTAAGTGAATTTTTCAATCTTTGTAAGATTTTCATTTAAATGGATTGAATTTTCGAAACAATCGAAAAATTCGTTCCATTTTTCTATTTGTCCACCAAATTTTGGTAAGGACATTTTCGGCAATCTCACTGCCGAACCAGTTTTTGTTTGGGTTTCACTGACAGAACAGTTTGAACTACTTTCATCTTTATTATTACATAATCTTTTTAATCTTAGTTTGATTTTGCATTTGGCAGAAATTATTTGCTCGCCGTATTTATCGCTGGTCGCGATATCTTTTTCATACTCTTTAATATCTACTATTAAATTTTCAATTTCATTATTTAAATTTTTTAATGCAATTTCTCTTTCACCTATCATTTCCTGGATTTCGATGATTTCGTCTGATTTTGTATTTTCTAGATCATCCAATAATAAATTCTCTAATTTATTTATTAATTTAGTTACATGTGAGCGTTCCGTAGAACGCTTAGCTTTTAACTTTTCAATATTCATAGCGAGCAAATAATCAAACAAAATAATTCAAATAATTAAAATTTCTAATTTCATTTAATCAATGTTATAAATAGTAGTTAAATTTTGCTTACCTGGTTCCATATCCAGGCAGCTATCCAATAACGAATCCGGAATTCCAGTCATTATTATTTTTCAGTTTCGTTTTCACAATAAATTATCCAAGCTTTCAAATCCAAATCCAGATAAATTAATATCTAAAGGTAATTTCACTTTCAAGGGATTTCACTTATCCCGAGTTTCGTTCACCATGAAAAAATATTACTATATATACTGCGCCATGAAAATTCGTACCATGAAAATTTGCAGAATCATGTAATCACAAACTCTTTATAATCTATAAATCTATAGTTCTAGTGTTCATTTCAGTCATAAAGTCAGTTGGGAGAGCATAAATTCTTTATTAGAAATTAAACACACAATAAAAAACTATTTGCAGTATACTTTGAAGAATTCACAATTATAACTTAATTCAGCAATATTTCAGGATAACATTGTTTCTCCATAAAAGGAGCCAAGCATCAAGATATGTAAATAATAACTTTTCATGTTCAAGAGAAAAAATTATACTTCCTGTTTAAGACAGGCCGCGAAAACTAAACTAAACATAAAAGAAGTAACATTCTCAAAAAGAGAAAAAAAAACACCTCTCATTTGGCAAAGAGCCAACTACTAGTCGGTGGGCTGGCGAAACGAAACCAAAAGCTACGTTCAAACAAACAGTATGAGATTAAAATACTTTTTTTTTTTTTTTTTTTTTTTTTTTAAGTTAAAAGAAATTAGTGCATTGGTTATTTTATTAACCCGGTGGAAGGCGCGCACTAACCCTAGAACTGTTGGAATTCAGTTGCAGCTGCCTGATGCCATAAGTGTGCTAATTCGCCAAAAATAGTAAACTCTCATTTTGTTCCTTCTGCTCAGTTTGTGTCAGCATTTTCTCATCATTGACCCCATCATTACATTATTGTTAGCAACGCATGGAGCAAACAGATTTAGCGAAAGCCTCATATTTGTGCAAACAATAATGAAAGTGTAATTTGAAATGAAGATCTGCCATACGAAATTTGTATACGAAGGTTTACATAGCTCGAATAGTTTTGCTTTTTAAAGTAAGATATTAAATGGAATATTAAACGGTTTGTTGGTTGGGTTTTACGTCACATTAGTGTTGCGCTTTGGGCAATTGGCAAATAGTCTGGGACTCACCCATAAGGATGGGTGAATCCCATTCAAATGATCGAGAATCATTCAAAATGATTCTCCGATTTAATCTATCTTCACCATGAAGGCTCCATTCCCCTCCATGGAGGACCAACATTTTGATGATATGTCTGTACTTCATCGAAACGTCTAGAAAAAGTACAAAGATCGCTTGTTTCGACAATCTAAGTAAATATGTTAACACTTCAAGAGCCAATTAAAAGAAAGCGTTTTCGTTGTTAACATACTGTTTTCAGTCATTAGCCTGCAGCCCTCCCAAAACGTCACTCACGAGCCGCCACTAATGTCTTCTGACCACGTTTCGGGCGTATCCTAGACAGTTGCCATTTGTCAATAGTGTAGCACTAGTGCTACCTAAAATCTATATAATCTCAACCATGTACATACATTTATCGGTAAATATAAGATGTCACCGAAGCAAGGGAGCCATCTACTCCGTAGTGGACCAAAATTGTGATGGTATGTCTCTGGACCATCCTTATGAGTGAGTCCTTGTACGTCGCCAATTGTCCAATAATGCAGCACTAGTGCGACGTTAAACTCAGCCTGCCTACCCACCCTGTAAATATACAAAAATATACACCCTTAAGTGGTGTGTCCTAGAATGTAGCCAATTGTCTTAGCGTAGCACTAGTGTGACATAAAATGCACGTCCGCTCTCTCTTTAGGGTTACATACAAACGGAAAGCTTGCAATTTCGATGACGTAAATTTTGCAAGTTTTTTGGAAATACAGTCAGCAGCAAAAGTAACAGAGCACTAGCAAAAATTCCTATGTAAAAAAAGTACACTTAATGCAGATTTGTTAAATAAATCCTTGTCGAATCCTGTTCTCAAACAGTTTAAGAACATAATTCGATAAGGATTTATTTAACAAAACAGTGTTAAGTTTGCTTTTTTCATATAGGAATTTTTGCTAGTGCTCGGATACTTTTGCTGCCGACTGCAGTCATAGATTTGGAACGCTTGCAAACGGCTTTGCAACTGGAAGTGTTTCATTTGTATGTACCCCTAAAAAGTTTTAGCAGTTGTGGTGACTCAATCATCCCATGCGAGTGCTACCGGTCTAATTAATTTAATGATATTTTAATGAATACAAATTAAGGGAGCCGCGCTGAGCGGGATTAACGTTGCGTTATGCTACGCAATGGGCAATTGGAGACGCTCTATAGTTAGTTGGTTGATTTTTAACGTCACACTAGTACTGCGCTATGGGTAATTGAATGTACCCCTAAAGATGGTCCGGAGACATGCCATCACAATTTTGATCCTCCACGGAAGGTATGACCTCTTAAGGTAATATATTATAACTAAATTTAAATATTCAGTATTTTTTTTTTTTTTCGTTATTTGAAGACGCTCACTATATACTTATAGAGATTAGTGTATAATCGATTTTAAACATTTTCCCCCAAAAGTTATTTTTAAAAAAATGGCGTTTGGAGGAGTTTTTCTTTTCTTTCTTTTTTATTTCATCAAGAATGAGGTTGAGTGAGTTTAACGTCTAACTAGAACTGCGCAGTGGGATATTAGCGATAGTCTGAGATTAACTTTAAGGGATGAGTTAAAGTGTTATATTATTTACATATAATATTATGTGTATTTAATTTTACATATAATGTTTAAATTATATATATATATATATATATATATATATATAATCAAAACATGTACAGTCGGTAACAAAAGTGTCCGAACACTAGCAAAAATTCCTATGTAAAAAATGTACACTTCATACAGTTTTGTTAAATAAATCCTTATCGAATCATGATCTTACACTGACTAAGAACAGGATTCGATAAGGATTTATTTAACAAAACCGTATGAAGTGTACTTTTTTTACATAAGAATTTTTGCTAGTGTTCGGACACTTTTGTTACCGACTGTATGTGTATATATAATAAATTGTTTCCATACGTATTTTAAACCCTAGGCTTAAAATCAATATTGTCTCCAATAGCACACTATGCAGTTCTAGAGCGACACTAATAAACCCTTTCTAGTCTAATCCACGTGTATTCAGCGTTCTGTTTGACGTAACTCGCACTCTCTTACGTATGCTGTGGAGGGTTGCAATTTTCGGCACGATAAGAAAAGCGCCATGTTGGCGATTTTTCAAAACCGGCTACTTATTCCAATGAATTGTCTTTTTTGGGGTAACTGAGTCACCCCAGCGAGTGCTACCGGGTTAATGTATATTTCTGTTTATAATTTTTCATTCTATATTTTATAGTATCCTAAAATTACTTTCTGTTTTCAAAGAAGCTTACTGACAAAAATCAAACTTGAAATTTTTGATGGGACATGTGGCTTTTAGTATCTAAAAATGTTTTAAAATTTATTCAAGGGACTAAAACCAAAAATTAGGAAAATGTAATAAAGTATAGATATAAATTTGTTGCAAAAAATAGTTTCAGAATGCTCTTTGTACAGAATTTTGGGCTTTCGACAATTGTTGTCAAAAACTTGCCAACTCTGCATTGAATAAATAAATGTGTATAACTTGATAATTTATGAATTAAAATAATAGTAAAAAATTATAATCTTAGTATTGGAATACTTGTTTAAGATGCTAAAATAAATTTTTCTTAAGTAAATAAATAAAAATAATTAAACATACATTTCTAAGTTTTGGAAGAGATTAACTTTCTGTCATACTTTATTATCTTAATATTTAATAAGAACCTAATATTTTTCTCTGTTCTAGTCGTTTAATAATTTTAAGAAAATAACTGATAATGACATGGTATAATTCTAGGGGGGGGGGGGATGCAATTAAGAATATTGTACCATTTAAATGACTGTATTGTATTTTGTTAGAATGAAATTACAATGAAGATGAAGAATGAATACGCAATGTAGATCGTTATATAGATGTCCAAAGACGCCAAAGCAAATTTTTTTTCTGCAAGTAAAGCATTGAAAATGAAAACCAGGTAATTTTTTTATGTCATTTTCTACAATATTTGAAAATAAAAATATACTTTTTATTGAGTGTTTGAAGTTAGATACCTATCTAAAGTTGTCAAAGAAGACCCCCCCCCCCCAAAAAAAAAAAAATAAAAATAAAAATAAAAAATGATTTATGTAAATTCATAATATGTAAAATATTAGTATTTAGTAGTTTAACTAATATGTAAATTTATTAGTTAAACTACTAAAATTTTCTAATTGTGTAACAGGGTTATTTAAGACCATAATTTATAATCAAATTTGAAAAGTTCATTTCCTCTTTTCCTTTCAGTATGTAGAGTATAAAATGTTATTTTTTGTTAGGAGTAATTAAAAAAGAAGTTTTCAAGGTAGAATGATTACGCCACGGGAGTGTAGGTATATTTCAGACCAACGTTTGTTCGGAATTTACCTATGCCTTTTTGGAGGCGTAAAATGTCTCTATTTCAGATTTGTAAAATGCAAGGGATCAGTTATAAATTTAAAAGAGCTTGAGGGTCTTAGTTTTTGTTTTTCAAAGTTAAATGCTTTGTAGCATAAGTTTGATATCGTAGCATAGTGCAAGTTTGATAATCTATGCATATGCAATATGCATAAAATAGTGGTTATAAAGTAATCTTTTTTCTTTTAAGCATAATATTTCATCCACCAGTATCTGGAAAATACTTAGATTTTACAGAAATTAGTGATAATAATAATGTGTAAACACAATAAAGTACGAGTTATATGTGGTACATTAAAGATTTTTATTTTCCGAACATATACTATGTAAGAAAATAATTTTATCATGAAAAATTTCAAGAGTGAGATTTTGGTGTATCTATACAGATTAAGGGCTTCTGAATTAATTTTGTTATTATTACAATAGTGTAGGTAGATATGTGTGTGAGTTAACATGTTAGCCTCTATACCCTTTGAATGTTGATAGCTGAAAGAGAATAGGTATGTTATAGGTCACTGTCACACAAACTATATAGATTTTAAATAAATGTAGCTTTTAGGTTTTTTTTTTTTTTTTTTTTTTTTTTTTTTTTTTACTGAAGACATAAAAAAAATTCCTTATCATTATGGCTGTGAACTCAAATTATTTGAAGTGTGATAGCATTTAAACGCCATATTCAGTTGGTCTAAAAGTTTCTTCAAAGTACATTAGTATATTATACCTCACTGTCACACAAACTACATAGAGTTTGATGAGTTAAGGACATATAACATTTTATTTTTTAGGATACAAAGTAGAATTTTTATACATTGAGGTATTTGGTCTCCAATTATTTGCACAGATAATAAATATGAAATTGTTTGCAGCACTCATGTCTACTTTACCTGAAGAAGACCTGTTTAGAAAAATGTGTTGTAATTTAGTTTTAAATTACAAATAAATTGTTCTTTAACCCAAAACAATTGTTGTGAATTCTTGCATTTTATGGTTTTTATTCAAAGTTTTATACTTATTTCTTTTTAACGCCAGTGCTGTGGTGATTTTTTTTAACACGCTTTTATTAGCTTCACCTGTATGTATGTTTGTAACCGGTCTGGGAGCAAACAAAAAATCTATATTGTAAAAAAAGACTTTCCCTATGTGAACGCTGTGGCTGTGAGGTAAAGCTCCGGGCTACGAACCTAAAGGTCTAAGTCAGGGGAGATTTAATTTTTTTTTTTTTTTTTTTTTTTTTTTTTTTTTTTTAATTCTAAATTATTTAATTAAAGATTTAAGTGTATGTAAATATTATGGTGTGTCACTCACATGATTTTCTCTTACCCTGCATTTTAATGCTAAGATAGATATTTTGTGCTTTTTAGTTCACATGTCTATAAAAGCTTATTCTTTAATATTTTAAAAGTATCATTTTATTTTTAATAACATATGCACATATAATAATGAAATTTAAATATATTATTCATATGCACAAAAAAAGTTTTTTGTTGAATACAGTATGAGATTTACAGGGCCACTCAAAAATATTCACATATGCATTAACAGCTATAACTGGAAATTGCTAGAATTGCATTTTTGATTTTATTAAGCATTTTAAGTTTGCCTTTTATTCCTTCTGTTCTTAAATTAATTAAATTTAAGGTCAGCCCAGTGCTGGTATTTTATAATTTGTGAATCTTGTTTCAAAAAATTGATTTTGTAAGGTATTTAATATTTTATTTTCAATCAGTAAAATTCAAAATATAACTTACAGGGAAGCATTCAAAAGGTTTCGTCTTCAAAAAATATTGAAAAAAATATGTGATTCTACTCTTCATAATACACCAGGAAGTGAAAAAATTATCGGCTGAAATGAATTACAGTTAAATCAATCGCCTAATAATATGAAATCGCCAAATATGCTTAATTTTGATATTTTTTTGTGGTCGCTGTAAATCATTGCAGCCGATAATTTTTTCACTTTCTGGTGTTTTAGGAAGAGTAGAATCACATGTATTTTTTTTTTCAATGTTTTTTGAAGACGACACCTTTTGAATGTTTTCTTGTTAGTCAGAATTTGCAAGAAACTTGTACCATGTTTTATTTTTTAACTTATCACAGCACATGATACATTTTGTAACTTTCAGAAAGATAACTATGAACATTTTTAGTTTCAACCAAGTTTTTTTATACTTTTTTTTCCTTTTCTTCCTCTACCCCCCCCTCCCCCCCCTTTTCTTTTGATATTATTTTAGGATTGTTTTTTTACGAGGCTGGCAAACAACCCTGCAATAAATCTCAGGATTTTTTAAATAGAGTCAGAATGTCCCCAGCAATTATGGAAATCTTTCATCACCCCCCCCCCCCCCACCCCCCGCATTATCATCCTTTTAAAAGCAGACTCAACGTTTCACTCTACTTTACATCATCACTACCATAATATGAGACTAGGAGCTAAAAGTGTTTATTTTAACGTGTTGTAAATATGAGGAATTGGGGGGGGGGGGGAGCACTGAAAACTTATTTATGGTTTTAAAAAAAAATTAAGTTTTTATTATTATTATTATTATTTTTACTATTTCTTGTAGGAAGGAAAATTTGTTGTCGTGTAATTGTAACATAGTGTAACTGCTATTTTTGTTTGTTAAAAAATGTTCCTGGTTTTTATTTATTTATATATATATTTATTTTAATGCACACGAAGTATGCTTGCATGAGTGGTAGTGAGTGCGGCACAAATGCTGTACAGATTTTCATAAGTGATATGGGTTGGAAAATTTTCTATTATGTTTTTCAAGAAATTTTTCAAAGCCAAAAAAATCAATTTTTTTAGTACATTTTTTACATGACATATTTAAACTTTTCTTTCATTAATCATAGTACCAGTAACAGTAATGTGAGATATAGTGTGAAAAACAAAAGTTTTTGATTACAGACATCATTTAGAAATTTATCAGATATATAATTTGAGTAACTTGCTCGAGAAGATGTTATTTATTATGATACATGAGATCTATGGTTGCTAATCAGCATTTTGAATATCCTTCAATAACTTTGTGTGAATATAATTATTAAACATTTTGCAACTGAAAAGAAGAATATATTGTTAAAATCCCTTGTTAAAATAAGTGTTTGATAATCATTTACTTTTACTGTTGCAGCATCTCTCCAACTTAATCAGCAGTGTGGATGGTCAAGGTCAAAGGACATGTAATTCTTTCACTTTGAGAAAGAGCAGAGCTAAAGAGCAGATTCCCAAAATTTGTTGTACCTTTTCTTATAAATGTTTCAGGAGTTTCCAAATATTTGCCACCAAAAGAGAGTTCAGATTCTGGCTTATTAGCAACTACGGAAATAATATCAAATCTTAAAGCTAACTTATTAATTTCTAAGCCTGTAAAACCAATTTCCTAAACTCGCAACAATAATAAATTAAAAATTAAAAATAATAAATTTATATCTAAAAGTAATGAAGTGGTATATTTTTTGGATTGTACAGTTTTTTTTTTTTTTTTTTTTTTTTTTTTTAAATAATGTTTGAAAAATAGAATTACTGTGTCAAATGAATTATATTTATTAAGTATGGTTATTTATATGATTCTTGTCTTATGAATTGAAAAATTAACTTTATGTGTATGTAGTTCAAAGTATTAAAAAATGTAAATCTGTATTTAACAAATTTTTCATACAATGAACTTTTTTTCTGTATTTAAAGACTGTTAAATAGAAGTCTGCTTTTTGATTGTAATGTACAATTGTAATAAATGGAGCGGCGTACCGCAATTTTTTTTAAATTACATTACTATATAAATAATTCCTTAAATAGATAAACTGAATAGCATTTATCCCCATTGCAAAATTTTCCTTTACAATACAAAGAGTCAATTTTATAGCAATTTGCAGGATGTGAAATCTCAAAATTATTTTAGATGGTCAGTGCAGATTCTTTCATCTCGGAAAAGTATAACATGAGTATTAAAGAAAGTCAATTTTGTGCTTTACAGATTGCACAAAATTGACTTTGTGCATTCACACGAAATTTTGTGCAACTGACATGAAATTTTCTTTACCTCCCAAGGAAATGTTTTTCAGATTTTTTTTAAAAATTATTACAAGTGAAGAAAATTGATTATGTTGTTTCAAATTATTACAGATATATGATTGAAACACTCGTGTTAAAAGTATTGATCAGTTCTTTTGGAAAAAAATATTGAAAATTACATTCCTTGGAGAAAGCAATATTTCTACATATACATTTTATAATGTTTGAATACTACTATTAATTAAAATATTTTTAATTTTATGCTTGTTTAAAAATACTCCCCATTGTATTCATTTCTATGAAATTTTGACTTATGCTGTCATATGAACCAATTATTATGAAAAGACAAGATGATAGCACAATCTGTTTAGCAATATGCATCAAAAGTTGATAGACAAAAAATTATGTCAAGTTGCATCTAAATGTAAAATTTCAAGCATATGTTATTGATCTCAGGGTGCATCGAATTTTTGTCACACACATATAAAGCCATAGCCAAGGAGGGGAGTTAAAATACAACCTCCTTCTTGAAATTTTGCAGATTTGTCAAAAATTTTCGAGTTCTACATCAGCATTTTTAGCATTCAACATTATGTACTAGAACTTGAACATCCAAAATTTTTTTCTGGCTACGCCCTTGTACTGACGTTAGGACAAAAAAGCCAGAAGTCTGTTACTAACCTCTTAAAATGTATAAAATCATCAAAAATTGGCAGTCTGAAAATTTTCAAACCAAATGTTTTCTTCTTATCAAATCAGATGTCAGTGACAATCTCACTTTTTTTTACTAGGCATTAGGGGTATGGAAAAAATTACTACTTTTTTCCTTTCTTTTAATAGGTGCCTCACAGTTCTAAAAATTTCAATTTTTTCATTTTCCCATTTGTATCCTAAATAAGCAAGAATAATACTACTCCAATAACAGAATCATCCTTATTTGCTTATGACTCTAATTGGAGAACTAACAGTACATATAAATTTCAATGTAACTATCATGTTTAATAAAATTTCTCATAAATTATTGAATAAAATGACGTTCAAAGTTTTAATGTGTTTTGAAAAATTTTAAATTGCTCCCTGCTAATTTTATTTTTTCTCCCTCAATTTTACATTATTATTGTTTAACAATTTATTCTTGACCTACTTGGATATTTTTTTGTGGATCCATTGGTAAGTTAATTGATTAAATATATTTTATATTTAAAAGCTGGAACTGAATGCAAATTTTAAGCATTTAAACAATTTTTTGTTCACCATCATGCTATAGGTATGGAGAGCGTAAAGAATCATGAAAATTTTTTACCTCGGGTTTTTTTATTATTATTATTTTTTTTTTTTTTTACACTTTTCAGGTATGGGGATACCAAAAATAATAAAATTTATATGTTGTCAGTCTGAAGGGTGTCAGTTTGTTAGTTTGTCTAACTATCTTAAGAATAAAAGATCACAGGTAGGTGGGGCCAGTTTTAAAATATTACCTATAACATTGGCTAGAACACTATTGATTTTCAACATTCTAATTTAAACTTCATAAGTTATTCAAAATTTACGATTTTCTTAACATGGGAGGTAGGGCAAAATTTCGTTTAAACATACATTAAAAGGGATATTTTTACAGTAAAGGTGCGAGACCAGCTTAAAAGTATGTTACAATGCTCGCATGAACATAATTAACCATGGAAACTGCATACATTACTCGAAATTAACCATTTTTTTTAACATGGCAGAATCGCACAAAATTTCGCATAAACATCCATTGCAGTTTAAGTCATAAGATCAATAAAGTACGATAATTAAGTTCAGTCTACTTTTAAAATAATCTAAAATAGGTTTTCTTAAATAATTCAAAACTGTTACTAATTTGTCTTCAAACTTGCCAATCCCGATCAAATTTTTCAAGTGGAAATCTATTACGAACTTCAAAATGCCAAATTTGAATTTCCTGTGGTTATTTAAGTTATGCTTATAACAGATATACATACAGATCAGCCACTTAAAATTGGACTTTCGTATTCAGTGAACCTCAAAATGTGATGTTATACAAAAAACCAGTGTTGAAAATAGAATTTGAAAATATATTTTCTTTACAGTATGACTGTTAAAATTTAATTTTTCTTCCTGAGCAGTGTTTGTTGATATAGTAAAATGTAACAAAGCACTTACACCTGCTACATTCAAGTTTTGCCTAATTTTGGTTAACCTTGTATGTTGTCTGTAAATTGTATGGTTATCACATTGTGCACTTAAATTTAGTTGTATTTAAAGAACACCAAACATAAAATGAAATAGACTGCCAGCAATTTCCAAGTATATATTCCCGATACATTCAAATACTTTGGATAGCCCTGTAAACAAATGATAAATGATTTCTATTCCATATTCTACACAAAACATGCTTTTATGCATTGAAAAAAAAAATATGTTCATTCCATTTTGTTTAGGGCAACCTATAAATGTTACACTTTACTTAATGAACTTTTCCCCGTAGACGTAATGTATTTGAATTCTTTTGGATATCCCTGTACATAAACCATCTGCTTCATCTCAACGAAAAGTTTAATGTAGCATCACTACATTGTACAGATTTAGAATACAGAGTTTGGACTTCCTTCTATAATTTGTTGTTGAGAAAAAACAGAGACCAACTGATAAAAACATGTTTTTCAGATTCAGGAAACCTGAAAATGTGTAAATGAAACAAAAACTCAATTTCAAAAATTTGACTCAAAAACAATACTATTTCTAATATGGATTTAAAAGAAATAAAAAAATAAAAAAGATGGTAGTGTAACATTTATTTATTAATAAACAGATTTTTTTTCATTTATTATTATTATTTTTTTTTTTTAGAATGCAAAAATTTATTTTTATTAAATACTACCTAATACAAATTTAATATATTCTTTTAAAGCTCATTTATCTTCATAACAATGTTGAAAAATACATTAAAATTGGTTTACCGATATAAACTTATTCAAAACATGTAAAAAATAAATAAATAAATGAGATTTTATACATATTTAATTAATTTTTCACATGAAATATGTATAACGAAAATATTAGCACGCGTATATTTAAAAAACTAAAAATAACTAGTATGTTGTGGCCACCACAAGACTTTCTTCTATATTTACCTATACATATTCAATCAGTAACAATATTTAAAAAAAAAAAAAAAAAGTACGATTTTTTTTTTTTGTTAAAAGTAAACAAAATCGATAACTTTGTTTTAAATTATCACAGATTTATAGTTCAACCATTCGTTTTAAAGGTATTGACGAGACCTTTCGAAAGATACCCATCTTGAAAATTTATCCCCCCCGGGGGGGGGAAGCGATGCCCCCCCATGCAGAAAATTTTTTTCCTAGTTACATACTACTATTATCAATAATTCATATTAATTTTACAATCACAAGTTTAAAACAACTCTTATTATGCACATTTATACGAATTTTTGTCCTATGCTGCCATGTTAAAAATTTAGATAAAATGCTATCACAGCGCCACCTGTTGAGCTATTGATCCCCAAACATAATCAGCACCAGTTTATGTCGGGGACCAACTAAATACCAAGTTTGGTTAAATTTCGTTAAAAAAAAAAAAAAAAAAAATGCGATTTTTTTTCTAAAAGTAAAAAAAATCGATAACTTTGGTTTAAATTATCACAGATTTATGGTTCAACCATTCGTTTTAAAGGTATTGACGAGACCTTTCGAAAGATACCCATCTTGAAAATTTATCCCCCCCAGGGGGGGGGGAAGCGATGCCCCCCCATGCACAAATTTCTTTTCCTAGTTAACTACTACTATTATCAATAATTCATATTAATTTTACAATCACAAGTTTAAAATAACTCTCATTATGCCCATTTATACGGAATTTTGTCCTATGCTGCCATGTTAAAAATTTGCATAAAATGCGATCACAGCGCCACCTGTTGAGCTATTGATCCCCAAATCTAATGGGCACCAGTTCATGTCAGGGTGCAACTAAATACCAAGTTTGGTTAAATTTCATTCATGGGTTCGTGAGATACAGCGTCCACAAAAAAAATGATACAGACATACAGACAGACAGACAGACAGACAGACAGACACACACACAGACAGACAGACATTTTCTAAAAACTATCAATTCGTGTTCAGGACATCCCAAAACGTGTAGATCCGTCAAAAAACGGAGGTCGAAAATTTTCGCGAATCCAATACTTTCTCTATATTACATATAGAAGAAAGTAAAAAGTGCATAACCTTCCAAACCTCATTTTCTTTTTCATTAAAAAAAAATCGCCAAAAGAGCGATAATCAGCCAAATCTTTATACCCATAAAACTGATTACGAAATCGCATACGTAATCCGTGACGTATGAGTAGTACTTCGGTCCCTCGTCAGGGGCGATAGTGTCTATGCGAAATTTACATGTTAAATTTTTACCATTAGCTTCTATGTAAGTGACGGCTCTGAATGTTTTCAGTACTCTGTGGCTTGCACTAAATACTGAAATTTATCTTCCGGTGCGATATTTTCATCTTTATGCACCTGCTGAAATTGACTCCAGAAAGGAAGCCAATCTTTTAAGTCATCGCCAAATTGTCTAAATTCCAATCTTGGCAACCTAAATTTCCTTTTTGAATTGCTTAAATCAGGTAAATAATTTAATGGAACAGATTCACCTCAACTTTGAGCTTGAATTCTAGCGAGCTCGATTTCTTTTTCAGCTCCAAGTTTCATTTTTTCAGATTCAAATTTCATTTTTTCAAATTCATTATCTTGTTTCATGTTTTCCTTTTTATCTTCTCTTTCTTTTTCTTTTTCTTCTTGCTCTTGCAATTTTCGCTCGGTAACAACATTTCCTAATAGTACTTGAACAAATTCAGGATCTCTCTTGAATTCTCCATTGTTCAATATAATATTTTTTAAACCTGAAACAGTAATATTTGCTGGTACTTCTTCGCCAATTTCAGACGCCACATATACCAAATCATCTTTCTTAAATCCTTTTACTGCTTGAAACATGTTGTTTTTTCACTAATGTCCTGTCGCTCGGACTCCACAAATACGAAAGCTACCTAAGGAAAATCACCGTTTCCTTCTGCTTTCTAAAAAACTAGTGTTATCTACGGACGCCAGTAAATAAAATATTCACATTTTTATCTTCAAAGCGGCTACTCAATTGAATAACACGTACTGCGCTTTTTCTAAAAATTCAAATAACAGTAAAACGAACACAGCTACGGTGAATATTATTTACGAAAAGAAATCATTTGAAAAATACACAAACTTTATTCCCAATGGAAAAAACCTACTACTCAAAAACAGAAAATTACTTATTCCAAAAATTTTTATACACACGAGCTCTCGATTAGACGAGACCAAGTATCATATTTTTTTTAACCAACGTTGCTATCCAATAATAATAATATTCATAAAATAAATAATAGACAGAATAATACATTTTCAACACTAGCTACTTCCGTGTCAAATTTCAAATTTTGCCAAGGGGTTCTATACCGAAGCTGTTCCATTCCTTCAATATAATTTTTTTTTTCGGTTTTATTTTAGTTATTGGAAAAAAAAAAAAAAAAAAAAGTTTGCACGTTCCTATTTTTTTCTATATAAAAATACTAGCAGGCTCTTCCAGCTTCGCCGGTCACTATATTTAAAGAAACCTCTTCGGTACAACTACAGTATCGCCCCACAGCTGAATTTGGCGATATTTCTTTGGCACTGATTTGATCAATAACGATGTCGTTCTGAACTGTTTGCGGTAGAATACGGCAACCTATATGCTATTTATTTTGGATTTATGATTTTATAATTTAAAGTTTAGCTTATGATTTTATCAATTATGAAATATGATGATACAACTTCGATAGACACCCACAACGATATTTGGTGATTTCTTTTTTGGCGCCGCCGTTTTGAACGCTGTCGTTCTGGACTGTTTGCGATATAATATGGCAGCCTATATGTTGTTTATTTTAGATTTGTGATTTTTTGTTTTATGATTTATGATTTAGATTATGATTTTATCATTTATGATTTATGATTTAGCCATAATCGCAATAAAAAATCGCCAAATATCGTTGTGGGTGTATATCGAAGTTGTTACTATATGATTTATGATTTTTAGATTTATGATTTAGCCACAATCGCCAAAAATAAATCGCCTAATTCAGCTGTGGGGAGATACTATAGTTATAATAACAGGAGACTTGGCGTTGGACTATTAAAACCCGAATAAACTACTACGTCAGAAACGCCAAAGAAAAATATTTGAGATGCATACAGCTGTTTCGGTAGCCTTAAGCGTATCGTCTTCAGTGCAAAAAGTGCATTGTTTTTGCACTGAAGACGGTACGCTTAAGGCTACCGAAACAGCTGTATGCATCTCAAATATTTTTATTTGGCATTTCTGACGTAGTAGTTTATTCGGGTTTTAAGATACTATAGTTGTTCCCCCGCTGCCTTCGGCAGCGTCTTGTTCGTCCTCGCAGTCGAAAAATATGAAGTAGCCCTTTTATATTTGAATTCCAGTTACTACTTATGAACAACATTATACATGATGTACATAATATTTACTTGCAAGTTATTTCCTATATTTATTTGATTTAATCGATCAACCATAGAATGCCAGCAGTTTCAAGCCAATTTTAATATTACAATACGGCTACGTCTATCGCATGAGACAGTTATTACTATTTTTATTATTATTATTTTGTGGTTATACATACTTTATGCTTAGTTAACAGTAGTTGGGGAGCAATTTCAGTATATCCCTACAACGATATTTGGCGATTTTTTGTTGGCGATTATGGCTAAATCATAAATCTAAAAATCATAAATCATAAATGAAAAAATCATAATCTAAATCATAAAACATAAAATCATAAATCCAAAATAAACAACATATAGGCTGTCATATTATATCGCAAACGGTCCAGAACGACATCGTTATCGTTCAAAACGGCGCCAATGAAAAATCGCCAAATTCAGCTGTGGGGATATACTGAAGTTATACCGTAGTTTGTATATAGAAAAATAAAGAAATTAATTAATATGTAAACTTGATCATGGCAAAGCCTTAATATATCTCCCCTTGGCGTCTTTTGAATTTTTGTCGCCGTTTTAGATCAAAATATAATTTATGCATTTATTGTTCCTATTTGTTTCCATCTTTTCCTTGGCGAAAAGTGTCAGATCTACTTCAGCATCAAAATTTAAAAAATCTGATGTGGGCACCACATGACTTCCTTATACACTTTTAGAAGTATACATAATGTTAAAAAACATTGTCACTGGACCCGAAACAGTTGGCTAAAAATATTTTTAAAAAATGCATGCATACGTAAAAAAAAAAAAAAAAAAAAAAAAAAAAATAAATAAATAAATAAATTAAAATTGTGCCTTGAGGGGACTCATGTCAAAGTTGTGCCTTGGGGGGGGGACTCATGTCAAAGTTGTGCCTTGGGGGGGACTCTTGTCAAAGTTGTACCTTGGGGGGACTAATGCCAAAGTTGTACCTTGGGGGGGACTCATGTCAAAGTTGTGCCTTGGGGGACTCATGTCAAAGTTGTACCTTGGGGGGACTCATGTCAAAGTTGTGCCTGGGGGGGGGACTCATGTCAAAGTTGTGCCTGGGGGGGACTCATGTCAAAGTTGTGCCTTGGGGGGGACTCATGTCAAAGTTGTGCCTTTTGGGGACTCATGTCAAAGTTGTACCTTGGGGGGACTCGTGTCAAAGCTGTGCATTGGGGGACTAATGTCAAAGTTATGCCTGGGGGGGGACTCATGTCAAAGTTGTGCCTTGGGGGGGGGACTTATGTCATAGTTGTGCCTTGGGGAAGTTTTAAATGTCTAGCTGTTCGGGAAGTTAGTTAAAAATCGTTTGCAAGATTTGTACTGGTAACGCTGCCGAAGGCAGCAGGAACCCTACACAGTTGGCTAAAAGTATTAAAAAATGCATTTTCACCGTGTTCTGATCTAGTCTGAAAGTTTCAAATGTCTAGCTAGTCGGGAAGTTAGTTAAATAATTTTTCTGTTGAATCGCATAAACGCTGCTGAAGGCAACAGGTATCGGAAACAGTTGGCTAAAAATATTTGAAAAATGCATTGTCAACGTGTTCTGAGCCTTTCTGAAAGTTTCAAATGTCTAGCTTGTCGGGAAGTCAGTTAAATTGCAAGATTTGTCTAAACCGTTTCTGAGTTATTACCGTTTTTTGATACATTATGGCCAAAACCTATGTATTTTTGTCATTATGAACCTAATTTTCCTAAATATCTCCAAAACCGAAAATCATAGAAAGTCCAAAAAGGGAGGTGCACAACTAGATGTTATAACAAACCTATGTACCAATTCGCAACTTTCTACGTCCAACCGTTTTTGAGTTATGCGACATACCCACACACACACAGACACACACACATACAGACGTCACGAAAAATCGTGTAAAAACCCTTATATCTCTAAAACGAGAGCTCGTGTTAAGACGACACTTGCAGGTGTGCAACTAGGCATCATGACAGTCACACGTATAAATTGGCAACATCCAGCGATCATTCGTTTTCGAGCAATGTGAAATACAAAATCCATTTCGCAAATCGGGATTACTATACTTCCTTATACATTGTATAAGGAAGTAAAAAATGTCCAGAATTATCAATAAGTAAATACCTTTAATATAATGCTGAATTCGCTTTTATGCCAAGCGTGATTCATCCGTGCTAAAAAAAAAATCTAAATTTGGGGTTTATAAAAAAATGCTATGAAATAAAATTCAGAAGAAGCATGCTAGATTTGTATTATTACTATTTTATTTTAAAGTTATAAAGACGTCATTCACCAATTTAACATTTAGTAAATTTTTATTTTTCGCGTGAAAACATATTTAATTTTATGTTGAATAAATAAATAAATAAATAAATAAATAAATAAAAATCTCGTAAACTTTTTCGGCAACAATTAAAAATTTAAATAGCTTATATTAAGGCAATTACCAGTTTATTATTTTCATATTTTAATTAATTTTAAAAAATCTAACCAAATTTCCGGTGTAAATAGTAGCCTATGTTCTATTCCAGGCTATTATCCATCTCTGTACCAAATTTCATTCAGATCCGTTTAGCCGTTGTGGCGTGATTGAGTAACAAACATCCATCCATCCAAACTTTCGCATTTATAATATTAGTATAGATATTGTATATACTTATTTATTTATTCATTTATTTTTGGCATTAATTCATACTTCTCTTTAATAACTTTAAAATTAAAATAGAGTTTTTAAATAATATCTTTAAACCAATTTTTCGATTGAACTAAAAGATGCGGCGTTAGTTAGATTTTGTCCTGATTAATAAATACTACATTTATGATAAAATCTAATAATCCAGACCAAAATATCCGAACAGATGCAACGATAAATTTTCAACATTTTACAACTATATGAAAACAAAAATATTTGTACGTTCATTCAAAATGATAGATAAAAACTGACAACGAAGTAAAAACAAACTATTGAAAGAAATAGTACGACCTATCCTACGACAACTAAAAAGAAAAACATTGAAATATGTCCATTTGTTTGAAAACTATAAATGTCACACACAGACACACATAGGTAGACAAGGTATTAAAACGCATAATATCCATCTTTTTTAGGTTATACAGCTTTGATGTGAAATCAAAAAGAAAATTCCTTTTCGGCAAGATTAAAGTCAAAGCAAGAATCCTTTACGTTAATGTTACAAAATATTACATATGCATTAACACATAGTTAGCCAATGGCTTTATTCCTACACAATGATTTACGTCGCTATTCTGTTTTCAAGATATTTAATTTTCAAATACAAAAGGGTTTTATTCATTCTACTTAAAGTTTTAGGCTAGATTTATTGGTCAGTAAATGTTTCATTTTTTTTTTTTTTAATTCAAGCTCGTAATCATTCAACAAATAGAAGACATATGTACAATCCCAGCAATGGTGAATCCGGGAGGAGGCTATTGGGCTACAGCCATAGATATAGTAATAAGACATAGATTGATCAGCGAGAGGGAAAGAGTGAGGCTTTTTTTTTCGGGAAAGGTCACTCTAATGGCTGCCTTTCCCCGAGTAAATCACACACAGGAATACACACGGATAATTTAATAAATAAAATTTATGAATAATTTACTTACTAAAGGTGAATGAAAAACTCCAGATACAAATTCATTTTTCTTTTTATTATTTTTTTTGAATACTCTCTAATGGCTGATTTTAGAACTTTTTTTCGGCATGAAAATTTTTTTCTCGATAACATGGGGATGGTAGATCTATATATATTACTATATCTACGGCTACAGCCCCCTCCTCACTTAAGCTGAATTAAAATTAAAAATGTTATTTAAAATCTGTATAACTTTTGGTTCAATATTTGTCTTTTAAAGAAAAAGTGTTAGAAATGTGAAAATGCACTTATGACCATTCTACGGTCAAGTAGGGAGCCTTTATAATCAGTATAAAGGCTCCCTACGGGTCAAGCACTAGTGAGTCTGATATTGCCATGGTCAAGTCAAATACTGTTAAGTTGTAGTTGTTTTTGGATAGTTATTTCATTTAAATTTTTATTGAATTATTGAAAGTTTCATATTGTGTTTTTGTGATTCTTATTGTCAGATGAGTGAAAATTATAAAGTGAAACTGTTTTGGTTCCCATAAGCTGGAACATTAGCATTAACATTAGTTAACATTGGATCATTTGGCCACTACTAAATTTCAATGTTAATTGTTACGAATTTAGTAAATTGTATGATTTGGCAAGATTTTGGTAACAAAACTTGCGATTTAGTAATGAAATTTGGGATTTGACGGCGCAATTTGATAGTTGACGACGAAAATTTTGACTTGGCGGCGAAATTCGTTATTTGACAACAAAATTTAATTTGGCGAGCTTGACGATGGAGAATGGCAGCTTTGGTGTCATTATGTTTTTTTTCCCCTTGAAAACATCATATCTCTTCACAGAGCAATATCATGTTTCCACAAGATAAAAAACCAAAGGAAGCTGGTAACGTATTACTCTCAATTTTAATCGTAAATTTTAAATTCTTGCCTAAATCGGCATTCTAAACTATTTACTACAAACGATGTTTGCGATATTTGTATTAAGATTAACGTATTATTTTAATTATATATTTTTAAATGATTAATTAAAGCGGTTAACATCGTTTTTATGTTTTCAATGATCTTTTTATTTTCATTTGCACGTGACGTAAGCATCAGATTATAAATTTAAGCAATTAAAGCTATAGAAGATGTCGACATCATCACAAATGACGAAAAATAACTTTTTAACTTGTAACTTTTAAGCAATTGAAGTTATCGAAAAAGTTTAAATACAAAAATTGTTCTTTAGGGTAAGGCGGTAATTCACCTGATTTAAAGTTTTTTCCTATTTTCAATATTAAAGAAATTATGGGCAAATGAAAATTTCCACCCCTCACCATTTCCACCCCCTTTCAGCTAAATACTTTATCTACGAACGCGACCGAGATTTTCATTATCCTGACAACATATTCCGAGTTGGTTAAATTTAAATATAAATTACTCCAGTTATCGTGTTCACAACTTAAGGGCCCTCTTCACTCACCGCGGCCGGAGGCCGAAACTAATGTTATTCAATGGGAAATTTTTCTTTACAAATAACTTATTAACTAATACATATTTTTAAATTCTGTTTTCACATTCTGAATATTCACAGCTGTTAAATTGACGGACCTTCTTTTAAAAAATTATTATTTTAATTTTTTATATTTTATTTTGAAGCTGCAATATACGAATTTTCAATATGTGAAATTTTTTCATTTTTTCATTTTGCAATTTCAAAATAAAATATTAAAAATTTAAAAAATACATTTTTAAAAAAGGTCCGTCAATTTAACAGTCTGGAATTTTCTAAATGGGAAAACAGAATTAAAAAATATGTATTAGTTAATAAGTTATTTGTAAAGAAAATTTTCCCATAGAATAACATTGGCTCGTTCATCCGGCGCCGGTGAGTGAAGAGGGCCGTTAACATGGGAAAAAGCGTTCGTGTCGAGGACCATTGCAATAGGTAGATTTCCTTTGTGGAATCTACCTAAAATGAATTTACCTACAAGTCAGCTACAATTTCCCAATTATAGCTAGAACTTTTCTCTATATGGTTGTAGCAAGTAAGCTACCTCAACATTATTGTGTAACGATACATAACTTTTTTACAGTGTTCCATAAAAGTACATTTTACTTTCTCTTACCCATAAGGTAGACGAAGTATAGTTTTAGGGTCAAATTTTTGAACATGAGTTTTTGTTATATTTAAACGTTTTGAGGTCCCTGAATCCGAAAACAATGTTTTTAGCGGTTGGTCTGCGTATGTGTCTCTGTGCCTGTGAGCCTGTGTGTCTGTGTGTTTGTTATCAGCATATCTCAAAAAAAAATTAGTAGGAGAAAGACCAAACTTGGTATTCTAAATGTGTATGATATAGGGATGCTTCACTAAGCTTTTTGTTGATATGAAGCAAATGGTTCGTGTACAGGGACACCCAAGAGTATTCAAATACATTACGTCTATGGGGGAAATTGCAGATGACTAGAGTTTAAGATCTGTAGACTGCACTGATACAAATAAAATGAAAATATACTTTTTATATGCGTAAAAGCATGTCTCGTGTAGAAAATGGTAAGGAAATCGTTCACTGTTCTTTTACAAGGATACGCAAAAGAACTAGATTATAGTGCGACAACAGATGAAAATTGATGAAGCTGTGAGTCTATGTGTGTCTGTGAGTCTGTGTGTCCGTGAGACTGTTATCAGCATATCACAAGAAAAATTAGTATCAGAAAGTCCAAACTTGGTATTTTAAATGTGTATGATATAGGGATGCTTCACTAAGCTTTTTGTTGATATGAAGCAAATGGTTCGTGTACAGGGACACCCAAGAGTATTCAAATACATTACGTCTATGGGGGAAATTGCAGATGACTAGAGTTTAAGATCTGTAGACTGCACTGATACAAATAAAATGAAAATATACTTTTTATATGCGTAAAAGCATGTCTCGTGTAGAAAATGGTAAGGAAATCGTTCACTGTTCTTTTACAAGGATACGCAAAAGAACTAGATTATAGTGCGACAACAGATGAAAATTGATGAAGCTGTGAGTCTATGAGTGTCTGTGAGTCTGTGTGTCCGTGAGACTGTTATCAGCATATCACAAGAAAAATTAGTATCAGAAAGTCCAAACTTGGTATTTTAAATGTGTATGATATAGGGATGCTACACTAAGCTTTACGTTGAGATGCAGCAAATGGTTCGTGTACAGGGATACCCAAGAGTATTCAAATACATTACGTCAATGGAGGAAATTGCAGATGAGTAGAGTTTAACATCTATAGACTGCACTAAACCAAATGAAATGAATATATATTTTTTATATGCGTAAAAACATGTCTCATGTAGAAAATGGTAGGGAATTCATTCTCTGCTCATTTACAGGGCTACGCAAAAGAACTAGTGCGAAAACAGATGCAAATTGATGGAAGCGTATTTTAAGTTGTGCCGTGTATTATTACTATAGGATTATATTTAGGTGCACCATGTTGTTTCTACATAATTTTCAAAAGGTATAGAGGGCTGCAAATAATTAAGCGATAACATTCTTTATTAACAACTTATTATTAGACTAGCCGCCTTCGGCGACCAGCTGGTTCGCGATCCCTGAAAAATCCGACTTTACGAATTTTCCGCTCGGTGGCGCCTGCGGGGCCTTTTTCCCGTTTCAGGATCTAATAACAGCTTATCGATATATCGTGAAAATAGCTTATTGAAAGCGCAGTAAATTCCCGTGCAGTAGCGGCTTCGGCGCCCTCTTCCCTTTTCAATATCTGAAACAGCCTGTTCGCTCACCATGTTATGATCTTTCAAATTTCTGACTTTAGCTAAGTCCCGCTCGGTGGCGCCTGCGGCGCCGTATAACATTTTTCAAAAAGATTTGTGTCTGACTTATCTGTGGTTTTCTCTAAAACTTGCTTAATTCAGGGCTATATATCGTTAAAAATTATTAGTACAAATGTGAGCGAAAATCTGAATTTCAAACTCTGTAAAATATAAAAGAATAAAAATTTTCTGGTTTTTCCGTAGTTTTCTCCGAAAGTTTCGTACAGAATTTGAACGGCTTATTTCATTTTAATAGCCTGCAATAAAAATACTTTAAAATACTAAGTTTGGTTAAATTTCGATTAAAAAAAAAAAAAAAAAATGTTGTTGCCACCACAAGTCTTTCTTCTATATTTTCCTATACAAATTCACTCAGTAACAATATTTAAAAAAAAAAAAAAAAAAATCCAATTTTTTTTTCGTTAAAAGTAAAAAAAAATCGATAACTTTGTTTTAAATTATCACAGATTTATAGTTCAACCATTCGTTTTAAAGGCATTGACGAGACCTTTCGAAAGATACCCATCTTGAAAATGTACTCCCCTCGAGGGGGACTTCCCCCCCAGGGGGGGTGGCGAGGCTCCTACACATACAAAATTTTTCTCCCAGTTGGCTATCTCTATTATAAATAATTCTTGTAAATTTCATAATGATTACTAAAAAATAATTCTCTTCATGCACATTTATACAAAATTTTGTCCTATATCACCATGTTAAAAATTTAGAAAAAGGAGGATGGCAACGCAACCTGTAAGACAATTTTTACCAAAAGTTGATAGGCACTAATTTATGTCAAGGCGCAACTACATATCATCTTGTATGAAATTCTGTGCAGTAGTTCCTGAGATACAGTTGCCACAAAATTTTGTCACACACACACAGACTGACAGACAGACAGTCAGACATTTTCTAAAAATGGTCAAATCGTGTTCTACAGCTCTCAAAATATGTAAATCCGTCAAAAACCCGAGGTCGAAAATTTTTACGAATCCAATACTTTCTTCTATTGAATATAGAAGAAAGTAAAAAGGGGGGGGGGGAATCAATATTATTCTGTTAAAAGTAACTCATTAACAGATGAAATTGGTGAATGGTGTCATTAACAGATGAAATAAAAATGAATTTAAATAAATATAATATGTCTATTTATTTTATTTTTAAAGCTATACTTTAGATTTTTTAACTGCATACAGGTGAGCCATAATGAGGGGCAATTTCAAAGTTCTGCTTTTGATCGATTTTAAATAGAAAAAATTCAAAAACTGCTTTTTTTATTTCCAGTATACTTTGTCACGTGGGCGAAAAACAAAAAAGCAATTTTTCCCGACCTCTAGCACCTGGCACTGAAGAATCTTATTCTCTCTTCTCTGTCAAGGTCAGTTGCAAGAGTTTCAGAATTTCATCGAAAACTGCCGCGATACTGAAAATTAAAAAAATTATAACTCATTCAGTTTTTGAAATTTTCTCTCAATCTTTTGGGTATTCAATTGTTGAAGCGAGATCTATATACAAAAAAAAAAAAAAAAAAAAAAAAAAAAAAAAAAAAGAAAGAAATGATTTATCTCTAAACACTTTTGAGTTATAAAATGTTTTGTGAAAAAATCGATGTTTCGTAAAATCTACAAATATGGATCGCTAATTCGTATTTTGTAAAAATGTTTATATGGTTCGAAAGAGGATTAAATGTCCTTTCCAAATATACCAGTTATTAAGAAATGGAACAGTTACTCGGTCGTACAGGGCGTTTCAAAAAAGACAATCGAGAAAAAGAGAAATTTTCGACCCTTTTTAAAACTTTTTCAAAAAATATAAAAAATCCGTATTAAAAAAAAAATTGTACCGTAAGAATTGGTAATAAATGCTCTTTCTCGTGGTACAGGTGTATTTTCGATATTTCCAACAGATCGGCAGCAATCGCTTTAGAAACCCGCGAAATTTTTCTCTCTCTGCTTTCTCTTTTCAGGAACACGCTGAAGGGCGAAAATTACGATCCCCTCGCTTTTTAATTAGGCATTGGTCGACGTTTTAATTAATATCTCCGGAACTAATTAAAATTTTTAAATTCTGTTTTCACTATCAACTCGGGAAGGCTTCTGAGCACCCGAATGTCAAATTTTATACTTCTGCGTTCAGTAGGGGCTGAACGTATAGATGCACAGACAGACAGACAGACAGACAAACATCTTCTTTTATTATTATAGACTTTCATTACTAGTGGATCTGTAGATCAGGAGCCTCAACGTCCTATTTACGTCAGACATTATTCAATAGATCATTTTTATATATTCCTTATTATATAATCGTATATATTGATTCGATCGACTTGTTACCATAATCAGATACATTCCTGGGGGGGGGGGCTGCAGCCCTCCTCAACTCCCCGCTGTATCTCTATTTGTATATCTTATAAAATGTTACGGAATTGTAAATAATTGCATTTATTTTTGTATAAATTCTTTTAAAGAGGTTTAGTAAAGTTAATAAAATGCTAACTTGGTGCATTTCTAGTCGTTTTAGCGTTAAAATAGTCTAATTTTCCCTTAAAAACGCATTAAAAAGCTTCAATAAGGGAAGAAATGGATTTGGCGCCAAATTTGGCGACTGTTTCCCTCCTTGGCGATTTTTTTGGCGACATTGGCGAGAAAATCTTTATTAGGGATATACGAAATATGGAAGATCTAATCTCATTATGAGATACGAGAATTTTCCAGAACAGTCTGTGTTCGATTGAAAAGTATAAAAGGAGCATTTTTTCGCCAAGGCGGTCAGTCTCAGATCTGCGTCAGTTTCGTCAAATGCTTGCTTTGCTTTGAGCCACTTTAGATGAGACTTTCTTTATGTGTTATTGCTAAACAGTTTGTACTGTTGTTTTGCTGTTAACGGCTGTTGTTTAAGCTGTGTTTACTGGTTGAATTGAAGCTGATACTTGGTTTATAGACCTGTATTTTTCTGGAACTTTCTGTGAATACATCACTGAATTTTTCCAAGTTTCGCCTTTCATTCTCGGACAACTTACGAACCCCCAAGTACGCAACAATATGTATTCTTAATAAACGACGGTCTTGTATTATTTCCCTGAAATTCATAAATACCAAATTTCATAACTACCGAATTTCATACAAAAAAAATTACATAGCATATCGGAAATATTTTGCGTAACCTTTAAACTAATTTCCAATTCTATGCCCACAATTATCAACAGGAAAACATGCTTTTAAAATTCTAATAAAATTTCATAATATTTGATGGGGTGTAACCATGTTAAAATAAACTTTTAAGAAACATCGACTATAGACCGTAATAGTACGAAATTATTTTATGTATCCCGGAAAAGTAGCCACAGTCATTATAAACGCCAATAATAAGAATAAACCTAACTAATTATTACGCATTAATTTTTCAAACTAATTTGACATCATTTGGATGATTACAGTACATACTCGGAATTATTTTTTGTGGTCCCATAAATTATTTAGTCTATATATAACCTTTTTTAAGAGTAAACATAATTTTAAGCATCTTTATAATGTATTTTAATTTTATTAAGTTCAATTCAGCATAAACGCATTAAAGTGCGCGCTTAAATAAAAGTTTGTCCATTGGCTCCAATGTTACGAAATTCTTTCTTGTGTCTCTGTAAACAAACCATAAACATCGTATACACCAGTAAAAACTATTCAGTTTATTTTGCGTTTAAAATTAATAATTGTTCCAAATTTAACATCGATTGGATGACTACGTGACATTGTCAAAACACTTTTGTAAGGTCCTGTACATTAATTAGAAAGCTTAAGAGCACATATTTTCTTCAAACAACATGAGTTTAAGCATCTTACTCTCGTACGCTAGTTTCATTTTCTTCATTGCAAAGTAATGATATTAAAATGCGTTTAAAAGAAATTCACCCCATACGCCGTAATGTTAAGTATTTTGGCGTGTCCCTATACACAGTTTATAAACAATATAGCAATAAAAATTATACAGCTACTTATATGCAAAACTGGAACGTGTGCGCCAATTTGCAAGTCAATCGAAGGACTTTTGCGGCCGCTATTGCGGTACATACAAATTCTTCCCATAGCCCGTAATGATAGAAAAACTTTGGCGTGACCCTGTACACGAACTACAAATGGAATACACACTCAAAACTATACAGCTAATTTCGTGGGGATCATGGACATGTGTACCAAATTTCAAGTCAATAGCGTGATATTTGCGGCCGCTATCGCACGGCAGACAGACAGACGGACGGACAGACGGAACACAAAATCCTTTTGAGTCTCAACAGAGGGCCTCCACTGACGTTTCGGCAAGAATTGGAAGTCAATAGCTTGATTTTTCCGTTGGCTATCGCGGTACATACGTATTCTTCCCATAGGCCGTAATGATAGAAAAACTTTGACGTGTCCCTGTACACGAACTACAAATAGAATACACACCTAAAACTATACAGCTAATTCCGTTGGGCTCATGAATATGTGTACCAAATTGCAAGTCAATAGCGTGATTTTTGTGGTCGCTATCGCGATACATACAAATTCCTCTATTAGGCCGTAATGATAAGAAAAACTTTGGCGTGTCCCTGTATACGAACTACAAATGGAATACATACCAAAAACTATACAACTGATTTCATGGGGCTCATGAACATGTGTACCAAATTTCAAGTCAATAGCTCTATTTTTGAGGCCGCTACCGCGATACATACAAATTCCTCCCATAGGCCGTAATGATAAGAGAAAGTTTGGCGTGTCCCTGTATACGAACTACAAATGGAATACATACCAAAAACTATACAGCTGATTTCGTGGGGATCATAAACATGTGTACCAAATTTCAAGTCAATAGCGCTATTTTTGCGGCCGCTATCGTGATACATACAATTTCCTCCCATAGGCCGTAATGATAAGAAAAAGTTTGGCGTGTCCCTGTATACGAACTACAAATGGAATACATACCAAAAACTATACAGCTGATTTCGTGGGGCTCATAAACATGTGTACCAAATTTCAAGTCAATAGCGCTATTTTTGCGGTCGCTATCGCGCGACAGACAGACAGACAGATAGACAGACACACAGACACAGCCCAAAACCGTTTTGAGTCTCAACAGAGGGCCTCCACTGACGTTTCGGCAATTATAGATAGATAGATTGGAAGTATATTTTACCATGTCCTGGAAAGCTGCTCAGGAACTGAAATGAATTCCTCATAGACATATGATAAATAACGTATGTTTTTAAGCTAAATATTCACAGCTTATTTTTTATATATTTACACGTTTTGAGGGTTCCTGATTACCGAAGTCAAGTTTTTTTAATTTTTGGTCTTTGTCTGTGTCTCTTTGAGTAACTCAGAAATGTATAATTTCAGGAGATCCAAAAGCTGTATTTTCAAATTTATATAAATATGTTGCTGGAAAAGTTTGATCAAGACTGATAAAATTGAAAAAATGTTCCGTGTGAAATTGTCCCAACAATTTTAAGTGAACTTTTAATCTTAAAAACAGATTTAAATTATATATAAGTGTAGGTGCAGTAATGAAACGGGTGTTAAGGGGGACGGTAGCCCCTCACACAGAACTAATTATCACATAAAACTCTTCCGAAGTGTAATGTGAATTGTTTTAACGTATTTTTGCGTAACATTACTCGTTATCTTATCTGTTAATCTTCAATCTGTATTTAAATATTAAATTTCAGGGTAAGAGAAAGGTGTGAGTGAAACACCAGATTATTTACTTTCTCTTACCCATAAAACAGAGAAAGTATTGTTTTAGGATCAAATTTCCGAACTTGAGTTTTTGCTATATTTACACGTTTTTAGGTCCCCTGAATCCCAAAATCATGTCTTAATCGAAAGGTTTGCGTGTGTGTGTGTGTGTGTGTATGTGTGTGGTCTGCGTGTGTGTCTCTGTGCCTGTGAGCCTGTGTGTCTGTTATCAGCATATCTCAAGTACAAATAGTAGCAGAAACTCCAAACTTGGTATTCTAAATGTGTATGATATAGGGATGCTACACTAAGCTTTTCGTTGAGATGAAGCAAATGGTTCTTGTAGGGACGCCCAAGAGAATTCAAAAACATTACGTCTATGGGGGTAAGTGCTGGTAAGTAGAGTTTAGCATCTATAGACTGCACTAAACCAAATGAAACGAATATATATTTTATATGCGTAAAAACATGTCTCATGTAGAATGTGGTATGGAAATCATTAACTGTTCGTTTTCAGGGCTACACAAAAGAACTAGATAAAAGTGCGACAGTAGTTGCAAATTGATGGAAGTGTATTTCAGGCTGAGCTACGTATTTCTACTATTGGATTATATTTAAGTGCCCCATGTGATGTGTACATACCTTTCAGAAGATATACATTGCTGCCAATATTTAAGCAATAACATTCTTTTTCGTTGTTAGTGGAAGGGCTTTACAGTGATATTTTACCATGTCCAGGAAAGCTGTTCGGGAACTGAAATGAATTCCTCATAGAGATATGATATTTAATGTATGTTTTTAAGCTAAATATTTATCGCATGTTTTTTGTATATTTACACGTTTTGAGGCTTCCTGATTACCATAGTGAAGTTTTTTAACGTTTCATCATTGTCTGTGTCTCTTAGAGTGATTTAAAAACGAATAATTTTAGGAGCTACAAATGTTGTATTTTGAAGTTAATATAAGTTTGTTGCTGGAAAAGTTTGATCAAGATTGATGAGTTTCAAGGAATGTTGCGTGTGAAAATCGTCTGAATAATTTTAAATGAACTTTAAATTTAATAACAGATTTAAATTCTATATAAATGTAGCTGCATTAATAAAATGGGGGTTTGAGGGGGTCGGTTGCCCCCTCACACAGAACTTATTATAATATAAAACTCTTCTGAAGCCTAATTTGATGGTGTTAGGGATTAAGGTCGATTGACAACACTGGGGTCCTAGGCCTGAGAGGGAGTGCCTTCCGTGGAGGTCTTTCTAAGGGGTCCTAGCCCGTATTTACGCAAGTTTCGGAGGAAACCACGGAAAACTCCGAACGGCTAGGCCGACGAGCGCGACCGGGGATCGAACCCGGCACCTCACGTCTACCAGCTTTGAGCGCAGAACCGCTCAGCCGCTGGTGGGCACAGCAAATTATTTTTTAATAACCGAATTAAATTCTGTATAAATGCAGGTGCATTAATGAAACGAGGGGTTGAGGAGGGCCAGAACTAATTATCATATAAAACTCTTCCGAAGCCTAATTTGAATTGTTTAACATAGGCTTACATAACAGTAGTCGTTTTCTTACCTCTTAATCTCCAACCTGTATTTATAGTATTAAATTTCAAATTAAGAGAATGTCGTGTGAGTGACACACTAGATTATTTAAAAGATATTCCTGCCGAAATATAGCCTCAAAGTTACGCCTAATTCGGAAAAAAAGTAGAATACATGCAAAAATCATAATATTACTAATTGAAATCCCGAGTCGATGTCAAAGATAGATAAAAATTTGAAATTTATTTCGTAGTAAGGTAAGATTCCGGTTAGTCGTCTTTGTTTTAGAGTAATAAATTGTGGCGGACTGACAAAATTAAGGCGGTCGACCACTTGCTTTTCTGGCAAAACATAATATTTCAAATGCTAGTAATTCTCGATGATAATAGGAATCCGAATTTATTATTCCTTATACAATAACTAGAAGGTATATACACGGAGTTGCCCAGGTTGAAGAAATGTTTATAGAATTTTGAAATCAATGAAAGAATCGAACAGTGGTGTAGAATGGAAAGAGAAATGCATGAAACATTTCTCAGAGTTAGGTAGATTCCTTATAGGAAATCTACCTATTCCACTGGTCCTCATTACACGATTTCTGGAAAATTTCTTCATATCTTCACCGATCATGATCTCTGGAACTCAAAACCACCCTTCGTTCAAAAGTTTATATACATATAGGTATATATATACGCATATGTATAACGCTTTTTGTCATGTTAAGTTGTGAACACGAAAACTGGAGTAATTTTTATTTAAATTTAACCAGCTCGGGATATGTCGTCAGGACAGTAAAAATCTCGGTCGAGTTCGTAGATGGGGGTATTCAGTTTAAAAGAGGTGGAAATGGTGGGTTTTCATTTGCCCATAATTTCTTTAATAATGAAAATAGGAAAAAACTTATACTTAAAAACTTGTATTTAAACTTTTTCGATAGCTTCAATCGCTTAAAATTTACAAGTTAGAAAGTGACTTTTCGTCAATTGTGATGGAGCCGAATTTTTCTATAGCTTTAATTTCTTAAATTTATAATCTGATGCTTACGTCATGTGCAAACGATAATATAATAATCTCGTGTGTCACTCACACGACTTTCTCGTACCATGAAATTTAATACTATAATTACAGGTTGAAGATTAAGAACTAAGATAACGAGAACTGATATGTAAACCTATGTTAAAACAATTCAAATTAGGCTTTAGAATAGTTTTATATGATAATTAGTTCTGTGTGAGATGGGCTACCGCCCCCCTCAAACCCCGTTTCATTACTGCAACTACATTTACATTGCTCGACATTGAAAATGCAACACGAAGAAGGAATGATAATAACGGAATGAAATTTGATGGACACATGCATTATAGTAGGAAGAACAATTGATTAAAATTTCAGGAAATTTGGAATAATATGTACTGAGAAAACAGTATATAAAGCAGCGACCTCTGTGAGCAATAACAGCACATATCTGCCTAGGCATTGAATCGAACAGCGATTGGATGACATGTACGGGTAGAGCACTTCATGAAGTTTTAGCACGATGCCACAATTCATCGATCGAAGTTACTGGTGAGTGGTGGGGGGGCCAGTCACTTTTCTACGATTAAACAGTCATTTTCATCGGTGCGAGATCAGAAGAACGCGCTGGCTAGAGCAACAGTCGAACACATTCGGCATCAATGAAGGTCCAGACAATATGGACAACTTGCGGTCGTGCATTGTCCTGCTTAAATGTTGCACTTCGGAGGCCTTGAACATAGGGCAGAGCTATGGGCCTTAACTCGTCAGAAATGTAATGGCTGGTATTCAGAGTGGCGGGAATGAAAACAAGAGGTGACCGGGACGTGTATCCAATGGTACAACATACCATCAATCCAGGTGTATCCAATGGTACAACATTGGCTAAGCCAGGCGATGCATGATGTAATTTTTTTTTTAATCTCCCTGTTCAATGGTACAACATACCATCAATCCAGGTGGTGACTCCGTATGCGGCTACCAAAATTCTGATTACCCTCAAAACTGCATCACTGATATGGGCGTCATTAATGTGTGATCAACGATGAACCTGGAAGCAGGAATGGCGTGAAATCACTTTTCAGACAAATCACAATCCTGTTTACAGCATCAAGATTCCCTTATCCGTCTTTAACGGCATTATGAATAATGCACATTGCCAGCTGGGATTCGACATCATCATACTGTCCATCATTTGCAATCATGTTATGGGTTCCCATTGGATACACGTCTCGATTACTTCATGTTCGTATTCTTGGCACTCTGAACAGCGGCCATTATAAATTTCTGATAAGTTAAGGCCCGCCCCTCTGCCCTGTATTCCAGGCCTCCGTAGCGCAAAATTTAAGCAAGATAACGCACGACCACAAGTTGTTTGCATTGTGCGGACCTTGTTTGATACAGAATGTGTTCGACTGTTGCTCTGGCCAGCGCGTTCTCCTGATCTCGCCCCAATGAAAATGACTGTTTAATCATCGAAAAGCGACTGGCCCCCCACCACTCACCAGTAACTTCGATCGATGAATTGTGGCATCGTGTTGAAGCTTCATAAAGTGCTCTACCCGTACATGTCCTCCAATCGCTGATCGATTCAATGCCTACGCAGATGTGTGCTGTTAATGCTCACAGAGGTCGCTGCTTTATGTACTGCTTTCTCAGTACATATTACTCCAAATTTCCTGAAATTTTAATCAATTGTTCTTCCTACTATAATGTATGTGTCCAACAAATTTCATTCCGTTATTATCATTCCTTCTTGGTGTTGCATTTTCATTGTCGACCAGTGTATATAGAATCAAGGAACGTGGTTGCGTTCCGCCCCGTCACGCTGAAACAAACAGTAAGAAAAAGAAATGAAATTTACAAAATAGGAAAGTCAATGGTGAAACGCTACAAGTGTATATTATGTCGACATAGCATCTCGGACTTCTCGACTAGCTGTATCTCAGCTCCCTGACCCCCAAGACTTATGATTTTTTGCATAGACCTTGAGCATACCATTTGGACAAAACATATAGATTTGCATGTCGATCAGAATTAAGGGGCCTGAGTTATATAACTTTGAAAACCCGAAATTTGCCGGTTACATTCTTCTGCTTCTCCTTGTTAAGATTCACAGCGATTGAGCCTAAATTTCTACAGCTATTGAGCTGAAATTTTGTATGGACATTCCTTCTGACCTGTACTACTGCCTTTTGCAATCAAAAAATATTTTGGTCAATATATAGGGTAGTTATTTTCAATTTTGTAATTATTAACCCAAGAATTTCGTGAACTCATCAAGAGATGGCGCTCGATTTCAATGAATTTAATTTTGTCATTTAATAAGACATTAAAATATTAATAAATTCTGTTTTTATTTTTAGTGCTAGAGGCCTATTTCAGTCGGTACAATTGTCGAATTTTTATAATACACTCTTAATAGTGCTAAGGGCCTATTTCAGTCGGTTTATTGAATGAGGATTTATTGAATGAAGTCCCCCCAAGGCCCAACTTTGACATGAGTCCCCCCTAGGCCCAACTTTGACATGAGTCCCCCCCAAGGTACCCCTATTTCAGTCGGTACAGCGTTGTCGAATTTTTATAATACACTCTTAATAGTGCTATGGGCCTATTTCAGTCGGTTTATTGAATGGGGATTTATTGAATGAAGACCCCCAAGGCCCAACTTTGACATGAGTCCCCCCCCAGGCCCAACTTTGACATGAGTCCCCCCCAATGTAGCCCTATTTCAGTCGGTACAGCGTTGTCGAATTTTTATAATACACTCTTAATAGTGCTAAGGGCCTATTTCAGTCGGTTTATTGAATGGGGATTTATTGAATGAAGTCCCCCCAAGGCACAACTTTGACATGAGTCCCCCCCCAGGCCCAACTTTGACATGAGTCCCCCCCCAAGGTACCCCTATTTCAGTCAGTACAGCGTTGTCGAATTTTTATAATACACTCTTAATAGTGCTAAGGGCCTATTTCAGTCGGTTTATTGAATGGGGATTTATTGAATTAAGTCCCCCCAAGGCACAACTTTGACATGAGTCCCCCCCCAGGCCCAACTTTGACATGAGTCCCCCCAAGGTACAACTTTGACATGAGTCCCCCCAAGGCCCAACTTTGACATGAGTCCCCCCAAGGCCCAACTTTGACATGAGTCCCCCCCAAGGTACAACTTTGACATGAGTCCCCCCCCAAGGCACACCTTTGACATGAGTCCCCCCCAAGGCACACCTCCCCCTCATTGGGAAAAAGAGAAAAAACGTTGTTTTGCGGCTATAAGACAGTTTGGACTTCCAACGTTATTTGTTACAGTATCTGCAGCTGAAACACATTGGTTTGATTTAATGAAAACTTTATCATGGAATTTAGATCGTCACGAATTAACTAAAGAAGAATTTGTCGATATTAACAAGTTTAGCAGTAGGCCTCTGGCACTAAATTAAAATCTGTTAATGTCAGATTTTCATGTTTTAAATAATGAAATAATGTCGTGTCTGTATATATATATTTTTTTTCCCCCCATCTTGAACCGTTTTTAACATGGTTAGCTGATATTTAAATTCGCGACAAACCTTCTGTATGAATGATGGGATGCAATGGAGAAATTTGGATATTTCTGATTTAGTGTGTCTCGCGCATATAAGGTTGATTAAAAATATGGGTGACCAATTTCTGAGCATCAGAAATTTTTATTGAATTACGTTATTTACATGAAATTTTCGATGTGGTTTCCTGTAGCATAGTACACTTTATGTAAACATTTAGGCCAAGCCAAAAGAGCTTTTTCGATCATTTTTGGGGGTATTTTTTCAACTTCCTCTTTGATTGCTTTTTGAAGCCCTTGAAGTGTTCTTACTTTATAGTTTAATAGTTTTTTATAGTTTTTTTAAAGTATCCCCATAAAAAATAATCGGAAGGAGCACAGTCAGGGGATAATGCTAGCCATTTCTCAGGAGGAACAACATTTATTTATCTTTTTACTTTCAGCCATTTTATAGTTGATTTTGCAGTATGACTTGGTGCAGAATCTTGGTGAAAAACAAAGTTTCCTTGAGGGTTAAAGACGTTTACTTTTTTTTTTTTTTTTTTACTTTTTTTTTTTTTTTTTTACAAAAATGGATTGAAATAAATTGAAAGACATTTTTTTTCTTCAAATTTTAAAAATATTTAGAAGAAACATGTTTATTAATAAGAAAAATAATTGATAAATTTGGATTTCGTAATAAATAAATGCTTAAAGGACGCGCTAAATAGGCTTTTAACAAAAATAATGCGGCGGATTAAATAAAAGAGCGATTCGTTAAGTTTATAAAATTACGAATGATAGAAGAAAACATATAATTAAATTCCGATCATATATTATGTAAGAGAAATATTATCATGGAAAAATTCCAATTTGACATTTTTATGTTTCTATGAGTTTTGAAGTCTTCTGAATTCATTTTTCATTTTTTATAATAGCTAGCAGGCTACGCCCGCTTCGCTGGTTACTATTTTTAAAAGAATCACTATAGTTAATGAATTCTCAAAATTGCATTAATTTTTATCATGCGAAAAAAAAAAAAAAAAAAAAAAAAAAGGAGAGAGAGAGAAAAAAATTCGGATTGGAAAAAATGTCAAATCGGGTCACCACTGTCTTCGGCAGCACAGCCAGTGGTGACCACAGCCGGCAGTGCAGGCAGTGGTAGGCATTGTGCGCTGCTCGCGCGCATTTATGTTCGATAATCTTAATGAATCACTATATTATCGTAAGGGTAGAACATAAATATAAAGTACAAAAAAAGAAAAAAAAAAAAGAAAATGTAAAAAGAAATCTTCTCCCCTTCGTGGAATAACCGGTCCTGGTCCCCACAGACTGCGGCAGCGTATACAGGCGCGCACCTTCACTTAACTTTCCCGCCCCTCTTAATTATTTTAGACTTTAAAAAATACTCGCAATCGTTCTCTGGGGCTTTTAAACCTAATAATACTAATTCCCAACATTCTATATGAATTTCTTTATTTTTACCCCTGAGCCCACCCCCCTTCCCGCCCCTCTTAATAATTCTGTACTTTCGAAAATATTCGTAATCGATTTATCGGGCCTCAAAACCTAACAAAACTAATTTTCAGTGCTCTAACTCTTATTTATATATTTTTGCCCTTTCACCCCCTCACAGAGCTTAAATAACAGCTGACAACATAAAAATCACAGCACAAACGATACCATAGCACAAACGATACCCCTTTTATAGCCTGCCATTAATTCAGAATTTTACAGTAACTTCCGTAATAATAGAGTTACAGCTTGGAATGGGTATATCGATACTAAAGGTTTTTTCACCAAGGTCGTCAAAATAGTTGTCAAGGAGTGATAAAGTCACCAAATTCGTCGCCAAGTAATTCTATTTGACTTGACCACAGCAACTCCAAGATCACCAGTGCTTGACCATAGT
This sequence comes from Salticus scenicus, assembly GCA_963930645.1. Lineage (NCBI taxonomy): Eukaryota > Metazoa > Arthropoda > Arachnida > Araneae > Salticidae > Salticus > Salticus scenicus. The sequence goes on from OZ005649.1 coordinate 290,572,543, forward strand.
AAGTGTTAAAGCTACCTAAGGAAAATCACCTTTTCCTTCTGCTTTCTAAAAGAACTAGTGTTACCAGCGGACGCCAGTAAATTAAATATTCACACTTTTACCTTCAAGCGGTTACTCAATTGAATAACACGTAATGCGCTTTTCTGAAACTTAAATAGTAGTAAAAAAGAGCACAGCTACGTTGAATATTATTCACGAAAAGAATCCATTTGGAAAATACAAAAAAACTTTATTCCCAATGGAAAAAACCTACTGCTCAAAAACAGAAAATTACTTATTCTAAAAATTTTAATACACATGAGCTCTCGATTGAACGAGACCACGTATCTTATTTTTTTAACCAACCTTCCCATCCAATAATAATAATGTGCATAAAGTAAATAATAGACATAATAATACATTTTCAACATCCTCCCACCTTTTGATTGTAAATAATAATCAAAACATAAAACTATTATTCAAAACAAATCTAATACAAAGATGGCAACATTACTTTTGAAAAACATAAAAATGAAAAAGTAAAATAAATAGTAGAATGATCAACAATATCTAATATAATCTACAAGTTCAGTTTTTCCGGCACTTTAATTCTTCTGACAACTCTACTAAACTTCATTTGCTCACTTGTAGTACTGTCCGAAACTTTGGAGATGTTATTTGATTCTTTAACTTTACTGAGAGTCATCGGTGTGGACAGATCATCAGAGGATATTATCTCTATGGGATAAACTCTTTGAATCTGGCGTAAGAGCTCCTTTTGGGAAGTTTGCACTTTAACAAGTCGTACCTGTCCGTCTTTACCTGGTATAACTTCAGTCATACGACCTAAAGGCCAGTAGATTCTCTTTTTATTATCGGCTCCCACCATAACAATTTCGCGGACAGTAACGGTATGTTTGGCTTGTTTTTCGCTTTTTCGTAGAATAAGAATACCAAGATACTCAGATCTAAAACGGCTTCGTAAATCTTTGAGAATGGTTTGTCTGTATTTGAGCCTTTTACACAAAAAATTTTGCTAAACAGCATTCAAATCAGGAAGACTGCATTCATGCATATCTTGGGTGAATATCGATGGCGAAATAGGTTTTACAGTATTCTTTTCACAGATGTAAGAGGTCTTGAGTTGATTACCCTCTCACACTCAGCTAAAACCGTCATCATTTCTTCGTAATCGAGACGCGCCAGTCATAGCTCTTTTCAAGAGATCTTGTAGAATTCAAATTAATTTCTCCCACAATCCGCTCCACGAAGCAGCAGTTGGGGGATTGAACTTCCAATCAATAGAGTTGACAACTCCATGTTTTCGTATGCGATCCCAGTCTAGTTTCTTGAAATAGTTGGCTGCTCCGACAAAATTTGAACCATTGTCACAGTATGCAGTAAAGCATCTTCCTCTGCGAGCTGTAAATCTTCTAAAGGCCATTAAGAATACATCTGCTGAAACAGCAGAAACAAGCTTGAAATGGACTGCTCTGTATACTGCGCAAGCAAAAATGAAAACCCAGCTTTACTTGTTATACTTGAGAAATAATGGCCCAGCCATATCAACACCAATTATCTGAAAAACTGCAGCATCTTTAACTCTGTTTTCTGGAAGTGGAGGACTGATTACTTCTAAGTTCTTTGACCACAATCTTTTGAATACAGTGCAGTTTAGTTTCCATGCCTTTTCTGTCGTTACTACGCTCTGTATTTGTGTGATGCATACGGGAAGAAATACTTTACGCTTTGCTTATATTTCGGCATACCTTTATCTTGATTAACTACAGCACAGATTCATTACACTAACGCATATTATTTACATAGTTATATACAATCTAATATAGAAACAAGTAGTTAAAATAGCCATTATGGCTTAGCTGCGTGTTAGCTGAAACCTAAACCAAAACTGTCTAGTCTTTCAGTTCAGTTGACGGTTGCTATTGCAACTGCGTTTTTCAGAAATGTTCATGGTTACAGTTAATACAGTTTATACACAACACCTCCTCTCCCCTTAAAGATCAAGTCTTTGAGGGGGGGGGGTCTACAAATCCTCCCAGAACGCCGTAGCGTGGCTCCTGGATTTTGTGGCACTTTCGGTGAACTCACACTCTTTCACTGCTGGTGGTGCAACTGGTGAGTCTCCAGCCGGAACATTTTCAGTTGGTGCCGATCATCTGGTTGAAGTTTCCGTAGTTGTTTGTAGGGCTGGAGTATTTATCAATATATCCCCAAATATCAATATTTTTTAATATCGCAATAACGATATTAAAGATCTAGCTCTGCTGATATATCCCTCTAACGATATTTCTTAGCGCACACTGAACGATCGATCGAAGCGCCGATAAATAATGTTCCCCACTAGCACCTATCACCAGTCACCACGCTTGGAATAAAGAGAACGCCGAATAGCTTATTCACCGTGTTTTCTAAAAAAACAAACAAACCGTTTGGCTAGCGGAAGTGACGCAATCCCTTGTGCGCGCCACAAACCTGCATCACCGCGCGCCAAGCAAAGCCCGAAAAAAAAGAGACCTGAATAGCTTATACTAATGCAACCCCCTTTTTCCCCTCCTATTACTCACTGACTAAAACTCCCAACCCCAAACAATCCTTCCTCTCCAATCCTCTCTTTCCATACCGCATTGTATCTACTTTCTTTATCTTTATTCGTGTTATCTACCAAATCGAAAATATCACTGTCCGAAAAGTCAATGATATTCATCAGGAAAATTAAACTATCGCAGTATATTGACTTCCCATAGTATATTGACTTCTTACAGTACATTGACTTCTCATTCTACATTCATGCATTTCCCTGGCTCTAAACGATAATATGAAAGAATTTATACTACCGTTAGTATAAGTTCTTTGATAATATTGCATATCATCGCTCGTGGATCGTAGGTGTAATACCACAGACAGGCGATATAAAAACAAACGCTTATTATGACGAATGAAAACAATATCTTTTGTTTTAGCTCATTTCCTGCTATTGGTTCATTGATATTGGTTTATTTCAAAGTATCGATATCTTCTGGCCAATAAGATGCGACATGTGTTTAACTCGCTTTGGGCTCAGTGATGCCAGATTGGGGATTTTGTCCCCATTTTGGGGATTTTGAGGCTTTTGGACCAAATGTTTGTGGGGACTTTTTTGGGGAATTCTAAAATTTTTGGGGACAAATCTGGGGAGTTCTTCAACTCTCTGTCAATGTTGGTAACGTAATGATTTATCCCTACGACTAGAGACTTTCAATATCTTTATTGGTATTTGGGGATTTTTTTTTTTTAAATTGCCTTCTTTTGGGGAAAAATCTGAATTTTTATCACAGAAAAATCTGCTTGATATTTTTTTTTGAAAAAATTTTTATCTCCCGTTTTTAGTAGAAATCAAATTGGGGATTTTTTCGAAAAAAACCTCCTGAATTGGGGAAATTTGAAGACCTGTTTGGGGAAATAATTTTCGACCATCTGGCATCACTGTTTGGGTTGTACATCAGTCAGATAGCTCCCTTTCTCCTTTCCCATGTTATCCAATGGGATTTTCGTTGCTTCTTTTTATAAAAATATCTCATTCAAAAATGAAGTTTTTCGAATTATGTTTTTTGAATATTGCTCTTTGAACGGGTCGCCTTTTAGCTTGGTGAACAATTTTTCGAAAAAATTAATTTAAATATTTTATTTCAATAAGTAAATTATGGACTCTAAGTGTGGATCTCTAAGTAAAATATTTAAATTTATTTTTTCGAAAAATTGCTCACTAAGCTAAAAGACGACCTGTTCAAAGAGTAATATTCAAAAAACAGAATTCGAAAAAGTTCATTTTTTAATAAAATATTTTTATAAAACGACGCGACAAAAATCCCATTGGATAACATGGGAAGGGAGAAAGGGTGCTATCTGACTGATGTAAAATAAAGTTTTATCTTCAGTAATTTTACAGTGACAGTTTCTTTATAGAATTATATAATATTGGATAGTTTATTACTTTTTATGTAGCATTTATTTTTTCTCTTTCCTTTTCTTTCTTTCTTTCTTTGTTTCTTTTTTTTTTTTTAAGCCGTACATGTAATTGCAAAATGAGTTACTTTAAGTAACAAAATGAAACTTTAACATAATTTTGTTTAAATAATATAATTTTTTTACTGACAATGTATACATATATATATATCTAATTCAATTTTCAATTATTGTGAAACTATTACGAATGTGAATTGAACACATATACATTTAAAAAATATTGTAATGATTTGGTAAGCAGATACAAAAATAATTAGTATGCTGTGGCCACCAGAAAACTTTCTTCTATATTTTCCTTTACAAATTCACGCAGTAACAATATTAAAAAAAAAAAAAAAAAAAAAAAAAAAAAAAAAAAAAAGATTTTTTTTTCAAAGTTTTCTTTCGTTAAAAAAAAAAATCGATAACTTTGTTTTAAATTATCACATATTTATAGATCAACCATTCGTTTTAAAGATATTGACGAGACCTTTCGAAAGATACCCATCTTGAAAATTTACCCCCCCCCCCTCCCTGGGGGTACTTTCTCCTGTGGGGGGGAAGCGATGACCGAGATTTTTTTCCTAATTAACTACTACTATTATCAATAATTCATATTAATTTCACAATCACAGGTTAAGAATAACTCCCATTATGTACATTTATACGAAATTTTGTCCCATCCCTTACTAAAATTTTAAGGTTTTATTTAAGGTTTTATTTAGGTTTCTTTAACCAGGTATTTTACAGGTTTTAGAGGTATTTAAAATAAGGTATTATCAAGGCTTTAATAGTGCAAAATAAAGCCATAATAAAAGCTCTATTAATACCTCCACAGGTTTCTCACGAATACATTATGGTATTTTTCAGAAAGTTATTGCAGGTTTTTTATAAATACCAAAATGTTTTCATAAAATACCATGACTCATGTAGGTATTTTTAATATGCATACAAAGCTTTTTTTTAAATACCTTCCCAAGGTTTTTTTGAAGGTTTTTCCTTAGGTTTTTTTTAACAGGTATTTTACAGGTTTTAGAGGTATTTAAAATAAGGTATTATCAAGGCTTTAATGGTGAAAAATAAAGCCATAATAAAAGCTCCATCAATACCTCTATAGGTTAAGGTATTTCTATAAAATTTATTTCAGGTTTTTTATAAATACCAAAGGGTTTTTATAAAGAACCATGAAGGTCGGCTTCGGTATCATTTTGTATGTTTGATGCTGCCATCTAGTGAGAAATTACTGAACTTCTGTACTTTCAATCATTTTCTTTCACGCTTTCTTCCGGAAGGGATCGAACTGAAGGACTTCGGGTTTGCAGTTGCGTGCTCTCACGAATCGGCCGGCGGCCTCTGATTATTTTGTTCTTAATTATTTAAAGTAGCGTTTTGAGATTAACCTATTGCCCGCTGGTGTTGCGTTCACGCAAAACCAGAAATAATCGCGCTTAATAATTGACTAAAAAACGTATTTTTTTAGTATTGTTTTTTACTGAGAAAAGAATAGATTTTTTTTATGACAAAAAAAAAAAAAAAAAAATCTGAAAAATAGTTTTAAGTTTAAAATGGATTTCAAACGTGAAACACTGTTCAAACAAAAAGATTTCAATATCTTCATATCTGAATGAGTTTAAATAACTTGTAAAATAAAATTTATGTAAAAAACAATTTTTTACCGTTAGAAGCTTTTTATTGTGAAGCCCTAAAAAGCACAAAATAAAAATTTATTCTGGCAAAGAAATGCTACAAAGAAATGAAAGTTTCAACACTAAGAAAATTTTAGAGAAAAATATAGGTATTTCCCTTTTGCAAGGGATGAAAATTTTTAATGTTCAAAATATTTTAAAAAGCTTTCGAGACAAATATTCTTAGTTATTAGTTTTTGTATAATCATTAGTTAGGCTATAAATTTCAAATGTCTCGAAAGCTTTTAATAATATTTTGAACATTAAAAAAATTCATCTCTTATAAAAGGGAAATACCTATATTTTTCTCTAAAATTTTTTAGTTTTGAAATTTTCATTTCTTTGTAGCATGTCTCTGCCAGAATAAATTTTTATTTTATGCTTTTAAGGGCTTCACAATAAAAAACTTCTAACTTTAAAAAATGGTTTTTTTACTTAAATTTTATTTTGTGCATTTTAGTTAAAGAAAAAAAAAAAAAAAAAAAAAAGCCTTTTAAAAAAAATAATCAAAATTACTGAGGATATTGTGTAGACAACGGAAGATTTTCTTTTATCAATTGACATTTTTTTTTATTATTATTATCTGCAAAAAAGTACCACATCGTCTTTCGAGGACCGAATCCGGGACCATCGAGTTATCAGCATGACGCTCTAACCAAAAATTTAAGAACATTCAAGAAAAGTCATAGAACATTGTAGAAAAATCTATCAAATACTTATATAAAAAGATATTTTTCTCGAATGCTTTTTGAAATATTTGGAATACTTAAAGTTTTTTATCTTTTGCAAAAAGGAAATATCAATACAATTCTTTAAAATTTTCTTGTTGTTGAAACTTTTATGATTTTATAGTATGTCTCTGCAATAATATTTTTTTTTAATTATTATTTCAGGCTTTTTAGGGCTTCACAACAATAAAAAACTTTCAGTGTTATTTTTCATTTATTTATTTATTTTTATTTTTACTAAATTTTTATTTTATGCCTTTTTGTAACTCAAAAAGCTTCTTAAAAGAAACTATCGAAATTCCTCAGGATACTGTGTAGACAATGAAAAATTTTCTTTTATAAATTGACATCGTTTCTATTAATTTTCTGTAAAAAAGTCACGCATCAGCGTTCGAGGAAGGAACCCACGAGCATCGCGTTATCACTATGATGCTCTAATCAAAAGCATTAACGAGCGACGAAAAGGGTTGTTTAAATTTACACTAAAATTGAAGTGTTTTATTTTTCAGAGTGACACAAAGACACGATGACAAAAATCCAATTTCAATAAAAAGATTCTAAAATATATATATAACTTCATTTTTGTGTGTGTGTGTGCTATTTAGTATTTAAAAAAAAGAAACAAAAAAGCTGCTTAAAAAAACTCTTCAAAAATTCTTAGAGTACTGTGTAGACAATGGAAAATTTTCTTTTATCGACTGACATAATTTCTATTAATTATCTGCAAATTTTAACACATCGCTACCCCGGGAATCGGGAATGGAACTCACAATCATCGCATTAGGAACTTGACACTCTAACGAACTGAGCCAACCAACGGCAATAAAAACCGCTGACCTTTACTTTAACGTTGAGGTGCCTTGTTTATTAGCGTGACAGAAAGACGCGATAACAAAATCCAATTTCAATAAAAAGTTTCGAAAAACTTCTAAAAATATTAATTAATGTATTTTTTACTTAAAACTTTTTATTTTGAGCTTTTTTAATATCAAAAATATTTTGCGTTTTCTAATATCTAAAAAGAAAAAAAACTTCTTTAAAAAAACTCTTCTTGAAATACTGTGTAGTGAACAAAAAATTTTCTTTTATCAATTGACACATTTTTTACTAATTATCTGTAAAAATTAACCGGTTGGCCAAGAAGCGACAAACTGAGCAACTTATATTTAATTTAAAATGGAGGCGCTTTGTTTATTAGCGTGAGACAAAGACACGATGAGAAAGTCAATTTCATATAAAAAGCTTCTAAAAATGTTGTCGAAATAAAATAACTACTTTTTTAGTCATCTGTAGATTTTTCTGTTTTATGCGCCCTCAAGGAAATTTCCGTAAACATTTATATTTTTTAATCCTATATTCTTATTCCACTGACATTGTACAAATATAACACTATTTTTAGCAAGATAAGACTAATTTTTATAATTTTATTTTAAATTATTGTTATATATGATTAAAACAATGAACTTTACTGTTTTTATTCTGAAAAAAAAGAAAAAAAATCATTATTTCTAGTTTTGGCGGTTAATGGGTTAAAACTGAAATTAATTTTAAATGCGTGTTATTTTATTATTTATGAGATATATGTATTAATATTTATTATGTTTTTGATAAATTAATGGAAGAATATTAATGAATCTCAGATTAACTTTGAGTACAGAATAATTGTTTTATAGGTTTTTTATTATTATTATTATTATTGTTATTATTATTATGTTTTGTTCCGTAGAAATTGAAACTGATAATTATTAATAATAATACACAAAATTGTTATTATTTTACTAATTAAAATATTTAGTCAATGAGTAATAAGTTAATGAGTAATAATAAATTAAAAATAAACTAAACTTAAAAAAAAAAAAAAAAGTTTTTGATTGCAAGTATAATGGAGGTATTACCTGAATAATATAAGAAAACTTATTATCAGCGATGTATTTAACCGAAACCTTGGAAAACTTCTATAAACCTAAAAACATGTAAAATTTCAAGAGATTTTTTTAAAAAACCTAAAAGAAACTTAGATGACGTTTCTTTTCGGAAGGTATTTTTTTAATCAAACTTCAATAAAAGCTTTTAAATGCCTGAAAACCTATATTAAACCATAAAAAAGGCTTTAGAAAACCTTAACCCTTTCTTTACCGTAGCTGGAATTTCAGTATGTGCTTAAAATACCAAAACGCCCGGAATTTTTTTGTCCAGTTCTTTGCATGTCAAATGTCATCGCAAAAGGATCTATGGGAGGGGTAGAATCTAGGTTTTTCTATGGGAGAGGTAGAATCAAGTGAAACATCAGCAGTTTCCCTGGAGTAGGGTTTAAGAGAGAAATTCCATAGAAGACAACTTTGAAAGGGGAAATTAAATACTTTTCCAGAAGCAAATGTTAATCTCTTTGTTCATTGAATATGGTATCTCGGAGATATAATACTATCTTACTGTTGAACAGATAGTTTTCTCTGCAGATTGAAACACACAGATAATACTATCTAAAGAATTTAGAAGTTTTACTTGGAATAATCTTTACTATGCAAATCCATTGAACTTGAAAATAATGAATTAGAGCTTGAGATATGCAAGCATTGAAGGGCTTTAAAACTCGGATTTTAATCACTTAAAAAAAAAAAAAAAAAAAAAAAAAGAAAGAAAAAGAAAAAAATATAGGTATTGTATATATATATATATTTAGAGAGAGAGAGATTGTACAATGCAGGTTAAATTCTAAATGTTCTTTTTCTTTTAAATTCTGAATGAAACAAAAAATAAATAAATAAATAAAAAGTTACATGAAAAATGTACTCAAGAATTTTGATGGAAAATATTTTAAAGGAAATAAAAAAAAATTATCTTTTTTAATGCAAACGATTTTAAGTTAGCAATATCGGAATGAAATAAAAATGTTAACCGTAATAATAGTAAATAAAATAAATATTTTGAATAGAAAACAATACACTCATTTCTTTTCTTTAAGAAATGTATTATATTAGATACCAAATGTTTTGTTTATCATGTATTATATTTTTGAGTCTCTTCATAATTTTTATGTAAAAGAAATAAACGAATAAAAAAAATCAGAAATAAAGAAGAAGAGGGAAAAAAAAACTTTAAAGCTAATATAAATGTTTCTTGTGAATTAATATGAAATTGTAAAATATTGGTTCAGTTGCCATTTTTAATTTTAAGACCTAAATTTTTAATCCTAATTTTATTATTGGAACGGAGGACTATAAGTTTCAGTCTGGAGTTTTTATAGACCATTCTTTTGTAACACCAAAATAAATTAGAAATATCAGTCCTATCGTTAAAAATTCGGTACCGAATGAAAGGGGCGATTTCTCTGAATCCAGAGGAACAAACAGTTTTTCGACACGACAATCAATATTCTTTTTAGATTAACTAAAGTATGAAATTTAGGTGGCAACACTTCGTTTTAATTCATTTCTGTCATTTTAAAAAGTACGTGGCTCGGTACAAATTCAGTACCAAACGAAAGGGGCGATTTTTCTGAATCTCAGGGGTACAAAAAATTTTTCGACTCAACAATTATTTATATTTATTTTTTTTATTTTTTTTATTAACTAAAGTATGAAATGTAGGTGGCAACACTTCGTTTTAATTCATTTCTGTCATTTTAAAAAGTACGTGGCTCGGTACAAATTCAGTACCAAACGAAAGGGACGATTTTTCTGAATCTGAGGGGTACAAAAAATTTTTCGACGCAACAATTATTTATATTTATTTATTTAATTTCAGTTTTTTAATTAACTAAAGTATGAAATTTAGGTGGTAACACTTCATCTTAATTCATTTCAGTCATTTTAAAAAGTACGTGTCCCAGTTTTACGGTCAAAAAATGAGATTAAAAATAATATTAAAAAATAAGAACAAAAATAAATTTTTTATAGATTGGAATTAATAGTCCTCCGTGCTAAACTAAATTCTTCCTTTGACAGAATTCTTAATTTGTTTTATTTTTTAATTAATTTATTTTTTTTCTCTCCCCGTACCATTTAAAAAGTTTGGGGAATACACTGTAAGCAATCACTAATAAGATTAATCAGTGCTGTAAAATTCCTTCTGTAAATTTTAATTTACCATTTATTCATAACTTTAATCATAACCTCTCTATTTTATCATAATTATTATTATTTATTACTTACGTTATAGGTGTTTACTTTTAAATATTTAAAAGATTATAATTTAAAAGGAAGTATTCAAGAAATAAGTTCATTCAGTTATTCCCCCCACTCCCCCCCCCCCCCGAAAGAAAAAAGGTGATTTTTTTAATGTATATTTTTTTTCTATTTATATCTTACATCAATATCGTTACATGATCTTTTTGTTAGTGAATTTAGTTTGACATATATTTTCATTGACGAAACACTTATAAAATAAATTTAAATATAGTTTTTCAGATACATATGTGAAATATAAGATTTATTGTGTTTTAATTTAATTGTTTTATAATTTATTTATTAAAAAAATATCTCATTTATGTAATCATCAAATATATTTTTTAATTTAGATTGTTATTATTATTATTATTATTATTATTATTATTATTATTTTATTTTTTAATTGAAATCTAAAATGTTTAAATTTTCCTTAAATGTAGAAGAGAATTTTATTACTAAAAACATACTCTAAGTTGTCAGGTACAAGTTTAGAAATATATTATCATTATTAGAAATATAAATTTTAGTAAGGGAGGTTTCTGATGTTTTAAAAATAAAACCTAAATAAAACCATTTTTGATTGAGGTATAACGTATAACGGAGGTATTTTCTGAATATCATGGAAAAACTTATTATCATCGATGTATTTATCCGAATCCTTGGGAAATATCTATAAAACCTAAAAAAGTGCAGGTTTTCAAAGGTTCAAAAACTAAGACTAAAAAAATACGTTTTTGGTTGCAGGTATAGTGGTGGTATTATTTAAATACAATAGGAAAACTTATTATCATCGATGTATGAAATAAATACATCGATGATAATAAGTTTTCTTAGGAAACCTTTGGAAGCCTCTATAAGACCTAAAACAGTGCAGGTTTTAAAAGGTTTTAAAATTATAACCTTTAAAAAACATTTTTGGTTGTAGGTATAGTGGAGGTGTTATCTAAATACCATAGGAAAACTTACTATTCTCGATGTATTTATCTGAAACCTTGGGAAATATCTATAAGACCTAAAACAGTGCAGGTTTTAAAAGGTTTTAAAAATAAAACATTTAAAAAACGTTTTTGACTGTAAATATTATCCAAATGCCATAGGGAAACTTATTATCACCGATGTATTTATCCGAAACCTTAGGAAACCTCTAGAAAACATAAAACCACGTAGGTTTTCAGGAGGTTTTAAGAATAAAACCTAAAGAAAACTTAGATAAGGTTTCTTTTCAGGAAGTATTTTTTAGCGAAACTTCAAAGAAACCTTTTAAATACCTGAAAACCTAGATAAAACCATAAAAAAAGTTTTATAAAACCTTAAATTTTAGTAAGGGATACTGCCATGTTAAAAATTTAGAAAAAATACGATCACAGCACCACCTGTTGAGTGATTGATCCCCAAATCTAGTCAGCCCCAGTTTATGTCAGGGGCCAACTAAATACCAAGTCTGGTTAAATTTCGTTAAAAAAAAAAAAAAAAAAAAAAAAAAAAAAAAAAAAATACGATTTTTTTTTCTAAGTTACTTTTGTTAAAAGTTAAAAAAATCGATAACTTTGTTTTAAATTATCACAGATTTATAGTTCAACCATTCGTTTTAAAGGTATTGACGAGACCTTTCGAAAGATACCCATCTTGAAAATTTACTCCCCTCGAGGGGGGACTTCCCCCCCAGGGGGGTTCACGAGGCTCCTACGCATACAAAATTTTTTCCCCTGTTGACTACCTCTATTATAAATAATTCTTGTAAATTTCATAATGATTACTAAAAAATAATTCTCTTTATGCACATTTATACAAAATTTTGTCCTATATCACCATATTAAAAATTTAAAAAAAGCGGGATGGCAACGCAACCTGTAAGACAATTTTTACCAAAAGTTGATAGGCACTAGTTTATGTCAAGGTGCAACTACATACTAATTTGTATGAAATTCTGTGCAGTAGTTCCTGAGATACAGTTGCCACAAAATTTTGTCACACACACACACACACACAGAGACTGACAGACAGACAGACAGACAGACAGACATTTTCTAAAAAGGGTCAAATCGTGTTCTACAGCTCTCAAAACGTGTAAATCCATCAAAAACCCGAGGTCAAAAATTTTTACGAATCCAATACTTTCTCTATATTACATATAGAAGAAAGTAAAAATGACAAGTAACTGACATTAGGATGCATAGAAGAGTTTTAAGTAAAAAATATTACTCTCTACGACCAAAAAAGGTGTATCCAATGGCAATTCTTAACTATTTAGAATGATTTTCCTTTTTATTTAATACCTACATCTTAAGACAATTTTTCTTAAGCTTTATTTTTAGTAGAATTATGAATTTTGATATACTTGGTACAAATAAAATACAGATCGCATATTAGCTGTGTTAAAATATGATTTTAAAATAATTAAAGTTTAAAATGGGAAGAATAGAGGACAAACTATACAGAGGTATACTAAAAAGCAACAGTATAAGTAATAAGAAACACAAAATATTGATTCACTTTTTATGCATTTTTAAGCTATTGTATAGCTTTTATCGCGGGCTTTGAGCGCGGCGACCGAATCGAAAAATTCCGTAACGAAAAAAAAACCTAACACAGTTCGGCAGACTTCGGTAGACTTCGGCTATACGAAGCTCGCACGAATCGAGACGAGCTGCTCCGAAATCGGACGAATACGTAAGCAGCTGTTTGTGAGAAAGTATATAGGTGTATAGGTATCTATCATATATGTACAACAGTGAATAGCTGTACGCGTAAAATTTGTGTATAAAGTAGATCAGATAAAACTTGAATATCCCCATTCGACTTGCAGGCCTTTAAAACCTATTAAATACCTTTTCTCTATTAAAATTTGTTTTCTTATCGGTCACCACGCTCAAAAAGTGTAACTTGAATTAATATCAAAGATAAAACTTGAATATCCCCATTCGACTTGCAGGCCTTTAAAACCTATTAAATACATTTTCTCTATTAAAATTTGTTTTATATCGGTCACCACGCTCAAAAAGTGTAACTTGAATTAATATCAAAGAAAAAAACTTGAATATCCCCATTCGACTTACAGGCCTTTAAAACCTATTAAAATATCTTTTCTCTATTAAAATTTGTTTTCTTATCATTATTGTTATCTTATCATTATTGTTATCTTATTCATTAATATCAAAGAAAAAACTTAAATATCCCCATTCGACTTGTAGGCCTTTAAAACCTATTAAATACCTTTTCTCTATTAAAATTCGTTTTCTTATCGATCACCACGCTCAAAAAGTGTAACTTGAATTATTATCAAAGAAAAAACTTGAATATCCCCATTCGACTTGCAGGCCTTTAAAACCTATTAAATACCTTTTCTCTATTAAAATTTGTTTTCTTATCGGTCACCACGCTCAAAAAGTGTAACTTGAATTAATATCAAAGAAAAAACTTAAATATCCCCATTCGACTTGCAGGCCTTTAAAACCTATTAAAATACCTTTTCTCTATTAAAATTTGTTTTCTTATCATTATTGTTATCTTATTCATTAATATCAAAGAAAAAACTTGAATATCCCCATTCGACTTGCAGGCCTTTAAAACCTATTAAATACCTTTTCTCTATTAAAATTTGTTTTCTTATCGGTCACCACGCTCAAAAAGTGTAACTTGAATTAATATCAAAGAAAAAACTTGAATATCCCCATTCGACTTGCAGGCCTTTAAAACCTATTAAATACCTTTACTCTATTAAAATTCGTTTTCTTATCGGTCACCACGCTCAAAAAAAGTAACTTGAATTAATATCAAAGAAAAAACTTGAATATCCCCATTCGACTTGCAGGCCTTTAAAACCTATTAAATACCTTTTCTCTATTAAAATTTGTTTTCTTATCGGTCACCACGCTCAAAAAGTGCAACTTGAATTAATATCAAAGAAAAAACTTGAATATCCCCATTCGACTTGCAGGCCATTAAAACCTATTAAAATACCTTTTCTCTATTAAAATTTGTTTTCTTATCATTATTTTTATCTTATTCATTAATATCAAAGAAAATCCTTGAATATCCCCATTCGACTTGCAGGCCTTTAAAACCTATTAAATACCTTTTCTCTATTAAAATTTGTTTTCTTATCGGTCACCACGCTCAAAAAATGTAACTTGAATTAATATCAAAGAAAAAGCTTGAATATCCCCATTCGACTTGCAGGCCTTTAAAACCTATTAAATACCTTTTCTCTATTAAAATTTGTTTTCTTATCGGTCACCACGCTCAAAAAGTGTAACTTGAATTAATATCAAAGATAAAACTTGAATATCCCAAATCGACTTGCAGGCCTTTAAAACCTATTAACTACCTTTTCTCTATTAAAATTTGTTTTCTTATCATTATTGTTATCTTATCATTATTGTTATCTTATTCATTAATATCAAAGAAAATCCTTGAATATCCCCATTCGACTTCGAGACCTTTAAAACCTATTAAATACCTTTTCTCTATTAAAATTTGTTTTCTTATCGGCCACCACGCTCAAAAAGTGTAACTTGAATTATTATCAAAGAAAAAACTTGAATATCCCCATTCGACTTGCAGGCCTTTAAAACCTATTAAATACCTTTTCTCTATTAAAATTTGTTTTCTTATCGGTCACCACGCTCAAAAAGTGTAACTTGAATTAATATCAAAGATAAAACTTGAATATCCCAAATCGACTTGCAGGCCTTTAAAACCTATTAACTACCTTTTCTCTATTAAAATTTGTTTTCTTATCATTATTGTTATCTTATTCATTAATATCAAAGAAAATCCTTGAATATCCCCATTCGACTTGCAGGCCTTTAAAACCTATTAAATACCTTTTCTCTATTAAAATTTGTTTTCTTATCGGCCACCACGCTCAAAAAGTGTAACTTGAATTAATATCAAAGAAAAAACTTGAATATCCCCATTCGACTTGCAGGCCTTTAAAACCTATTAAATACCTTTTCTCTATTAAAATTTGTTTTCTTATCGGTCACCACGCTCAAAAAGTGTAACTTGAATTAATATCAAAGAAAAAACTTGACTATCCCCATTCGACTTGCAGACCTTTAAAACCTATTAAAATAATTTTTCTCTATTAAAATTTGTTTTCTTATCATTATTGTTATCTTATTCATTAATATCAAAGAAAAAACTTGAATATCCCCATACGACTTGCAGGCCTTTAAAACCTATTAAAATACCTTTTCTCTATTAAAATTTGTTTTCTTATCGGTCAACACGCTCAAAAAGTGTAACTTGAATTAATATCAAAGAAAAAACTTGAATATCCCCATTCGACTTGGAGACCTTTAAAACCTATTAAATACCTTTTCTCTATTAAAATTTGTTTTCTTATCGGTCACCACGCTCAAAAAGTGTAACTTGAAATCATATCAAAGAAAAAACTTGAATATCCCCATTCGACTTGCAGGCCTTTAAAAACCTATTAAAATACCTTTTCTCAAAAAATAGAGTTAGATCATTCAAATTTGGTACATCGAGGTTTCGATACCTACAAATCGATTGCGGATATATTCTCATTTATTCAATAAAAGAAAAAAATTTGTTTTCTTATCGGTCACCACGCTCAAAAAGTGTAACATGAATTAATATCAAAGAAAAAACTTGAATTAATATCAAAGAAAAAAAAATACTGCTTAAATAAAATAAATAAATAATTATAATTGCATAAGTTGATAAAAAATTCTATGCAATAGCTTTACCGCGGCAGTCCTCGAGTGCCACACGTATTTTTTTTTTTTTTTTTATGATAAAGTTATGGTAGTAATATACCAGAAAATACATGGAAGACACTTTATACTTGTATACTTTAAAATTCGTGTGCATATGTCTTTAAAAAATAACAGATGTCTATTTTTTCCTATCTTGAAAGAAATATCGCAATATATCACTAATATCGATATTAACTTGGTGATATATCGCGATATTTAATTTCTGATATCGTCCAGCACTAGTTGTTTGATGAATATTGGATTCCTCATTTTGAATCCTCGTAATAGAATCTTCAGCAACCGCGAAACTCTGAGACGGAGTCCAATGATGACCACGCACTGAGTAATCAACGTGTTCTACTTGATCCCCAACTGGACGGATTTGATCTACATGTCTTCGTACTAATGTCCCTTGAACATCAATAGTATAATGTAGCGCGCCATCTTGGCTGATTACTTGACCAAATTTCCATTTGGAATTTGCTGCTCTATAATCTCGAACAGCCACATGTGGTCATCCACGTTAAATTTTCTGTCCCTGAACTCATAAACACCCTTTTTAGTCCAGTCAAAATAGGAAAAATAGAAGAAAAAAATCGTGTAGTTTTGAAATTTTGCATACTCATAGCCGAGGGGGTCCTGAACAACATACTAAAAGTCCCCGCCCGTGGGGGGTGAGCGGGGGGCAGGGGGGGCATTTAAGGGGGGCAATTTTCAGTTTTTATTAAATATCTTAAAAACTATTGCATTTAGAGAAAAAATGTCAATTACAAAATTAATCTACGTAAAATTTCCTACAAACATATATATTACATTTTGTTTGTACGATCATTAGTTTAGAAGATATAGGGAGATGAAATAACACATTTTCTTGAAAAAATCCTTTTTTGCAATAGTAAAATCAACTAAAGTGTGCAATTAAAAGGGTTCTTGTCAAATATTTTCTAATGTAAAAAACAAATATATACATAGGGAATATGCAAGGATAATACAGCATGTTTTATAAGTTTTAAATAATTTTAAGGCTAGTAGGCGCAAGTGCGGTTTGAGTAAAAATCTGGATAAATCCAGTCAAAATAGGAAAAATAGAAAAAAAAAATCGTGTAGTTTTGAAGTTTTGCACACTCATAGCCGAGAGGGTCCTGAACAACATACTAAAAAAAATACGTGTGGCACTCGAGGACTGCCGCGGTAAAGCTATTGCATAGAATTTTTTATCAACTTATGCAATTATAATTATTTATTTATTTTATTTAAGCAGTATTTTTTTTCTTTGATATTAATTCAAGTTTTTTCTTTGATATTAATTCATGTTACACTTTTTGAGCGTGGTGACCGATAAGAAAACAAATTTATTTCTTTTATTGAATAAATGAGAATATATCCGCAATCGATTTGTAGGTATCGAAACCTCGATGTACCAAATTTGAATGATCTAACTCTATTTTTTGAGAAAAGGTATTTTAATAGGTTTTTAAAGGCCTGCAAGTCGAATGGGGATATTCAAGTTTTTTCTTTGATATGATTTCAAGTTACACTTTTTGAGCGTGGTGACCGATAAGAAAACAAATTTTAATAGAGAAAAGGTATTTAATAGGTTTTAAAGGTCTCCAAGTCGAATGGGGATATTCAAGTTTTTTCTTTGATATTAATTCAAGTTACACTTTTTGAGCGTGTTGACCGATAAGAAAACAAATTTTAATAGAGAAAAGGTATTTTAATAGGTTTTAAAGGCCTGCAAGTCGTATGGGGATATTCAAGTTTTTTCTTTGATATTAATGAATAAGATAACAATAATGATAAGAAAACAAATTTTAATAGAGAAAAATTATTTTAATAGGTTTTAAAGGTCTGCAAGTCGAATGGGGATAGTCAAGTTTTTTCTTTGATATTAATTCAAGTTACACTTTTTGAGCGTGGTGACCGATAAGAAAACAAATTTTAATAGAGAAAAGGTATTTAATAGGTTTTAAAGGCCTGCAAGTCGAATGGGGATATTCAAGTTTTTTCTTTGATATTAATTCAAGTTACACTTTTTGAGCGTGGTGGCCGATAAGAAAACAAATTTTAATAGAGAAAAGGTATTTAATAGGTTTTAAAGGCCTGCAAGTCGAATGGGGATATTCAAGGATTTTCTTTGATATTAATGAATAAGATAACAATAATGATAAGATAACAATAATGATAAGAAAACAAATTTTAATAGAGAAAAGGTAGTTAATAGGTTTTAAAGGCCTGCAAGTCGATTTGGGATATTCAAGTTTTATCTTTGATATTAATTCAAGTTACACTTTTTGAGCGTGGTGACCGATAAGAAAACAAATTTTAATAGAGAAAAGGTATTTAATAGGTTTTAAAGGCCTGCAAGTCGAATGGGGATATTCAAGTTTTTTCTTTGATAATAATTCAAGTTACACTTTTTGAGCGTGGTGGCCGATAAGAAAACAAATTTTAATAGAGAAAAGGTATTTAATAGGTTTTAAAGGTCTCGAAGTCGAATGGGGATATTCAAGGATTTTCTTTGATATTAATGAATAAGATAACAATAATGATAAGATAACAATAATGATAAGAAAACAAATTTTAATAGAGAAAAGGTAGTTAATAGGTTTTAAAGGCCTGCAAGTCGATTTGGGATATTCAAGTTTTATCTTTGATATTAATTCAAGTTACACTTTTTGAGCGTGGTGACCGATAAGAAAACAAATTTTAATAGAGAAAAGGTATTTAATAGGTTTTAAAGGCCTGCAAGTCGAATGGGGATATTCAAGCTTTTTCTTTGATATTAATTCAAGTTACATTTTTTGAGCGTGGTGACCGATAAGAAAACAAATTTTAATAGAGAAAAGGTATTTAATAGGTTTTAAAGGCCTGCAAGTCGAATGGGGATATTCAAGGATTTTCTTTGATATTAATGAATAAGATAAAAATAATGATAAGAAAACAAATTTTAATAGAGAAAAGGTATTTTAATAGGTTTTAATGGCCTGCAAGTCGAATGGGGATATTCAAGTTTTTTCTTTGATATTAATTCAAGTTGCACTTTTTGAGCGTGGTGACCGATAAGAAAACAAATTTTAATAGAGAAAAGGTATTTAATAGGTTTTAAAGGCCTGCAAGTCGAATGGGGATATTCAAGTTTTTTCTTTGATATTAATTCAAGTTACTTTTTTTGAGCGTGGTGACCGATAAGAAAACGAATTTTAATAGAGTAAAGGTATTTAATAGGTTTTAAAGGCCTGCAAGTCGAATGGGGATATTCAAGTTTTTTCTTTGATATTAATTCAAGTTACACTTTTTGAGCGTGGTGACCGATAAGAAAACAAATTTTAATAGAGAAAAGGTATTTAATAGGTTTTAAAGGCCTGCAAGTCGAATGGGGATATTCAAGTTTTTTCTTTGATATTAATGAATAAGATAACAATAATGATAAGAAAACAAATTTTAATAGAGAAAAGGTATTTTAATAGGTTTTAAAGGCCTGCAAGTCGAATGGGGATATTTAAGTTTTTTCTTTGATATTAATTCAAGTTACACTTTTTGAGCGTGGTGACCGATAAGAAAACAAATTTTAATAGAGAAAAGGTATTTAATAGGTTTTAAAGGCCTGCAAGTCGAATGGGGATATTCAAGTTTTTTCTTTGATAATAATTCAAGTTACACTTTTTGAGCGTGGTGATCGATAAGAAAACGAATTTTAATAGAGAAAAGGTATTTAATAGGTTTTAAAGGCCTACAAGTCGAATGGGGATATTTAAGTTTTTTCTTTGATATTAATGAATAAGATAACAATAATGATAAGATAACAATAATGATAAGAAAACAAATTTTAATAGAGAAAAGATATTTTAATAGGTTTTAAAGGCCTGTAAGTCGAATGGGGATATTCAAGTTTTTTTCTTTGATATTAATTCAAGTTACACTTTTTGAGCGTGGTGACCGATATAAAACAAATTTTAATAGAGAAAATGTATTTAATAGGTTTTAAAGGCCTGCAAGTCGAATGGGGATATTCAAGTTTTATCTTTGATATTAATTCAAGTTACACTTTTTGAGCGTGGTGACCGATAAGAAAACAAATTTTAATAGAGAAAAGGTATTTAATAGGTTTTAAAGGCCTGCAAGTCGAATGGGGATATTCAAGTTTTATCTGATCTACTTTATACACAAATTTTACGCGTACAGCTATTCACTGTTGTACATATATGATAGATACCTATACACCTATATACTTTCTCACAAACAGCTGCTTACGTATTCGTCCGATTTCGGAGCAGCTCGTCTCGATTCGTGCGAGCTTCGTATAGCCGAAGTCTACCGAAGTCTGCCGAACTGTGTTAGGTTTTTTTTTCGTTACGGAATTTTTCGATTCGGTCGCCGCGCTCAAAGCCCGCGATAAAAGCTATACAATAGCTTAAAAGTCCCCGCCAGTGGGGGGTGAGCGGGCGGCAGGGGGGCATTTAAGGGGGGCAATTTTCACTTTTTATTACATATCTTAAAAACTATCGCATTTACAGAAAAAATGTCAATTACAAAATTAATCTACGCAAAATTTCTTTAAAAAATGTACCTTACATTTTGTTTGTACGATCATTACTTTAGAAGATATAGGGAGATGAAATAACACATTTTCTTGAAAAATTCTTTTTTGCAATAGTAAAATCAACTAAAGTGTGCAATTAAAAGGGTTCTTGTCAAATATTTTCTAATGTAAAAAACAAATATATACATAGGGAATATGCAAGGATAATACAGCATGTTTTGTAAGTTTTAAATAATTTTAAGGCTAGCAGGCGCAATTGGCGGTTTGAGTAAAAATCTAGATAACGAAGACCCAAAACCGATCAACATAAAAAAAAAATCATGTAGCTTAGAAATTGAGCACAGTTATAAAGTTAAGTGCCCTGAATAACATACTAAAAGTCCCTAACCATGGGGGGGGGGCATTTAAAGGGGGCACATTTCAGTTTTTATTAAGTATCTTGAAAACTATCACATTTAGAGAAAAAAAATCTCAATTGCAAAATTAATCTACGTGAAATTTCCTAAAAAAATTGTATATTCTGTTTTGTTTGTATGATCAATAGTTTAGAAGATATAGGGGAACGAAATAACACATTTTCTTGAAAAATTTTTTTTTTTTTTTTTTTTTTTTTTTTTTTTTTGAATAGTAAAATCAACTAAATTGTGGAATTAAAAGAGTTCTGATAAAATATTTTCTAATGTACAAAACAAATATATGCATAGGGAATATGTAAGGATAATACAGCATGTTTTGTACGTTTTAAATATTTTTAAGGTTAGTAGGCGCAAGTGGTGTTTAGGTAAAAATCCAGATAACGAAGACCCAAAACCGATCAACATTAAAAAAAATCTTATAGCTTTCAGATTTTTTTTCTCTAAATGCGATAGTTTTCAAGATACTTAATAAAAACTGAAATGTGCCCCCTTTAAATGCCCCCCCCATGGTTAGGGACATTTAGTATGTTATTCAGGGCACTTAACTTTATAACTGTGCTCAATTTCTAAGCTAAGCGATTTTTTTTTTTTTTTTTTTTTATGTTGATCGGTTTTGGGTCTTCGTTATCTAGATTTTTACTCAAACCGCCACTTGCGCCTACTAGCCTTAAAATTATTTAAAACTTACAAAACATGCTGTATTATCCTTGCATATTCCCTATGTATACACTAAGCGACAAAAAAAAAAGCCGCACTTGGATGTTTTCCTTTTCACCTTCTACAACCGCGAATTTTATCGTTTGAAAAGCAAATTTTCGAACAGATTTTACTATGTTGTCCTCCACATACACTTTAGCTTTGTGTCTAGTGTTAAAAACAAAATGCAATTGTCAGGAAAATTGTAATTTTAGAAGGATAATGCCATTTCAAAAATGGTAAGAATAAGGCAGTTAACGATGCCACAAAAAGTACTAATTTTTAAATGAAAATCAAAAAATATTTTAATACGTGAGATGGCAAAATAATTAAATGCTAACGAAATATTGGTAAAATGAATTTTAGCAAAATATAAATTTTTTTGGCCGTTGAAACTGGGAATTTGGCTTTAGGCGGTCATGTTGCTCATCCAAGCAAGATAACCGCAAGTTAAAATGCGAATGTTTAAAAAATCGATTTGTATCATGTTCAGAACTTAAAAAAGATTTTGAAACAGTGTATAGTAAATTACTTTCTCCAAAAACAATGCGGGAACAATTAAACAAAGCGGGTTAAAGAACGGAAGATCTGCGAAAAAAGCCATTATTAAGGAAAAGAATTAGAAAAAACAATACTTTAGTTAACCAAAATTTAAAAACATTATCAGTTAATTATTAGGCTGAACTGGTTTTCTCTAATGAATCAAGTTTTCTTTATTTCGTGCAGTTGAAAAAAGCTAGAATGAAGACGAAAATGTGACCGACTTAATGAAAATCGCACTTTTGAAACAGTGACACATTCTCCGTACATTATGGTACGGAGGTGCATAACTTTTCAAACATTCGGGGAAATTTTTATGCTCAAGGGATCAATTAACTCGAAATAAAACACAATCTGCATAAAAGTGGTGCCTGACCGACTATTTTGGAGGTATCTTAGACATTTCCGTAAACAGCATTTGAAGATAATAAGGCACCTTACTACACGGTGTCTGTGGTAAGTTTATTCACTTCAAATTGTCAAAATTTCTTATACATTCCCATGAGAACCTATAATTCTGTAAGTAATCATACTTTTTTTCTCTTTAAGTTAAATACCACAAAGGATATAGTAGAATTTCTTCTTTACCAGACATGGAAATGGTCAAAATCGCGATCCGCTCGAAAATGTTTCGTCTATAAAAAGGCGGGGGAGAGGGGTGAGGATTCGAAATTTGCAGCCTATAACTCTGCCAGAACTAGAAAAATTTATTTGTGATATTTGGCACATTGAAATTTCTGAGATTTATATTAAAACACTGTATAAAAGTATGCCATTGCGCATTAATACAGTAATTCCATATAAAGGTGGAATTAACCCAATGCAGAATACATATTTTTAACAAAAAATTGCTTAGATCTAACAAATAAATAGTTTTATTTCATATATTAAAATATAACTTGTTTATTTCATATAATAAATCATAATAGAATGCAAAGTGTATAGTTATTGCATTATGTTCAAAAAGAAAGTTTTATGCAGATTTTTAAAAAGTACTTCGTAAAGTGCAATAAAGCGAATTATTAAATCGAAAATATACATAGGTATCATTTCATACCTTTGGTATTATGCAAACAAGACAGTTTTATTTGTTTCAAACATTAATTTTAAAGTTATTACAAATAAAAAAGGTATAAGTCATTTTTTCTGCAGTGCGGCTTTTTTTTTGTCGCTTAGTGTATATTTGTTTTTTACATTAGAAAATATTTGACAAGAACCCTTTTAATTGCACACTTTAGTTGATTTTACTATTGCAAAAAAGAATTTTTCAAGAAAATGTGTTATTTCATCTCCCTATATCATTTAAACTAATGATCGTACAAACAAAATGTAATATACATTTTTGTAGGAAATTTTACGTAGATTAATTTTGTAATTGACATTTTTTCTCTAAATGCAATAGTTTTTAAGATATTTAATAAAAACTGAAAATTGCCCCCCTTAAATGCCCCCCTGCCCCCCGCTCACCCCCCACGGGCGGGGACTTTTAGTATGTTGTTCAGGACCCTCTCGGCTATGAGTATGTAAAATTTCAAAACTACACGATTTTTTTCCTCTATTCGTCAAATTTTGGCCTTCGTTGCCTGGACTATTCTAATATTTTCTTGCACTCTGGATTTTAAATCAGGCAACAACAAATTAATTCGGTTTCTTATGTCCCGTTTCAGGAATAACATGGCTGTACTATGCATTGTAGTGACGTTAGGTGCTTTTTGGTATTGAAGCAAAAACGTGCTTAATTTTACCATGTTTTTATTAACTTCGATTCTTGTTTGTTTGTTTGTGTGTTTGTGTGTTTGTCAGGGACAAATCTTGCAATCGATTTTTAACTAACTTCCCGACTAGCTAGATATTTGAAATTTTCAAGACAGCTCACAACACGGTGACAATACATTTTTCTAATAATTTTAGTCAACTATTGCAGGTCCCGCTGCCTTCGGCAGCGCTTATATGATTCGACAGAAAATTTATTTAACTAACTTCCCGACTAGCTAGACATTTGAAACTTTCAGAATAGTTCAGAACACGGTGAAAATACTTTTTTTTAATACCTTTAATCAACTGTTTCGGGTTCCCGCTGCCTTCGGCAGCGTTATCAGTACAAAGCTTGCAATCGATTTTTCACTAACTTTCCGACTAGCTAGACATTTGAAACTTTTAGGATAGCTCAAAACACGGTGACAATACATTTTTTTAATACTTTTAGTCAACTGTTTCAGGTCCCCACTGCCTTCGGCAGCGTTTATATGATTCAACAAAAAATTTTTATAACTAACTTCCCGACTAGCTAGACATTTGAAACTTTCAGAATAGTTCAGAACACCGTGAAAATGCATTTTTAAAAAATATTAACCAACTGCTCCGTGTTCCTGCTGCCTTCGGCAGCGTTACCAGTACAAAGCTTGTAATCGATTTTTCACTAACTTCTCGACTAGCTAGACATTTGAAACTTTCGGGATAGCTCAGAATACAGTGACAATGCATTTTTTTGATACTTTTAGTCAACTGTTTCAGGTCCCTACTGCCTTCGTCAGCGTTTATATGATTCAGCAGAAAATTTATTTAACTAACTTCCCGACTAGCTAGACTTTTGAAACTTTCAGAATCGTTCAGAATACGGTGAAAATGCATTTTTAAAATATTTTTAACCAAATGTTTCGGGTTCCTGCTGCCTTCGGCAGCGTTACCAGTACAATGCTTGCAATCGATTTTTCACTAACTCCCCGACTAGCTAAACATTTGAAACTTTTATAATAGCTCAAAACACGAGAGCAACGTCTCCTTGTAATAGTTTATGCTAAGAGAGCGATGAATTATATGAAACAATATTTCGTACAATATATATTACGAAAGTAAACATCTGGCATGTATATTTTCGTAGTATGTTTTTAATCGCCAATTACAAAAAATGCCAAATATGACACAGTTTTGAAATTTAAAAATGTGTTAATTTGACAGCAAAATAACTCAATCTAACACATGGATACGATAGCATATCGATACCCAAATACGGGTATTAAAATCGGGAAATAAATTTCCTCAATTTTTAATAATTTTTTCCAAAAAATCCAACGGACGATTAACATAGGGAATCTCTTTCTTGCATCCACGGATGGTCAGTGACGTCACACTTCGCTTGCGTATTTGAAAACAGGATCTTCGATAGTCTTAAAAAAAAAATCTGGAGTGACTCCACTCGACTTTCCGAACATTGAGTAATTACCAGTTTTGTAGATAAAGTAAAGAAAGAGGAGTTGTTAAACAAACAAAAGAGAGAAAACCATAATAGAGTGTTTGAGTATTTTTCTCCATCTATTACACGTTGTTTTATTTAACGCTACTGAACTTTGAGCCCATAGATCATAATGATAAAGAAATTTTCGTTGTGTCCCTGTAAAAACCTATAAATGCTAGATTCACCAAAATGCTTATAGTTAGTGCAACAGTGATTTATAATACTCATATAAATTTTCAGCTCAATTCAATAAGGCGTTTAGATGCTATCGTACTTTTAAAAATTTAGTCCCATAGGCCATAATGATAAAGAATTTTTCTTTGTGTCCCTGTAAAAAAACTGTAAGTGCTAGATTCACCAAAATCTATACAGTTAGTTCAACTGTGATCTATAACATGTGTACAAATTTTTTGCTCAGATTAATAAGGCGTTTAGACGCTATCACATTTTTAAAAATTTGGCCCCATAGGCATAATGATAAAGAATTTTTCTTTGTGTCCCTGTAAAAAAACTATAAGTGCTAGATTCTCCAAAATCTATACAGATTGAGTATTTGTGACCTATAATATGTGTATAAAATTTTTGCTCAATTGAATAAGGCGTTTAGATGCTATCGCACTTTTAAGATTTTGCTCCCATAGGCCATAATGATAAAGAATTTTTCTTTGTGTCCCTGTAAAAAAACTATAAGTACTAGATTCACCAAAATCTATAGGGTTCGTACTATGGTGACTTACAATATGCGTACCAACTTTCAGGTTAATCGAACAAAGCGTTTAGACGCTAGCGTGTTCACTCACAGACATACACACATACACACATACACACATACACACATACACACACACATACATATATCATCGTAAAAATAGTGAAAACGGACTCAGGGGACATCAAAACGTATAGAAACATCAAAATTTCGAATTCGGATTTTTGACATGATTACAATACTTTCCTCACTATAGTGTTCGGAAAGTAAAAAGTATTTTGGTAAAATAAAGTGAATCGTTATTTACTTCCTCTTACCCATACGGTCGAGAAAGAATTGTTTTAGGGTCAAATTTTCGAACGTGAGTTTTTGTTACACTTACATGTTCTGAGGTCCCCTGAATACGAAAATCACGTTTTTAGCGATTGGTCTCTGTTTGTGTCTGTCTGTCTGTGTGTCTGTTATCAGCATATCTCAAGAACAAATAGTAGCAGAAATTCCAATCTCGGTACTCTAAATGTGTATCATATTGGGATGCTACAGTAAGCTTTTCGTTAAGATGAAGCAAATGGTTCGTGTACAGGGACATTCAAATGTATTCAAATACATTACTTCTATGGGGGAAATTGCAGGTAAGTAGAATTTAACATCTATAGACTGCACTAAACCAAATGAAACCAATATATATACTTTTGTAATAGAGATAGTCAACTGGGAAAAAAAAATTTGTGTATGTAGGAGCCTCGCCTCCCCCCTCCCCTGGGGGGGATGTCCCCCCCTCGAAGGGAGTAAATTTTCATGATGGTTATCTTTTAAAAGAGCTCGCCAATACCTTTAAAACGAATGGTTGAACCTTCGATCTGCGATAATTTAAAATAAATTTATCGATTTTTTTCATTTTTAACCAATTTTTTTTTTTTTAAGCTATTGTATAGCTTTTATCGCGGGCTTTGAGCGCAGCGACCGAATCGAAAAATTCCGTAACGAAAAAAAAACCTAACACAGTTCGGCAAACTTCGGTAGACTTCGGCTGTACGAAGCTCGCACGGATCGAGACGAGCTGCTCCGAAATCGGACGAATACGTAAGCAGCTGTTTGTGAGAAAATATATAGGTGTATAGGTATGTATCATCTATGTACAACAGTGAATAGCTGTACGCGTAAAATTTGTGTATAAAATACATCAGATAAAACTTGAATATCCCCATTCGACTTGCAGGACTTTAAAACCTATTAAATACCTTTTCTCTATTAAAATTTGTTTGCTTATCGGTCACCACGCTCAAAAAGTGTAACTTGAATTAATATCAAAGAAAAAACTTGAATATCCCCATTCGACTTGCAGGCCTTTAAAACCTATTAATTACCTTTTCTCTATTAAAATTTGTTTTCTTATCATTATTGTTATCTTATCATTATTGTTATCTTATTCATTAATATCAAAGAAAAAACTTGAATATCCCCATTCGACTTGCAGGCCTTTAAAACCTATTAAATACCTTTTCTCTATTAAAATTTGTTTTCTTATCGGTCACCACGCTCAAAAGGTTTAACTTGAATTAATATCAAAGAAAAAACTGGAATATCCCCATTCGACTTGCAGGCCTTTAAAACCTATTAAATACCTTTTCTCTATTAAAATTCGTTTTCTTATCGGTCACCACGCTCAAAAAGTGTAACTTGAATTAATATCAAAGAAAAAACTTGAATATCCCCATTCGACTTGCAGGCCTTTAAAACCTATTAATTACCTTTTCTCTATTAAAATTGGTTTTCTTATCATTATTGTTATCTTATCATTATTGTTATCTTATTCATTAATATCAAAGAAAAAACTTGAATATCCCCATTCGACTTGCAGGGCTTTAAAACCTATTAAATACCTTTTCTGTATTAAAATTCGTTTTCTTATCGGTCACCACGCTCAAAAAGTGTAACTTGAATTAATATCAAAGAAAAAACTTGAATATCCCCATTCGACTTGCAGGCCTTTAAAACCTATTAAATACCTTTTCTCTATTAAAATTCGTTTTCTTATCGGTCACCACGCTCAAAAAGTGTAACTTGAATTAATATAAAAAAAAAACTTGAATATCCCCATTCGACTTGCTGGCCTTTAACACCTATTAAAATACCTTTTCTCTATTAAAATTTATTTTCATATCCTTATTGTTATCTTATCATTATTGTTATCTTATTCATTAGTATCAAAGAAAAAACTTGAATATCCCCATTCGACTTGCAGGCCTTTAAAACCTATTAAATACCTTTTCTCTATATAAATTTGTTTTCTTATCGGTTGCCCCGCTCAAAAAGTGTAACTTGAATTAATTTCAAATAAACAAGTTGAATATCCCCATTCGACTTGCAGGCCTTTAAAATTTATTAAAATATCTTTTCTCTATTAAAATTTGTTTTCTTATCATTATTGTTATCTTATTCATTAATATCAAAGAAAAAACTTGACTATCCCCATTCGACTTGCAGGCCTTTAAAACCTATTAAATACCTTTTCTCTATTAAAATTTGTTTTCTTATCGGTCACCACGCTCAAAAAGTGTAACTTGAATTAATATCAAAGAAAAAACTTGAATATCCCCATTCGACTTGCAGGCCTTTAAAACCTATTAAATACCTTTTCTCTATTAAAATTTGTTTTCTTATCGGTCACCACGCTCAAAAAGTGTAACTTGAAATTATATCAAAGAAAAAACTTGAATATCCCCATTCAACTTGCAGGCCTTTAAATACCTATTAAAATACCTTTTCTCAAAAAAAAATAGAGTTAGATCATTGAAATTTGGCACATCGAGGTTTTCGATACCTACAAATCGATTGCGGATATTTTTGATATATTCTCATTGCGGATATATTCTCATTTATTCAATAAAAGAAAAAAATTGTTTTCTTATCTGTCACCACGCTCAAAAAGTGTAATTTGAATTAATATCAAAGAAAAAACTTGAATTAATATCAAAGAAAAAAAAATACTGCATAAATAAAATGAATAAATAATTATAATTGCATAAGTTGATAAAAAATGCTATGCAATAGCTTTACCGCGGCAGTCCTCGAGTGCCACACGTATTTTTTTTTTTTTTTTTTTTTTTTTTTTTTTTTTACTTTAATATTGAGAATAAATTCAACTTTTTTTTTGGATATTTAGTGTTATACTACTTCTTTAATATGAAAATCGTCTGTATTATCATACAAGATAACTTTTTAAAATAATAATTTAATTTTTTTTTTTTTAACTGAATTATTTTTTAATAACCGAATTAAATTCTTTATAAATGTAGGTGCATTAATGAAACGGGGGGTTGAGGGTGGCCAGAACTATTTATCATATAAAACTCTTCCAAAGCCTAATTTGAATTGTTTAACATAGGTTTATACAACAGTACTCATTATCTTACCTCTTAATCTCCAACCTGCACTTATAGTATTAAATTTCAGGGTAAGAGAAAGTCGTGTGAGTGACACACCAGATTATTCTTATTATGAGGACTTTAGAGCACTTAACGGAACACTGGGATGTGTTGTTGCTGTTGTGTTGTCGGGCCTATATTTTTTGTCAACCAGCAGTTTTTTTTATTATCATTCATATTTATTGATCGGGTAGAATTTTTTTAATTTCAGAACGAAAATTATAAAATATCGAAACACATTTGATTTATAAACAAAAACTGAAAATACATTTAAATGATCACGTGGTAATCTTCATGATCTAAACATTGTTTTCAAGATTTATCGATCACATTCCGTCATTTTTGACGGGGTTATGTACTAGTTCTTTATATTGAGTTAAAAGTTTGTTTAAATTTATGTTACTTATTGCTCTGGTAGTTTTTATAGCGTTCCAAACTAGGTTTATTTTATGGAGCCATTCACGGCCAAGGATCGTATCCAAATTCTCTTTTACAATGTATAAATGTAACTACAAACATTGATATTTATACTCAACCTTCACGGTGACATTCCCCATTAGTATTAAAGAGTCACCCTTATACGTCTTGAAGACAATATTAGTAGGCTGAATTTTCTTATTAGAGATTTTCCTAAAATTCCTAATGCTCATAACACTCACGGCCCCTCCAGTGTCCAGTTCCATTTGACAGTTTTTATTCTCAATTTTTAAATTGACCATTGTCGGATGTTGCCTTGGCTCTTCCTCCCGTAATGTATATCCCTCAGCCTGTAGTTCAAATAAAGGTACATGATTTTTGTTCTCAATAACATTATTCAAATTTACCTGTTTTTGTTTTACCGGTTTAACAGCCGCTTTCTTTGTAGCAAAGCACGTCCTTTGGATATAGCCGATTTTAAAACAATAATTCCATTTACTTGCAATAAATTTACAATTATTACTATTATGGTCCGTGCCGGAGCATCTCGTACATTCTGATTTTTTCTGCTTTTCTGCAAAAGTTTGTTTCTGATACTTCTGTTTACCCTTCTTCCAAGCATGCAACGCATTTATTCCCCTGCCCATAATATCATTTGTCCCTTTACAAGCGTTTTCCATAGTTAACGCTATTTGTAATGTTTTGCCGAGATCTATATTATCCTTTTCGAACAATCTATCGAGAATAGTTTTATCCTGCAATCCACTTACAAAAACGTCTCTTAGCATAATATTCAACATATTAGTATCATAATCACAATGTAAGGCAAGGGCTCTTAATTCAGCTATATAAGGAAAGGGCATGTTTACAAACAAAGGCTCCGTCAATCAATCTTTGCCACTCTCGAGTGGCAAAAGATCTATATCTATTGCAGGAAATACCAATGTTTTGCCACTTTACTCATAATTTGACTGCGAGTGACGTCACGTGCCCTTTCTTATACACTGACTACCAATAAGTATTTGGGCACCTGTGATAGAATAGAAAAACTAACTTTATTCAAAATCAATAGTTGGTAGAGCCTCCACGAGAGGCAATTACAGCGTGAACCCTCCGGGGCATACTTTCCACAAGTCTTTGTATGACAGCTAGTGGTATTTTCTTCCACTCGGCTTGGAGAAGACATAGAAGTTCCTTCACCGATTTTGGACGGGTAGTGCACCAATGAATTCGGCGATGCAACTCGTCCCAGAGGTTCTCGATAAGGTTCAGGTCTGGGCTCTGGGCAGGCCAGTCCATTCGATGAACTCCATTGGCACCATACCAAGTCTTGGTTAACGTCGAAACATGACAACTGGCATTGTCGTCCTGAAAGTAACAGGGGTCCAACCCGTAAAACTGCCGCAACGTAGGAAGCACATTGTCATCCAAAATAGTGCAGTAGGCATCGGAGTTGAGCTTACCATGAATGGGGACCAAGGGCCCCAGTCCATACCAGGAGAAATACCCCCAGACCATAATTCCCCCTCCGCCGAACTTGACAGTTGGCACAATGCATTCTGGCAGGAGACGTTCTCCAGGTAGACGCCAGACCCAGACCCTGCCATCCGAACGGTAAAGGGTGAACCTTGATTCATCACTCCAAAGAACCCGTTTGCACTGATCTAAGGTCCAATTTCGATGTGCTTTGCACCACATTAACCGAGCAGCGCGGTTGGACTTTGTGATCAAAGGCTTATGGGTAGCAGCACGACCATGAAAACCAAGCAGATGTGCTTCCTTACGGATGGTATTCATTGAAACAATACTCCCGGATGCTTGTTGAAACTCGTCGCGGATGAGGGCCATCGGTTGGGTGCGGTTCTTCCGAATTTCTCTGGACAGCACTCGTCGGTCTCTATCTCCCAGTTTCGTTGGTCTGCCGACTCGGGGCACATTCCGACAATCGCCGCTCACCTTCCACTTCTTAATCACATAGGCCACTGTCGATTTTGGGTACTTCAGATCGCTAGATATGTCCCTTAAGGATCGGCCACATTTGTGATACCCGATAATTATACCTTTCTCGAAATCAGAGAGCTCCGAACTGCGCGGCATCTTGCATGCGACTAATGACGATGCTGTTTCCTACACGATATACACCGGCGGAGGCCGTGACGTACCTCAGGACCGCAGATATCGAAATTTGCATAGGTGTCGAAATATTTATTGGTAGACAGTGTAGTTATTTATAATTTCCCCCTCATGT
This sequence comes from Salticus scenicus, assembly GCA_963930645.1. Classification (NCBI taxonomy): domain Eukaryota; kingdom Metazoa; phylum Arthropoda; class Arachnida; order Araneae; family Salticidae; genus Salticus; species Salticus scenicus. Next base: position 290,605,061 of record OZ005649.1, read on the forward strand.
TGAATACGGTTAAACAACTTATGGCGTGAAGGGATTATCAAGGGTTTCCGATTTAGATGCGTTTTCAACACATCTTTCAACTTATTCAAGGTTTGGTCGGAAGGAATGTCAGGATCTAACAAATGTTTCAATAACTGGTATAATTTTGGGCTTTAAGATGATGTGAAAACTTTAGCTCTTAATTCGTCTGGAACCTGTTGGACATCAAGATATGTCTCGAAGCGTTCCAGGAAGCAATCGAAATTTTCCGTTTTATCATTAAATTTCTCAAACTGTACCGCTACTTTCTGTTGCCCCGAAGAATCTTTCTTCTGCAATGCTTTTAATAGTTCTTGATTTTGTTCAAGCAAAGCTTTAATTTGCTCCTCCATTACTTCGGATCAAAGAAAAATAATAATCTTTATTACCTTGGGTTGACTTCGGCTTAGCCCTAATCCATTATTCGCATCGTCGCCAACTGATATTACGCTCTGTATTTGTGTGATGCATACGGGAAGAAATACTTTAGGCTTTGCTTATATTTCGGCATACCTTTATCTTGATTAACTACAGCACAGATTCATTACACTAACACATATTATTAAAATAGTTATATACAATCTAATCTAATAGATAAACAAGTAGTTAAAATAGCCATCATGGCTTAGCTGCGTGCTAGCTGAAACCTAAACCAAAACTGTCTAGACTTTTGAGGAGTTTGCGTTCTTGCAAACTCCATCTTAACTTAAATATTTATTTAGATTACTAAGAAAGCCAGAGACTTGAATTGAACAAACAATAAGAGTTTATTTGAACCAGATTAATGGGAGGGCGGCCTGGTAATAAAACTTAGCTCAGTCAGCATATTACTAAATCAAAATATATAAATCAACAATTTAATTATCTTAAATATTTCACCCCAGCAGCTAGTCGAAGGTGTAGAGACGGTCGCACTCGTACTCCGCTACCACGACTTCACTATGGATCAGAGGATTCCCTTCGGACCCAACTTGACCTTTCCGAATGCTAGTAGTTGCGCACACCAACACTCATCACTACTTAACTTCACACAACTAAATCTCCACGACTCTACTTCCCGATATTCACCAAAGTAAGATTCATGACATCCACTATACTGTCCTCCAACATCCACACCCTCTACTAAAACCATCTCTATTTTTATACTTCTTCCTACACCCTCCTTTCATTACATTTCAATCCGTTCTTTTAAAAATCACTTCTAATTTATCTAATACTCAAAATCTAAGCCTTTTATTGCAGCCCCCTGCCGACACAACACTAACTCGACCTCAACCTTCACCGAGTCACTGGCGACGAAGTGATTTTAACCGTCCCCACTTTCTACTTTGCTGGATCCAGCTTAATTAAAACAACTGTGGTGACGTTCTGACGTCTCAACCTCACACTTTCAGTTCAGTTGGCGGTTGCCGTTAACACATTGCAACCGCGTTTTCGAGAAATGTTCATGGTTACAGTTAATACAGTTTATACACAACATTTTGTAACATTATTTTTGGACAAAGCATGATTGGTGAGGTGAAGCCAGAAGGATGAAATACTTTGTGGACGACAGACAACATACTTCTTTTAGTTACTTTTTACATATTAATGTTGTCTAACTATTTTATGTTAATTTTCAATGTGTCCAGATCTTTATTCCAAATAAGACCTAATACTTGAGTCTCTTTCTTAGAACTAGTCTCATTACAGACGCCAAAACATTCCCATTCTCTAAGATCAAAATAACTTTTGGCCATTAAAGCTTTTAGAATTAACGATATACTTACCTAATTCTTCTTTGTTATTAACGCTAGTAACGACATTATCTACATAGAAACTCTCTAAAAGCCTTTTCTTTAAAGATTCTTCAAATCCGTTACAACGCCGAATATGATACTCAATTACCGCATCTAAAAGGAAAGGACTGCATTTAACACTAAAATCAACTCTTGTATGGCAAAAAACTTTTAGTTTGTTTCCTTCTGAGTTTTCCTACCTTAAAAAAAGCAGGAAATATCTGTCCTCTTTACGAATGCTTATTTGTAGAAAAGCTTTCCTAATGTCGGCGATAACGCCAAATTCTTTTTCTCTGAATCGAAGTAAAATATCTGGGATAAGTTCCATTTGATTAGGATCACATATCAAGCATTGGTTTAAAGAAGCATAATTTGCTAATCTAGCTGAAGCATCAAACACTGGGCGAATTGGAGTAGTGCTGCTACTATGTTTTATTACAGCATGATGAGATAAGTAATAACCAAAAGAGTTTACTTCGTTCGTGGGAACTTCCTCAATTATGCCTTCATTAATCCAGCTCAGAAGAACATCTTCATATGTTTTATACATGTTCATCGTTATAAGCTTTGCTGTTGTGTATTCGAGCCGCTTCTTCGCCAAACTCAAGTTGTCGGGTAAAGGCGACTTATCATCAGCATATAACAAACAAACTTCATAGCGGCCCTCTTTATTAATTGCCACGGTTTCTAAAAAATGCTCTTTAGTCTGAACATCAATCTCGTATTTGGACTTCTTCTCAACAGGATCATAGATTCCAATTAAATCCAACTTCCTTCGATTTGAGATTTCAGCTTCATTTATATATAGCGATAACACTGACTTAGCCAAGTTTTCTTCCAAGGCTTTTCCAGGCGCTACTTTTCCCATTAAGGTCCAAAGTAACAAGGGAACTCTTTCAAGTGATAATCACCGATTTCCTTCAAAAAATTACAGAATATAGTTTATGTTGCACTTAATTCACTGGTAAAAAAATTAGCTGCTGAATAGCAACAGGAAAGCCGCAAAAAATTATTAAACTTTAGGTTTTGAACGCCAAATACGAAAAAAGTCATCGCCAAATCACATTAACCTTCCTTAAATGATACCAAAGCGTTTAATTATAGGAGGGTAGTATTTTCTATCGCTCTAGGGGTTACTGAAGCAATGAAGCCATCCCCTCCGCGGAGGATAAAAATTAAGATGTCATGTCTCCGGAACATCTCTAAGTGTGAATATAAGGCAGTCTTTAATTTCCCACTGCGTAGCTATAGTGCGACGTTAAAGCCCACCAACACTCAAGATATTTTCTGAAATCTAGAAATTTCTATTTAGAAAAAGTGACGTTATGTTTTATGTTAGATCCAATATTTTCAATTATTTTATGTAATGTTTCAAAACTGCATTTATTTAAAATGATGCAATTTCAATTTCAGAGTTACTTTTACATTACTCCAGCTTTTATATAATCTGTAGTAAATTAATGTTTGAAGCTCTCGGCATCTGCATTTATGTAAATTTGCAGACGATTTAAAAACTAATCTGCTTTATAGGTTGGTTGGCTACGTTTTACGTCGCACTAGTGCTGTGTTGGCAATTGGCGACCAATATGAATTATAATATTTGATTGAACATTTAATTATTTGAATAGTTGATTGAAATTAATACTCAAATAAATAAATCAAAATTAAAATATTTAAGATAGTTGAGGTTGAGTAGGTTTTAAGTTTTAATTCGCACTACAGCTATGCAAAGGCGACAGTCTGGGACATATTCCTAGAGATGGTCCTTAGATGTGCTATTACAATTTTGTTTTTCACGGAGGGTTTATTTAAAATTGGAAAAATATGTGCATAACTGCTACTTTATGGCTTCTTACATTTCTGCCAATTTATTTTATACATGTTTACGAATAATAATATAAAGAATTTTGTAAAAATATGAATTTTAATTTCATAAGGTTGGTCGGGTTTTACGTCACACTAGTGCTGCGCAATGAATTTCATAGGTCATTTTATAGAATTATTAACTGCGAAATCTTGTTGTTTTAAAAATAATTGTTATGCTGAATGCAGACCCTCTGTGGCCGAGTGAGTATGCCACCCTTGCTAATCGCCTTCAAGTGTGAAAGAATGGGTTCGATTCCACAGCTGACACAGGGTGTTTTTTTTATTTTTTGTATTTTAATTCGGTTATGTTATATATGTCCTCATCTCGACGAAATTTACAGGGATATGGGGCGGAGGATGTCGAGTCAAACATACAAATCGGATGTACATGTTAAAAATAAATAACATACAGTCGAGTCAGTAACAAAAGTGTCCGAACACTAGCAAAAATTCCTATGTAAAAAAAGTACACTTCGTACGGTTTTATTAAATAAGTCCTTGTCGAATCCTATTCTTAGTCAGTGTAAGAACATGATTCGATAAGGATTTATTTAACAAATCCGTATAAAGTGTACTTATTTTGCATAGGAATTTTTGCTAGTGGTCGGACACTTTGTTACCGACTGTACTCAGAATGCAATCATTTATCACCTGCAGATGTCACCGGACCATCCTCAGAAGCTCATCACAAACCGTCGCCAATTGCCCATAGTACAGTACTAGTGCGACGTTAAACCCAATCAACAAACAGGTCGAAATTTACGGTATAATCATAAATCGTCTCCAATTGCTCATTGCGTAGCTCTAATGAGATACTGGATCCGCACAACTCATAGTCTGTTGAGTTGCTTGTTCGTCGAAGGTTGGTACTGCCCAATAAAATGATCAGACTTATAAGAAAAAAATGTGTTCGTATACGAATTGCTCTCATTTTAGTTAAAAAAATACATCTATTAAATCTTCATTGCAATGAAATTCCGAAGAATGCAGTCGCCAAACAGGCGCTTTTTTGGAAATATTGCAGACATGCTTGCATTTTTAATAATTTTTTATAGCTTATCTATTGCGACTCAGCAGCTAATATTTTAGGAAGATGCTATTCATGATTGAACCTTATGCCAGAATTTTTTTCAAGAAAATCGGCGATTATCACTTCAAAGAGTTCCCTTGTAAGTACGTTTCTAAAGCCACGAGACCCGATGATAAGACCTTTCTTTTTCCTGTCAACATTTTCCCCATGACGTCAGCTCCAAAGAGAATATTGATCGCTTCACATCTGTCGCCAATGTCCATTAAATTAATCTCATTTTCTTCTAACTCATTTATCCAAGGGCCTTTAAAAATCGGGGTTAGACTATATTTGAGGGTGCCCCTTGATTCTCGCCAAGTTGCGATCGCGGTAAATATATTTTTACAACTAAGGTTAGCCTATTTATATGCATAGGTTAAATGTATATAGTGTGTATGTAGTGTAAACAAAAATGCGCCAAACAAAAATCGCCGATTTCGCCAAGGGGGCACCCTCAAATGTATTTTTACCAAAAACCGGTCTATTATTTTCACATATTGTAGACTGATCCAAAACTTCAAAATTGCAGACAAAATTTTCTATCAAATGTTTCAATGTTATTTTATAGCAGTTATGCTTGACCTCGTTAGTGATAACGCCACCGAAAAGGGAATGAAGCATTTTCTCTTGGCGAATAGGTATATAATTCATTTCTTTGGCTACACTTTCCAGAATACATGACTTATGCGATGCGGAATCAAAGAGCAATCTCACAGTTTTCTGTTTATTGCCAGAGATCAATTTGGCTTTCTCGGTTTGAAGAAATATCTTTGGACTTTGTTTGTTGAAATTGGGCATACTAACATCATTTTCTGCAGGTTTTTCTTCTTTTTTTTCTACAGCCTTTTTTTTTTTTTTTTTTTGGTGAATCAAGTACATCACACATTAGATGAAAATGCTTTTTAGAAGAGATCACACACTTTAGAACTGCTCGGCATTTCTTAACAGTATGAGTTGGCGATAAACAAGCAAAGCAACAACGTTTATCTTTAATTATTTTTTGTTTTTCTTCTAAACTCATTTTCTGAGCTGAAAAACAATCTGAACTTGAATGTTTACCATCACAAAAAACGCAAGATTTCTTTACCTCTGTATTTGAAGTGGCTGTTAATAAACCCGCAGCTGTAGGCACTTTACTTTTCAAATTTTCAAAACTGCATTGCTTCCTTTTTAAAGGTTTGTTCTCTTGGCCCATTCCTAAACCGAAACCAGCTACAGCCAAAGATATCCTTTCTTAGCCTTTGACTTCTTTTTTTTGAGAAATTGCATTAAGTTATTTAACTTCTCTTTAGCGTCAGTTGTTGTGTCCGAGTGGTTGAAGGCATAAATTATACTATCACACAGTATAATATCAAAACACTTATTTAATGAAACACACGACACATAACTACAACGAACGGAATACTACACACATTACATTCAATTACAGATAGATGCATTTGGTTTAGATTCTCCAGAGTTCTACGTACAGTCCGGTTAACAGTTAATGATCATTGAGTCAGTTTAGTTCAAATCATAGAGTTAAGACTCCGCACCTCCTCCCCCTTTATAGATCGAGTCTCTTGGGAGGCCTTCGGATTCTAGATGATCGTGTAGGAACAACACTTGAACTCACCGGGTTTGGTGAACCGGATTTCTTAGGCGAAATATTCGGCTGCACTGATGGTGACGAAGGAACCGGGGTCTGTTGGTCAGTCGAAGTAAACTGTTCCGCGGACGGATTGCTAGGTTCATCATTTCCTGCAGCAGAATCTTCAGGGATAGAACTCGCAGGAACCGGTTTGTTTTCCGGTGTATCTCCTTTAGGGATGTGGAATCTCCGATTTACATTTGGCATGTAATCACATTCTAATTTATTACCTATTGGATGGATCTGGTTAATGTGTCGTCTAACTAAGACACCCTGCACATTGATGGTGTAATGAAGAGCTCCATCTTTATTTACTACTTGACCAAATTTCCATTTGGAGTTTGCTGATCTATAGTCTCTCACTGCAACATGATCACCAATTTCAAATTTCCTGTCTTGGAATTCTAATACTCCCTTCCGTGTTCGATCTTCAACCCTAGATTTTAAGTCTGGCAGGAGCAGATTAATTCTTGTCCTAATGTCCCGTTTCAGAAATAGCATTGCAGGACTGTGGGTTGTAGTAGCATTAAGCGCTTTCCTATACTGTAGTAAGAAGGTACTGAATTTCTGATGGATAGTGCCTTCATAATTCTGCATAGCTCTCAAGGATTGCTTTAAGGTATATACATAGCGCTCATCTTGGCCGTTACTAGATGGTTTGAATGGCGCGCTAGTCTTGTGTTTTATACCATTTCTTCTCATAAATATTTCGAACTCATCAGACGTGGATTGTGGACTGTTGTCATTGACGAGGGTTACAGGTAATCCATACCTTGCAAAACTGTCTCGTAGACCTTCTATGGTCTTCTTTGTGGTTTTAACCTTCATTGGGTAGACTTCTAATCACTTCGAATGCGCATCTACTATTAACAAGAACATATATTCAAAAATCGGTCCGGCGAAATCGACATGCACACGTTCCCAGGGCTTGCTCGGGTATTCCCAGTAATGAACTTTCACTTTTGCTGGATTAGCTTCATGTCTAGCACAGTGACCACAATTTCTGGCTGTCTCTTCAATGTCTTGGTCAATATTTTTCCAATAAACGAAAGACCTGGCCTTCATTTTAACCATGCCCAGGTGACCTTCGTGCAATTCTCCTAGAATTTTCTTCTGATACTTCTTGGGAATGCATACTCGGTGCCCATACATAATGCACCCATCTTCAATACTGTAGTGTGCTTCGCGACCTTCTAGATGTTCTCCAGTACGCAGGGCTTGCAGGAGTGGACCCAATTCCTCGTCTCTCCACGTTTCTTGACGTAACTCTTTAGCAGTAATTGGCAGTGTTTCCACCTGTGTCATTTGAAATATTGAGGCATCATCCCTTATATCCAGTTCCTCAGAAGATTTTGGCAGACGTGATAAAAAATCAGCATTACCATGCTCCTTAGTATTCCTGTAAATCATGTCAAATTGGAAGGACTGCAATATTAGTGCGTAGTGTAAAAGCCGGGTAGCTGCTAGAACTGGTAATCCTTTCTTCGAACCAAAAATTGCAACTAATGGTTTGTGGTCCGTAATTAATGTGACCTTTTAGATATAAGTAGAATTTCCTTACTGCCCACACTATTGCCAAAGCTTCTTTGTCGATCTGTGAATATTTTTTCTCGGTCTTAGTCAGAGTTTTCGATGCAAAAGCTATTGGGCGTTCCGACCCATCAGGATAAACATGTGAAAGAACACAGCCGATGCCCACTGGTGACGCATCACAGGCTAAAGTCAGTGGGAGTTCCGGATCATAGTGTACCAGTACGTTCGGTGAACAAATTTCTTTTTTTATTTGCTCAAAGGCTATCTGACACTCCTTAGACCATTGAAATTTAACATCTTTTTTTGTCAAATCATTTAGGGGATTAGCTATGGTAGCTAAATTCTTACAGAACTTTCCATAAAAGTTTACCAATCCCATAAAACTTTTAACTTCTTGTACATCTTTAGGTATGCGAGCGTTGAGAATCGCGGAAACTTTTTCCTCAGTTTTATGTATCCCGTTTGCATCAATTTTATGCCCTAAAAAATTTATTTCCTTTTGGAAAAATGTACTTTTGTTCAAGTTGAGCTTTAGTCCATGCTCTTTACATTTTTTGAAAAAGTCCTCCAGTGCCTTAAGATGTGACATTTCGTCCCGACCTGTTATCCGCGCATCATCCATAAAGATTTTAACCCCTTCCATGCCTTGGAATAATCCGTCAACATAACGTTGCCAAATTGCAGGTGCCCCGTTTAACCCGTACATGAGTCTTTTACAAACATATAATCCCTTATGGGTGTTTATTGTCAGCAGTTTCTGACTCTCTGGATGGACTTTCATCTGCATATATGCATGCTTAAAGTCTATAATTTTGAAAATTGTTTTCCCCGTTTAAACTTGAAAATATCTCCTCTAATTTTGGTAAGGGATGCTGCGGCACAATTACATTTGGATTTAAGGTTACTGAGTAATCAGCACATAATCGTATGCTGCCATCAGATTTCACGACAGGTACAATTGGAGTTGCCCATTCAGAACTTTCACCTTTTTCAATGATACCCTCCTTTTCTAATTTGTCAATTTCGTTTTCTACTCTATCCTTTAACGCAAATGGTACTGATCTAACCCTACAGAATATTGGTTTCGTTTCGGGTTTTAGTTCAAGTTTAACTTTATAATCATTTATTTCTCCTAAAGTGTCATCGAAAATAACTTTATACTTTTACAAAAGTTCATTTAAATTCGCTTTCGTAGTGGCTGTAACCGCTTTGATAGCAGGCCAATCCAAATTAATTTCATAGAGCCATTCACGGCCAAAAATGGTGTCCAAATTCTCTTTTACAATATACAAATTTAAATTCAAATTCTGGTTTTTATACTGAATCTGTACTGTTGCGTATCCCAAAGGTATTAATGAATCACCATTGTATGTTTTAAAAACAATATCCGTTGGCTGAATGCTCTTATTAGAAATTTTTCTGAAATTCCTTACGCTCATAACGCTAACCGCTCCCCCCGTGTCCAATTCCATGGAACACATTCTGTTCTCAATTTTTAGAGAAATCATTATTGGTGGACGTTTCCGCGTCTCTTCGCGTAATGTACCACCATTTGAGTTCAATTCGTACAACGGAACATCTATTTTGTTCTCACGTGTATTGTTGAAATTCAATTATTTTTGCTTAAGGGGTTTTCCACCAGCTTTTTTAGCTGCAAAACAAGCCCTTTGGATGTGACCAATCCGAGAGCAAAAGTTACACCTACTCGAAATAAATCGGCACTTATCTTTAGTGTGATCAGTACCAGTACACCGTGTACATTGTAAAGGTTTCTTCGGTTTTTCGACGAAATATGATTTTTTGTTCGCTTTTTTCTGTACAACATTAACTACATTTATTCCCTTTCCCATAATGTCATTCGCCCCCTTAAATGCCTTTTCCATAGCTAACGCTATTTGTACGGTTTTATCCAGATCGATATTATCTTCTTCAAACAATCTATCCAACATTGTTTTATCACGTAGGCCACTTACAAAAACGTCGCGTAACATAATATTCAACATGTTAGTATCATAATCACAATTTACTGCAAGCGACCTAAGCTCAGCTATATAATTACTAATAGATTCTCCCTCGTTCTGTTTTCGATTTAAAAACTTATGTCGGGAAGGAATAATTAGCGGTTTGGGGGTTAAATGTTGTTTAAGAACACTTTGTAGTTTCGTTAATGTTTGGTCAGCGGGAATGTCAGGAGCCAGCAAATTTTTAACTGATACAATTTGGGACTGAGCGACGAAATAAAAACTTTCGCCCTAATCTCTTCAGAAACTTTTTGAACATCTAAATACGTTTGAAATCGCTCAAAGAAACTGTCAAAGTTCTCTAAATCTTCATTAAATTTTTCAAATTGAACCATAATTTTTTGACCAGTTTCCTTTGCTTGGAGAGCTCGAAGCAATTCCTGAATTTGCTTTAACAATTCTTCAATATGCTGCTCCATCACTCCTATGACAATATGGAAAGAAAACGTTTACCTTTCGCAGTCTTCGGGCATTTTCCCTATCCTACTTGAATTAATGCAATTTTGCTTGAATTTATCGTCGCCAGCTCGTCGCCAACTGTTGTGTCCGAGTGGTTGAAGGCATAAATTATTAAGGCATTATTATAGGCATATATCACACAGTATAATATCAAAACACTTATTTAATGGAACACACGACACATAACTACAACGAACGGAATACTACACACATTACATTCAATTACAGATAGATGCAGTTGGTTTAGATTCTCCACATAGAATAATAATAAAGGAAGAAGGAGCACACCAATACTCTTAATGCTTACAAACCCCTTCTAGTGAAATGCCAGCGAAAGCTACTTTTGCTCCTCTCAACCTTGAAGTAGGGCGACCATCCTCAGCGCATTTATCGCTGTTTGTTGTGGCAACACAACAGCTTATAAAGAAACACTTATGCTCCTTCTTCCTTTATTATTATTCTATGATTCTCCAGAGTTCTACGTACAGTCCGGTTAACAGTTAATGATCATTGAATCAGTTTAGTTCAAATCATAGAGTTAAGACTCCGCATCAGTGTCTGAATGAGAAATGCTACAACGATTCCAAGCCTTTAAAAAATCAGCTGGGAAACAAGATTTAACCATGGGATACATTATAGATGCACATTTATCCGTGGTTACACCTAATGTTTTCAATGCACATAGATACGATTCAAGTTTGTCATATAGAGAAGTTAATGAAAACATTTCCTTAATTTGAACAGAAATAATTAATTTTAATAACTGTCTAACGTGTACTTCGACTAAGAGGTCCTCTCTTCCAAAGTGAGATTTTAAGCTTTAAATGGCTTTTTCGTAATTGGCGCCAGTTGGCGGAAAACTATGAACTACTTCTCTTGCACGGGCACTAGCAACTGTGACTTGCACTAAATACTGAACTTTATCTTCCGGTGCGATACCTTCATCTTTATATTGACTCCAAAAAGGAAGCCAACCTTTTAAGTCATCGCCAAATTGTCTAAATTCCAATCTAGGCAACGTAAACTTTCTTTTTGAATTGCTTAAATCAGGTAAATAATTTAATGAAACAGATTCACCTCGACTTTGAGCTTGAATTCTAGCGAGCTCGATTTCTTTTTCAGCTTCAAGTTTCATTTTTTCAGATTCAAATTTCATTTTTTCAAATTCAAGTTTCATTCTTTCCCTTTTATCTTATCTTTCTTTTTCTTCTTGCTCTTGCAATTTTCGCTCAGTAACAGCATTTCCTAACAGGTCTTGAACAAATTCCGCATCTTTCTTGTATTCTTCACTGTTCAATGCAATTTTTTTTTAAACCTGAAACAGTAATATTGGCTGATAATTCTTCGCCAACTTCAGACGCCACATATATCAAATCATCTTTCTTAAATCCTTTTACTGAGTGAAAAATATTGTTTCTTCATTAACGTCCTGTCGCGGACGCCACAAATATTAAAGCTACCTAAGGAAAATCACCGTTTCCTTCTGCTTTCTAAAAAAAAAAAAAAAAAAAAAAAAAAAAAACTAGTATTACCTGCGAACGCCAGTAAATTAAATATTCACACTTTTCTCTTCAAAGCGGTTCCTCAATTGAATAACACGTAATGCGCTTTTCTGAAACTTAAATATTAGTAAAAAAGAGCACAGCTACGTTGAATATTATTTACGAAAAGAAACCTTTTAGAAAATACAAAAAAACTTTATTCCCAATGGAAAAAACCTACTGCCCCGAAACAAAAAATTACTTATTCTAAAATTTTTAATACACACGAGCTCTCGATTAAACGAGATCATGTATCTTATTTTTTTTAACCAACGTTGTCATCCAATAATAATAATATTCATAAAGTAAATAATAGACATAATAATACATTTTCAACTGTAAAGTCACGAGTGCATTTTTCACGTTTCTACTATTTTTTCTTTAAAAGACAGATATTGAACCATCGACCTATTATAAGAGTGGACGGAGCATTCCATTATTAAGGGAATAAAAGAAAAGGTGCAAAGATGAAACCATGTGAATGTTGAAAAAGGTTACCTTTTTTGGCATTTATCGCGTTATTGGCAATTTTTTGTTTTGAATATAAATATATATATTATTATTTTTATTAAAAGATACAACAAGCAAAACTAGTGTAAAATATTACAGCTGCTGAAATTTATTTTTACCTTGTTATGAACATCTAACAAAGTTCAAAAGTTTTTATATCTTTGGTTCGTCTATACTCTTATTAACTCTCATGAATAATTATGGACATTTTTGAAATAATATACGATATAATATAGTTAAACTAATTCAATTTAGAGAAATAAGTATAGCAATTATAAGCATTTTATAAAAATAATTGCTTAAAAAGAACATCTATCTTTTAAAGAGAAATAAAAATTTTAAAAAGAACTTTCAAAGAAAAAGGGAAAATATGTCTGCTTAATAAAAAGCAGAGTTTAGAGCATGGCGAGTAAACTTCAATATTAGGCAGTTTGGCTTCCTGTAGATCAACATTCACATGACCTTTTTACGAGTTATCTTTGCCACTAAAAAAGTTTGCCATTGTCCCGTCCACTCTTATAATAGGTCTATGTATTGCACCAACAATTACATGTATTTTAAATAAAATTTATAATTTTGATTCAGTTTAAGTGGTGAGGGGGTTGTAGCCCAATAGATCCCTTTCGGATTCACCATTGCTATGTTTGTATATCGTTATGGCTTATATTTGTTGAATGATTATGAGCTTGGATTAAAAAAAAAAAAAAAAAAAAAAATGAAACATTTACTGATCAATAAATCTAGTCTAAAATTTTAAGAAGAATGAATGAAACCTTTTTGTAGTTGAAAATTAAGTTTCTTGAAAACAGAATAGCGACGTAAATAATGTGATGTGTGGGAACAAAGCCATTGGCTAAGTACGTGTTAATGCATATGTAATATTTCTTTACTTTTGTAACATTAACCTAAAGGAATTTACCTTTGCCTTTAAGCTTGTAGCGCGCCGCTTATAATGTTTCCAAAAAATTATTTATCTTTTCAAAAGTGGCAACTTCATTTTTTTTTTTTTTTTCTAATCTTTTGACTAGCGTCTCTTTGTTGCGGCAAACGTTTATGGAGCTAAGTGAGTTTGGCGAGAATTCACGCTTGCCGCGCAGATAACTAATTATCTGTGGTTTGACGCTATGCGCTTATTCACCGAGCTCTTTCGCTTAGGTTTGTTAAGTTTATGTTTGTTACTGTTTGGCTGTTTGATGAGAAATCATAGAACAATAATACGAACAGAGAAATCGAAATCTGCTTTTATTGATTAAAAGTCAGTATTCTTTTCACATTAAAAAACTAGTATGTTGTGGCCACCACATGACTTTCTTCTATATTTTCCTATACAAATTCACTCAGTAAAAATAATTTATTGAAATTATTATTTATAAAAAATTATCTTCCATGATAATGCAGACGATTTCCATATTAGAAAAGTAGTATAACACTAAATAAACAGAAGTAATGTAACACTAAATATCAAAAAAAAAAATGTTCTTTTCGTTAAAGGTAAAAAAAAAATCGATAACTTTGTTTTAAATTATCACAGATCTATAGTTCAACCATTCGTTTTAAAGATATTGACGAAACCTTTCGAAAGATACCCATCTTGAAAATTTACCCCCCCCCCCCCGGGGTTACTGCCCCCAGGGGGGGAAGCGATGCCCCCACATGCACAAAATTTTTTTATTAATTTACTACTACTATTATCAATAATTCATATTAATTTTACAATCACAGGTTAAGAATAACTCTCATTATGTACATTTATACGAAATTTTGTCCTATACTGCCATGTTAAAAATTTAGAAAAAATACGATCACTGCGCCACCTGTTGAGTGATTGATCCCCAAATCTAATCAGCACCTGTTTATGTCAGGGGCCAACTAAATACCAAATATTTGGTTACATTTCGTAAAAAAAAAAAAAAAAAAAAAAAAAATACGATTTTTTTTTCTAAGTTTTTTTTCGTTAAAAGTAAAAAAAGAACGATAACTTTGTTTTAAATTATCACAGATTTATAGTTCAACCAGTCGTTTTAAAGGTATTCACGAGACCTTTCGAAAGATACCCACCTTGAAAATTTACTCCCCTCGAGGGGGGACTTCCCCCCTATGGGGGGGTGGCGAGGCCCCCTACACATACACAATTTTTTTCCCAGTTGACTATCTCTATTATAAATAATTCTTGTAAATTTCATAATGATTACTAAATGATTACTAATTCTCTTTATGCACATTTATACAAAATTTTGTCCTATATCTCCACGTTAAAAATTTAGAAAAAGCGGAATGGCAACGCAACCTGTAAGACAATTTTTACCAAAATTTGATAGGCACTAATTTATGTCAAGGTGCAACTACATACCAACTTGTATGAAATTCTGTGCAGTAGTTCTTGAGATACAGTTGCCACAAAATTTTGTCACACACACACACAGAGTGACAGACAGACAGACATTTTCTAAAAATGGTCAAATCGTGTTCTACAGCTCTCAAAACGTGTAAATCCATCAAAAACCCGAGGTCGAAAATTTTTACGAATCCAATACTTTCTTCTATTGAATATAGAAGAAAGTAATAAATCGATTGTTTGGAAAGCAACAGAAATTTTACTTAATATCAAGGATATGTAACAAAATTATTCCTTTGCATTAAAAAAAAAACTTTCTTCTTCAGGCAATGATTGCAAACAGAAGACTGGCATCACATGCAGACACTTTTTACTAGACGTTGGTGGGCCTCTAAACTATCATCCAGAGTTTTTTGCATATCTGATGAGGTAACCAGTCAGACAAAGTGTTAGATTAGAAATATTGAGTGAATATTGTATTATATTAATTAATAGTAAAAATGGAAATAATCAAAAGAAACAAAACTGCACACAAACACAGAGCTTCCTTCAGGAGGGCATATAATAAGCTAGAAAATATACTAGCAGACGAAAATTCTTCGTTCGAAGAAGTTGAGATCAGTTTAGTTTTATTTAAACAAAAATCAAAACAGAGAAAAATTCTAGAAACTGAAAATAAAATATCGAGCCTTGATGCCATACTTCTGTTTTTAAGAAATGAAGTACAATCCGAAGAAAAGATTAAATTAAGCAGAGCCGATCTTTGTAATATACTTCCTGAGCGCGAACGTAAAGGTTTAGCAACATATAAGAATGTGAAACATAATTATCCATCCGCAGTGAAACTAATTACACATGATTCAAAAAATAATTTATGTTCGTTTTGTTCAAAAGATCATGAAATGTCATTTTATAAAAAAACATTCTATATCCCTTTAAGCGAGAAACTTTTAGTTATTAAAAATAAAGGATTATGTCAAATTTGTTTAGTTAAGGGCCACGTAGCCAATTCATGTAAATCAAACATTAGGTGTCAGATTTGTAGTAAGAAACATTTGAAATTTATATGTCCCACGTTGGAATCTAATAAAAATAATGAAGGTTCTAGGTCACTTTCGAATCACGATGAAATAAAAGAAAAGTGTGTTGACACGCTATTTACACAGAAACAAGCAAAATCAAAACCTCATGCTACTAATAGTGTATTTTTCCAAACTTTAGTTGTAATGCTGCATGGAAAAAATGCGAAGCGCAAAGCGAGAGTTGTCCTAGATACAGGGTCTCAAAAATCCTATATATTGAAATCCGCTGCAGAAGAATTAAATTTCGATTTTGTATGAGAAGAAGAATTTTGTCATTCGTTATTTGGTGGAGAGAAAACAGATAAAAATAAACATATATGTTACAAAATTTATTTGAGTAATCTTCATAATGATTATATTTGTAGCTTAGATGCTTTAGATGAAAATGTTATTTGTAATGATATTTCTGCGATAACTCAAGGAAATTGGATACGTGAGTTAAAATAATTACAAGATAAAAAGAACTTTTATACACCATGTTTTTAAATTTTCTGTTGAATCATATAAACGCTACTGAAGGCAGCGACAACCCGGAGAAATCGGATAAAAGTATTAAAAACATTCCTTGCTATCGTGTTTTAAGCTATTATAAAAGTTTCAAATGGCTATCTAGCCGGGAAGTCAGTTAAAAGTTGATTGCAAGCTTTGTACTGGTAACGCTGCCGAAGGCAGCAGGGTCCCGAAACATTTGGTTAAAAATATTTTAAAAATGCATTTTCGCAGTGTTCTAAACTATTCTGAAAGTTTCAAATGTGTAGCTAGTCGGGAAGTTAGTTAAATAAATTTTCTGTCGAATCATATAAACATACCGACGGCAGTAGGGACCTGAAGCAGTTGACTAAAAGTATTAAAAAAAGTATTATCTCCGTGTTCTGAGCTATCCTGAAAGTTTCAAATATCTAGCTAGTCGGAAAGTTAGTTAAATAAATTTTCTGTCGAATCATATAAACATACTGAAGGCAGTAGGGACCTGAAGCAGTTGACTAAAAGTATTAAAAAAAGTATTATCACCGTGTTCTGAGCTATCCTGAAATTTTCAAATGTCTAGCTAGTCGGGAAGTTAGTGAAAAATCGATTGCAAGCTTTGTACTAGTAACGCTGTCGAAGGCAGCAGGAACACGAAGTAGTTGGTTAAAAATATTTAAAAATTGCATTTTCGCCGTGTTCTAAACTATTCTGAAAGTTTCAAGTGTCTAGCTAGTCGGGAAGTTAGTTAAATACATTTTCTGTTGAATCATATAAACGCTGCCAAAGGCAGTAGGGACCTGAAACAGTTGACTAAAAGTATTAAAAAAATGTATTGTCACCGTGTTATGAGCTAGCCTGAAAGTTTCAAATGTCTAGCTAGTCGGGAAGTTAGTGAAAAATCGATTGCAAGCTTCGTACTGATAACGCTGCCGAAGGCAGCAGAAACACGAAACAGTTGACTAAAGGTATTAAAAAAATGTGTTTTCACCGTGTTCTGAACTATTCTGAAAGTTTCAAATGTCTAGCTAGTCGGGAAGTTAGTTAAATAAATTTTCTGTCGAATCATATAAGCGCTGCCGAAGGCAGCGGAACCTGCAATAGTTGACTAAAATTATTAGAAAAATGTATTGTCACCGTGTTGTGAGCTGTCCTGAAAATTTTAAATATCTAGCTAGTCGGGAAGTTTGTTAAAAATCGATTGCAATATTTGTCCCTGACAAACACACAAACAAACAAACAAGAATCGAAGTTAATAAAAACATGGTAAATTAAAGGAATCAACTTAACTGACATTGAAAATTCTGGGCCTATCGAAGCTCTTTTGGGAGCAGACGTCGCGGGTAAATTATTTACTAGTAGACGAGAACAACTTAAATCAGGCTTAGTCGCCATGGAATCGAAATTATGATGGACTTTGATGGGAAAAGCCCTTCAGTCCAGTAGTTGTGGAGATATAAATATGTCTGTCATCAGAATGCTTTCTCAAGAAGACATACGGGTTTCGAAATTTTGGGATTTAGAGTTCCTCGTTATTAGAGATCCTATAGAACAAAGTAGTAGGGAAGATATTGAAAAGGCTGATACAATACATTTTAAAGAAACAGTCAAACAAAAGCAAGATGGAAGATATGAGGTTCATTTGCCGTGGAAAAATGATCATGTTTGTTTACCGAGCAATTATGAAGTTGCAATACAAAGACTAGAATCTACTATTAGAAAATTAGAAAAAAACTGGATATCGTAAAAAATATCATGAAGTTTTTAAAGAGTGGATTGATGATAGAATTATTGAAGAAGTTCCCGTTGAAGAATTCTCTCTTGCTAATTCTTATTACCTTCCTCATCGTCCAGTAATTAAGGAAACATCATCAATGACCTCTATGAAAATAAGGCCCGTTTTTGACGCCTCAGCTAAGAAGCCTTGATATCCATCCCTGAATGATTGCTTAGAACCTGGTATTAACTTTATTGAAACTATTCCTTCGATTTTAACAAGATTTCGTTTACACAAAATTGGGATTATTTCTGATATTAAAAGAGCATTTTTGCGGATAGCTCTGCATGTAGAAGATCGAGATTTCTTAATATTCCTCTGGTCTGATGATAAAGACGACATAAATATTTTCCGTCATACCCGTTGTATTTTTGGGGTAACCAGCAGCCCCTTTTTACTCATGGCAGTTATTCATTACCACTTGTCTGCTGAATCGTTAAAAATGAAGTATTCAGAAAAATTGCTGACAAATTTGCGTGACAGCTTCTATGTGGATAATTGTGTAACCAGTATACATAACATTTCAGAATTAGATAACTTTGTGAAGTCTGCCACAGATATTATGAAAGAAGGGAAATTTGATCTTAGGGGCTGGGAAAGTACAGCTTTTCCTGAAATCAAGATTCTAAAACACAAGTGTTAGGCTTAATATGGGACAAACACTCTGATACTTTAGAAATAGATTATGAACTATTAAAATTTGATAAGACAGAAAAACTAACGAAACGAAAAATTTTGTCATTTATTAGTATAATTTTCGATCCGACAGGTTATATTGCACCAGCTTTTATACAACCCAAAATTTTGCTTCAAGCCATATGGAAAACTAAAGGACATTGGGATGCGGAAGTTAGTGATGAAATTAAAAGGAAGTTTCTTGGTTGGGTCAAAAATTTACATTTTTAAAAGACATAAAAATACCTAGATGGACTGGTGTGACTGAATCGTCACTTCTAAGTTTGCATACATTTGTAGATGCGAGCAAAGATGCCTATAATAGCAGGAGACTTGGCGTTGGAATATTTAAACAGGAATAAACTACTACGTCAGAAACGCCAAAGAAAAATTATTGAGGTGCATACAGCTGTTTCGGTAGCCTAAAGCGTACCGTCATCAGTGCAAAAAGAATTCTGAATCTTGAGAAGTGCTCGCATATATAGGAGAGGGACCGGATTTAGTTCAACCAATAGGAATACGGAAGAGGTGGGGAGTGTGGCCAATAGGAATTAAGGAATGAGTAGCTGTGTAAACAGTAGAAAAATTAAGGAAATGTGGACTGAATGTAAAATTTCCAACAATCAGACAAATAGGGAACAGCGAAATCGCAATTTACAAGGTTTTTAAAATTTTTATAAATATGAAAAGCTTCAAAGAAATCGAGTTCATGGATGGATTTAGGTCTGCAAATTATTTTAGCTGAATTAAATTTAAAATTATGATTTTCCTCCCAGCAATGTTTAGAAATAGCCGATTTATTGGTTTCTTGTTTGCGGACGTAATTCATATGTTCTTTTAGACGAAATTTAAGACTGCGTTTAGTTTGGCCAATATATGATAAACCACACTGACAGGAAATACTATAAATGCCCCAAGAATTATGCATATCAATGGGATCTTTCAACTGAGAAAAGGTGAGTTTATTGGAAGGCGAAAATATTATTTTAAAATCATATTGTTTGAGAATTTTAGCTATGGTTTGACTGGTTTTAGAAAAATAGGGTAAAACAATACTGATATTAGATGTGACTGAATATCAATGGGATCTTTTAACTGAGAAAAGGTGAGTTTATTGGAAGGCGAAAATATTATTTTAAAATCATATTGTTATATCAATGGGATCTTTTAACTGAGAAAAGGTGAGTTTATTGGAAGGCGAAAATATTATTTTAAAATCATATTGTTATATCAATGGGATCTTTTAACTGAGAAAAGGTGAGTTTATTGGAAGGCGAAAATATTATTCTCAGTCACATCTAATATCAGTATTGTTTTACCCTATTTTTCTAAAACCAGTCAAACCATAGCTAAAATTCTCAAACAATATGATTTTAAAATAATATTTCGCCTTCCAATAAACTCACCTTTTCTCAGTTAAAAGATCCCATTGATATGCATAATTCTTGGGGCATTTATAGTATTTCCTGTCAGTGTGGTTTATCATATATTGGCCAAACTAAACGCAGTCTTAAATTTCGTCTAAAAGAACATATGAATTACGTCCGCAAACAAGAAACCAATAAATCGGCTATTTCTAAACATTGCTGGGAGGAAAATCATAATTTTAAATTTAATTCAGCTAAAATAATTTGCAGACCTAAATCCATCCATGAACTCGATTTCTTTGAAGCTTTTCATATTTATAAAAATTTTAAAAACCTTGTAAATTGCGATTTCGCTGTTCCCTATTTGTCTGATTGTTGGAAATTTTACATTCAGTCCACATTTCCTTAATTTTTCTACTGTTTACACAGCTACTCATTCCTTAATTCCTATTGGCCACACTCCCCACCTCTTCCGTATTCCTATTGGTTGAACTAAATCCGGTCCCTCTCCTATATATGCGAGCACTTCTCAAGATTCAGAATTCTTTTTGCACTGATGACGGTACGCTTTAGGCTACCGAAACAGCTGTATGCACCTCAATAATTTTTCTTTCGCGTTTCTGACGTAGTAGTTTATTCCTGTTCAAAGATGCCTATGCCGCATGCGTTTTTCTAAGATCTGAGTCCACTGATGGTGAGGTGAAAATTCACTTATTGCAAGCTAAATCTCGAATAACTCCACTGAAAATGATAACAATTCCCCGTTTAGAGCTCATGGGAGCTATTATAGGAGCAAGATTGTTCAAATCAGTTAAAGATGCTCTGAAAATGGAAAAAATACAATCCTATTTTTGGACTGATTCATCCACAGTACTCAGTTGGATTAAGCGGCAAGAACAGTGGTCAGTTTTTGTAAATAATCACATAAATGAAATTAGGAAACTTACTGATACTGAGAATTGATTCCATGTTTCTGTGAAATGAACCCAGCTGATTTTTCATCCAGAGGACGTAGAGCTAAACAGTTGTTAAAATCCCAGTGGTGGCTGGGACTGGACTGGTTGAAGAATCCAAAAGAGAAATGCCCTAAGTCAGTCATAAATATCAATGAAGAAGAGATTGCTCAGGAAAGAAGAACTGTAGTTTCTGCTAATAATATTGAATTTGAATCTGTTGTATCCCGATTAGCGAACAGAGTTTCGAAATTTTTAAAGATGGTTAAAATCATAGTTCGGATACCACGTTTTCAACCGAAATCTAAAGACTTAAGAAAATATCCAAATATTACATCTGAAAAAATTGAAAATGCTCAAAAAACACTTTTTTTGTGTACAGACTGAATGCTTTACAGATAAAGAAGGTAAAAGATCTCTCGTAAATTTCCAAACCTATAAAGATGATGAGGGAATACTAAAACTGAAATCCAGACTTACAAACGAAAATGAAAACTCTGATTTTATTTTTCCTTTGGTTCTTCCTTTCAAACATCCAGTAGTGAAAGGACTTATCGAGCAAGAGCACACTATGAACAAACATGCTGGAGCGTCTGCTCTACTTGTTATTTTGAGAGAGCGATTTTGGATTTTGAAAAGAAAAAGAATAATTCGAAATGTCATTCATGAGAGTAATATCTGTAAGAAGCAAAAGGTTAAACATCTTGAAGTACCATTTCCTCCTCTTCCAGAAGATCGAACTAAATTATCAGCAGTTTTTCAAATCTCAGGAGTTGATTTAGCAGGTCCTCTGCTCACCAAGTCCAAGGAAAAAGTTTGGATCGTGTTATTTTCTTGTGCGGTGTTTAGGGCTGTGCATTTAGAATTGATTCCATCACTTAGTACGAATGCTTTCATTCAGGCTTTACAAAGATTTATAGATAGAAGAGGACGGATTTCTGTGTTATACTCCGACAACGGTACAAATTTTACTGGATTAAATAATGCATTGAAAAGTTTGGATTAGACTGAGATTCAATTAACGATTGAAGTAAAGAAATTAGATGGAAATTTAACCCACCATCAGCCCCATGGTGGGGTGGGTTCTGGGAAAGACTTATACGAATTCTCAAAGATTTGCTTCGAAAAACTTAGGAAGTGCCTCTCTGATACAAGAAGAACTACATACGCTTGTATGTGAATGCGAATCTATAATAAACAACAGACCGTCTGAAGATCAAGAACTAAATGTTCTAACGCCTTCATTGTTCCTTCAAGAATTACGAACAAGTGATGTACCTGACTTGGATCAAATTGAGAAAACTGACGTTGTTGAAAGATATAGATATATTCAGAGAGTAAGAGAATCTTTAAAGCAAAGATTCAGAAGAGAATATCTGGGTTTTCTACGGTCATCGATCTCCAAAAGTCACGTCACAATTCAAGTGAGTGATATAGTCTTGATTGGCAGCGATGATAAAAAACGTTTATGTTGGCCCTTATAGCAAAGGTCGTCTAACTCTTACGTAGTAAAGATGGGATTGTTAGACTAGTTAAACTAAAAACATCGAGAGGAGTTTTACTACGACCAATCCAGAGACTCTATCTTCTTGAAATCACACAAAGACTTGAACAGCATGTGCCAAATCCTACACGGAAAACAAATGATAACACTGGTGAGAAGCCGGATGGTGGAGGTCCACTTAAGACACGTTTTGGCAGGGTAGTGAGACCAGTAAATCGTCTTTTATGCATTTTTAACATAAGACTATGAACTATTTCAACATTTTTTCTTTCTTTAGAAATTGAACCCTAAAATATTTTTAAGTATTTTTCTTTTTTTTTTTTTTTAATTATTAGAAGTTTAATGTAGCTGATATATATACATTGTCATTTGTTAACCTTTCTAGTAGTATTTTTCAGTGTCATATTTCTGTTGAACATCTTTCAGAAATCTCAAGTACGGAGGATATTGGAAAACTAGAGCAGCTGGAATATTTACTTCTCCAAGGCCAGCGATAACTGCAGAACTCAGCAGAATAACTAAACTCGGCTCCAGTTGAAGCGGGTAGAACCGGAATGCTTCTGTTTACCGCTACCGGCAAAAGGAAGAAGGAAGCTCTGATTGGTATGCAGCTACTTCGCGAGTATAAGAGTTATTTTCGAATTTACTTTAATTTTTGGGCCCTTTGTAAATAATCCTATAGGTTGTAAATATAAATACTTATGTTCAGTAATATCTGTTTTTTGTGAAGTGTGTGCAGTTAGATTAAAAATATTGAAATTATTTTATCGTTTTTAATGTTCGTTTTTAACACCAGCCTACTTTATTTTTTAAAAATGATTAGAAAATCAACAAATGGAATTTTTCACCACTTCGCACAAGTGGGAATCGCGCATATGGGAAGACACCATGTGATGGTATTTGCTTTACGCCTGTGGAACAAGTGACTGTTTTTTGTGAAGATCTATTAATAGAACTATCACGTGATTCTACATCTGGCAGTTTTTTCATCAGAACAGATTCCGTTTTAGTGTTTATGTTTTACTATGTAAAGTGAGAGATTATATCTCGCTTCCTTTTCCTTTTCTTTTTCTTTTCTTTTTCATTAAATGTACAAGTTTAAATTTCAAGAAAGGTGTCGAAATGATTTTTTGTGTCATACTAATAAGATTATTATTTACAGAGAGAAAATAATAATTTTAATATAAAATATAAATATTAAAGAGACGCTATTCGCCAATGGGACGCCAGACTCTTCAGAACTGAAAAGGTAAGCTCATATTTTTTTCGCTACTTCTGTCTTTGGAGAAATAAATATTAGCTTTTGCAATTTTGTTTAATAAGCGTTTAATGAGCTACCGAGTGATGGAAAAATATTTCCATTAGATTATGATGCTGATATAATATTAAACAAATGAAAAGTGAAACAATTTATTATTGTTATTATTGTTCTTAAGTGAACATATTAAAGCTTACCCATAAGTATAAATTACCTGGGTGTCCCGAAGATAAAAAATTTAAAATTAAATTAATATGAAAATAAAACACTAAAGTTAGATAATATTATTATTTAACAAAGCATAAGTATTCAATGTTTGAAATCATATATTAAGAAAATGCAAAATAAGAATAAATGCGTTCGTACATTTTTTGAATTAAGAAAGTTAAGAAAATTCGCTTTCTGAAAATTGAAGAATTAATAAAAAAGTATCATAAAAACAAAACTTTCAAAAATAAATTCTTCTCAAAAATAAAGTATTCACTACAAATAAAAAAGAAATCAACAATGGCATCTTTTAAAGAAAGTCCAATAATTGAAAAATTAAATTCCGAAAATTATTCAGTGTGGAAATTTTAGACGTCAATGTATCTGATGAAGGATGAGTTATATGATGTAATAATAGATGACCCGCCAAATCCTATCACAGATGTATGGCGGAAAAAGGACAATAAAGCGCGTGCCATAATAAACTTGCTCATTGATGATTCCCAAATTATACATATTAAACAATGCCAAACAGCCCTAGAAACGTGGAACAAGTTGCGTGATATCCACGAAAGAACAAATCTAAGTAGCAAATTGTATTTATTGAGAAAATATATAGCACAAAACTAGAAGAAGGTGGCGATATGCAAACCCACATAAATAAAATGTTGAAAATTATCGATAAACTGAAATCCATTGGGGAAGAAATAAAATTCGCGCACATTTCTGCATTGTTATTGTGCTCTGTACCTAAAAGTTACGAAACCCTAATAATAGCCCTTGAAGCTCGCCCTGAAAATGAATTGACACCTAACTATGTTAGCAGTAAATTGATCGACGAATTCAATCATCGAAAAGAAGCCTCCGAAAACAACACAAACTCTTCTAAAGCCTTTCACATAAACAAAAAACAGCAGTATAATTGTAATTTCAAAAAGGAAAATAAATACTGCACTTACTGCAGGAAAGCAAATCATAATAAATCGGAGTGCTGGCATCTGAAGAATAGAAATGCTGATAACACTAAAAACAAACAATTTAGAAATAAATTCAGAACAACCAATTCCTCACAGTTAGTGACACACAATGATGAGTTGCCACACACACATACACAACAACAAAGCCATTCAAAACTAATGCAGCAAATAATATCACAAACAAAACAAATGGCTTTCACGACAGTGGTTCGTCATCGCACATAAGCAACAATATAGACCTTTTCGTTAATTTAGATGAGTCACAAAAATCGCAAGTATGTGTAGCAAACGGTAACACCCTCACTTCACTCGGTTCAGGAGAAATAAAAATTGAATACCTGGATCCAAGTAAATAAAAAACGGAACTAACACTAAGGGAAGTCTTATATGTTCCAGAATTAAAGGCAAACCTTATATCTGTACACAAAGCCACCCAAAATGGCTGTAAAGTCACATTCACTAAACAAAAGTGTTACATATCTATGAAAAATGAAACCATTTTAGAGGGTACAAAAAATAACAACTTATATGAGTTAAACTTGCCCATGCCAATAAAAAAAATAACACATACCTGACTGAAGAATGCCAAAATCCAAACTGTATTACTCTATGGCATAAACGCATGGGACATAAAAATTTCAACTCTATTAAAGAACTAAACAAAAATCAGTTCTGGGAATAAAAATCAATAACTGCAAACACGAGATAACATGCGAAACTTGCATCAAAACAAAACTGACTGACACCCCGTATCCAAAAACTGCAGAAAACAGGGGAAAACAAATACTAGAATTAGTACATAGCGATGTTTGCGGACCTATTCAAGTACAAACAATAGGTGGTAAATCATATATCTTAACTTTTGTTGACGATTATTCTAGGTATACAATGATTTATTTTCTAAGTAAAAAGAGCGAAGTAATCGAGAAATTAAAAGAATACGTCAACTGTACCACAAACAAATTTGGAAAGAAACCAGAAACAATAAGTTCAGATAATGGCGGTGAGTATATAAGCAAAAATGTAGAAGAGTATCTTAAAGAAAATGGTATTCACCATCAGCTCACCGTACCACATTGCCCAGCCCAAAATGGGGTTGCGTAAAGAAAGAATCGTACACTAATCGAAATGACACGACACTTTTATCAGAAGCCAACTTAGACAAAAAAATTGTGGGGGGAAGCTTTAAACACCGCCAATTACCTACAAAACAGACTACTTACAAAAGCCACTACAAAAACTCCTTATGAGTTATGGCATGGTAGCAAACCGAATTTAAGTAATTTAAAAACTTTTGGCTGTAAAGCTTATGCATACATTCATAAAAGTAAACGGGGTAAATTAGATGACAAAGCCCAAGAAGGCATTTTTGTCGGCTACGACAACAGCGCTAAAGCGTATAGAATCTACCTGAAAAATGACCACGTAATACTTGCAAGAGCAGTTAAATTCATTGAAGATACTATAAACAATTCAGGAGAAAACAATAAAATAAAATTACTCTCAGAAAACAACACAAATGAACACCCCGACACAGAATCGCATATAGGGCGCGGAATTGTCAGAATTGACATAAGTTCACCAGATCAAAATATCACTAGTGAACACGACAACACAAACGACACTTTAAGAAGGTCAAATAGACACAATAAAGGTGTACCTCCTGAAAGGCTAATCTACTTAACAGAAAACTTTGAGGCCAATGAACCCAAAGATTATAACGATTTTCTTAACATAACAAACCCACAAGAAAAAC
Organism: Salticus scenicus; assembly: GCA_963930645.1. Lineage (NCBI taxonomy): Eukaryota > Metazoa > Arthropoda > Arachnida > Araneae > Salticidae > Salticus > Salticus scenicus. The sequence continues at coordinate 290,631,842 of OZ005649.1, forward strand.
AAAACTGGCTAAACGCGATGCAGGAAGAAATGAATTCCTTAAAACAAAATAAAACATTCACATTGGTTGAACCTCCACAAGGAAGAAAAGTTATTGGGTCCAAATGGACTTATAAGGTCAAATATGACTCCTCAGGCAAAATAGCCAAATATAAAGCAAGATTGGTGGCGAAAGGCTTCAGTCAAAAATATGGTGAAGACTTCCACGAAACTTTTGCCCCGGTGGTATCACACAGCACAATTAGAGCCGTTTTGGCCATTGACGCTCACAGAAACAGACAGGTTCACCATATTGATATTAAAACTGCATTCCTGCATGGAGATTTAGATGAAATAGTATACATGGAACAGCCTAAAGGCTATATTTCACCTGGAAACGAAAATAAAGTATGGAAATTAGAGAAAGCCCTTTATGGTCTTAAACAAGGCGCCAGATCATGGCATTTGAAAATTGGTGAAACTCTAAAAGAATTCGGTTTTGCACAAAGCACAGCAGATGCCTGCCTGTTTAGGAAAGATGAAGCAAATCCCATACATATCATTATTTACGTGGATGACTTACTTATATCCGGATCAGGTCAACAAATAGAAGAAACTATCGAGAAACTTAGTGCAAAATACGAGCTCAAAAATCTCGGAGAAATAAGCTACTATCTCGGCATTAACGTACAAAAATCAAAACAAGGAGAATATTTAATAAATCAAAGAACTAAAATAAAAGAACTTATAGAAAAATTCAGTCTTCAAAATGCTAAGCCCACAAATATACCAATGAATCCTGGTTATCTAGACAATGCCTCCGATAATAATTTACTAAGCAACAATACAAAATATAGACAAGCCATCGGATCCCTATTATATATCGCTACTATCTCTAGACCTGACATTGCAGCAGCAGTCAATATTCTGAGTAGACGCAATGAGAAGCCCAGCAGCAAGACTGGTACGCTGCGAAAAAGATTATATGTTATTTGAAAACGACTGAAAAATTAAATTTGGTTATAAGTGGAAAGGAAAAACCTATTCTAACCTGTTACGCCGATGCCGATTGGGCCAGTAATAAATCTGATCGCAAATCGATGACAGGAAACCTATTCTTCATAGGAAAAACACCAATCCACTGGATCTAAAAAAAAAGTGTGTAGCTCTGTCTTCTGCAGAAGCAGAGTTCGTATCAGCCGCAAATGCTGGCCAAGAGATATTATGGCTGACCAGGGTACTAGAGGACCTTGACTTACCACAGGAACTGCCCATGAGATTATTCGATGACAATCAGTCAACAATCAAAATGATTGAATCGCCCAAACACACAGCACGCTCCAAGCATATTGATATTCGATTTCACTGCGTGAAGAACCTGTGTGAAAAAGGAACAATTACTCTACAATATCTGCAGAGTAAATTAATGACTGCAGATGTGCTTACCAAACCTACTCCTAAGCCAATCTTTCTGAAACACCGCGATGGTTTGGAACTAAGATCGTATTCCTCGTTTGAGGAGGGATGACAGAAAATTACAAACTCAAAAGACTCCTTTATTCCAAAATGTGTTCTGTGAAAAACGAACATTATAATAAAAACAAAAATGTATCTGTTTTCACCCTCCTCAGTTTTTCATTGCCTCCTAGTTGAAGGGGTGAAGATCTATTAATAGAACTATCACGTAATTCTACATCTGGCTGTTATTTCATCAGAATAGATTCTGTTTTACTGTTTATGTTTTACCATGTAAAGTGAGAGATTATATCTCGCTTCCTTTTCTTTTTCTTTTCTTTTTCATTAAATGTACATGTTTAAATTTCAAGAAAGGTGTCGAAATGATTTTTTGCGTCATACTAATAAGATTATTATTTACAGAGAGAAAATAATAATTATAATATAAAATAGAAATATTAAGAAGACGCTATTCGCCAATGGGACGTGAGACTCTTCAGAACAGAAAAGGTAAGCTCATAAATTTTTCAATACTTCTGTCTTTGAAGAAATAAATATTTGCTTTTGCAATTTTGTTTAATAAGCGTTTAATGAGCTACCGAGTGATGGAAAAATATTTCCATTATTTTGGACTGTTCCAAGACATTCATGGAATAGTGAATTTTTCTGTACGAGTAACAGCTTCAACTGTTTCAAGAATATTCGAAGAATTAACACTATTATTGTACTGTTTTGGTAAAAATTTGTTTTGTTGTACAGATTTGATATCGCGAAAACGGTCGCAAACTAAAGCTGTGACGAAAATACTCGCCAATCGAAATATATTTATTTAAATGTTTCAATTATTCAATTAAAATGGAATCCTTTAAATATAGTGACCAGTGAAGCGGGCAAAGCCTGCTAGTTATAAATAAAAGGCATGCTGATTTTTTTTTTTTTTTTTTTTGAGTTTTAAAATAATTGCTTATATCTCCGTTTTTTAATATGCTATCGTCACACAAATTCATACACAAATTTAAACTGGCTCTGTATTAACATATCCTAAAGTAACAGTTCATTTCGATCACTTAACGATACAGGGTGATCACAAAAATATTGATTTTTCTCAAATTGTTACCGCTCCCCTAAGGTAAAGACACCAGTGCTCGTCACCCCTAAAATCTGCACCAGTAGTCGTCACCCTCTTAAAAGAAGTGTTAAAATAAGCGTTAATTAACATCTATGAGTTTTAATCCGCCACCATTAGATTCTTCAAAGCCTTCTGCTTCTTATGACATAAAAATTTCGATTTCTACTATTGGGGAAGAATAGGGATAAACAAAATAAGTGAAGTATACGTTAAATGACAATTGAATTGAGTCAACGTAAAGCAAATGATTAAGGGAATAGATATGCATTTCTTGATATATTTTGTTGTTTGCTGCATTTGACATTGCTCATAAAGCATTGTATGTAATGCTTATGAAATGCAGAATACGATTTATGTGCAACTTTTTAAAATTTGACATAATATAAAGGTTTTTATGGTATGACGACTACTGGTGCATATTTTGCATGTTTTACCAGTGCTCGTCACCCCTGACGAACACTGGTGTTTTAAAATTTTTAATAAATGGGTAACTTTTTTGATGAAAAATACTATATTTTCGTTTAGAATTACGTGGTATAATTTTTACTTTAATTTGACTATCGGCACCAGTAGTCGTCAGGGGTATTCGTAAATGTAAACAAATGTATTTTAACCTCAAGAACGTGAACTTTATTGCACTTGTAACTTTTGTATAGCTTGTTTAAATACAGTCATGGTATACCTTTTATTCACTATGACTGACTTTAAACCACCTAAAATTTTCCATATTAATTTGCTGGAAAAATTAAAGAATGGCACATAAACATATTTAGTTATAAAGAGCATTTTCTAGTTTTCTGTTATATATTTTAGAAAAACAGACATGATTACTCCATATACCTGTCTAATGTATTTTAAATTTTTATGATCTCATGCTTTTGCGAAGATGTACTAAAGTGATATTTAAGTTTTTTACTGACCGTGATAATTTAATTTTAATTCATATATATTTCGAAAATGATAAAATACAAAGGCTTAATTTCATAGTTAGCATGACTGTGAGTCGGTTCAAAATTATGTTAAGGCTTTTTTGTTACGTTAGATGCAGGTGAATAAAAATTCATATAGAAAATATTAAACATTAAAAACATTTCTTAAGCAAGTTTTCTGTTTATACATTATATTAATTATGTAAGGTAAACAAATAGTTAAAATGTTGATCAAAATTACCCTGTTGACTGATGTTCTTAAATAATTAAAATTGTAAGATAATATTTGATAACGTTAATTAATATTAACATTTGATAACATTAATATCCATAATATTTGATAACATTAGCTTGATGTGTAGAATAATACTAGCAAGCTTTGCCACCTTCGCTGGTCCCTATATTTAAATAAAATAGGAAAAAATCCCTATCATTATCAAAAAAAAAAAAAAAAAATAAATAAATAAAAATAAAAATAAAAATAAACTTTGAAATCAGTCGAAACCGCAGTTAATGTTCCCACTGGCTTTTGTAATAGCTTTCCGTCCCGCAATATGATGATTGGCTTCTACTGCCTTCAGCATAGACTTAACCGCTTTTTATCCCCCCCCTCTCCCACGGGTAAATTTAGAATTTTGACGAAATATTATCAAATTACATATTGCGTACTTTTAATCAATACCCACACATCAAAACTCGCCTTTCTGAGTTAATTTGGAGTAGAGCTAAGGTTAAAAACGTTTTTTTTTTTTTTTTTTTTTTTTTTTTTTGTTCGCTCGGCCGAGGGATGAGAGAAAGGGTAATTTTGCAAAATCGCCTTATAATGCGTGTAAGGTATACACACACACAACCAACCAACGCATAAAAAAAATCCCCCCTCCCCCCGAAAATAATTTGCAGCAGAGTTAAGCTTGAAAACATATATATATATATATATATTGCCACCCTCACATAGACGAAAGATCTTCGCAAAATCTCTTTATACTAGGTGTTGGATGCATATGACCAACTCACACATCAGAAATCGCCTTTGTAAGATTATTTAGAGCAGAGTTATGCGTAGAAATACGTTTTTGCTACCCTTTCTCAAAATTTGGTCGGAAAGAATTACGCTAAATACTTTTACAGTATTTTTGGGTACGCATAACCAATCAACGCATCAAAAAACTGCTTTCCTGATATAATTTGGAGAATAATTACACTTGAAAACGTGTTTTTGCATCCAAACGAAGGATTTCTCAAAATTCCTTTATAGTATGTGTTAGGTACGCATAATCAACCCATACGTTTAAAAAAAAAATAATTGCAATACAAAAAGAATTTTTTATATACCGTGTTTTAAAATTTTCTGTTGAATCATATAAATACTATTGAAGGCAGCGAGAACCCGAAACAATTGGCTAAAAGTAATTAAAAAATGCATCGTCACTGTGGTCTCAGCTACTCTGAAAATTTCAAAAGTCTTGGTAGTCGGGAAGATTGATGATCGAGACGAGTATATGATTGATGAATCATATAAACGCTACTGAAGGCAGCGAGGACCCGAAACAATTGGCTAAAAGTATTTTAAAAATGCATTGTCACCGTGTTTTGAGCTATTCTGAAAGTTTCAAATGTCTAGCTAGTCGGGGAAAAAGTTAAATAAATTTTCTGTTGAACCATATAAACGCTGCCGAAGGCAGCAGTGAATTGAAACAATTGGCTAACAATATTTTAAAAATCTATTGTTACCGTATTCTGAGCTTTTCTGAAAGTTTCAAATGTCTAGCTAGTCGAGAAGTCAGTTAAAAATCGATTGCAAGATTTATACTGATAACGCTGCCGAAGGCTGCAGGGACCCGGAGCAGTTGGCTAAAAGTATTTAAAAAATGCATTTTTATCGTGTTCGGAACTATCCTGAAAGTTTCAAATGTCTAGGTAGTCGGGAAGTTAGTTAAAAATTAATTGTAAGATTTGTACTAGACAAACAAACAAGAATACGCGTTAATAAAAAGCATGGTAAAATCAATCTTACTGCGATAATTTGGAACAAAGTCACTCTTAAAAACCAGATTATTACCCCCTCCCTTGCTACTTACCCTCTGCTTTAAGTAAAGATATTTTTGAGAACGAATAAAATTTTGAAAACTTTTCTTAAAAGCAAAAAATTTTCAAATTATTTCACACATGAATTTGTTTTATTCGCAATATTTTGAATTTTACCATTTAATGTTTTGTGTTTTAAACCCTAAGAATGGATTTGGGTTCTAAATATGTTCCAAAGATATTCTGTTTCATTTAATTTTTCAAAAACGCAATTAAAATCAAACTATTGGGCAAATTGTTGCGTTTTATTTACATGACGACCACTGGTGCAAACACCTGACGACTACTGGTGCATTTTTATAGGTTTAATTATTATTTTTTAAAAAAAATTGGCTTAACGTATTGAAAAATTGAAAGTGTCTAACAACAACTAGAAGAATCAGTGTATAAAATAGACCAAAGTAAAATATTGATACATAAATTCCACACAAATGCCACGCGAAAAAAACAAACATTTTAAAAATAAGGCCTTAAGAGTGACGAGCACTGGTGTCGTTACCTTAAATGTTATTTTAAACCAATCATCACTGAAAAACATGAGGAAGAAACAGTTCTTTAAATACCGAATGTTTGAAAACATTTCATCGAGAGATAAATTTTAAATTGAAAAAAATTGATCGCTTACAAATCTTGATAAATTTTCGAAGAGGAATGTATGTATATATATATATATATATATACATATATAAAATAATCCAATAAAAGGAGATTTCTTCTTTAAAAAATGTAGCTATAAATTAAGAATTTTGTAAAATACACTAGCAGGCGTTGTCTGCTTCGCTAAATATTATACTTAAATGAGTTGTGCGAATCCCATATCATTATTAATAACCTAAGTTCTCGCTGTTTTGGGTAGAGGTTTTCCTCGCTCGCAACATGAGCAGTCCAAGTCTCAGCAACTTATACACTCCTTACTTCCCCTTCCCCAGCGGGTAAGTTCAATGTATTGCGTAATCCAACCAAAATACACACCAAAATTCGCCATTCTAAGATAATTTAAAGCAAATTCGAACGGGAAAACATGTTTTTACACGTGTTTATTGCCCCAGACCAGAGGACGGGGGGGGGGGGAGGGTAAGGCTGGAAATTCGTAAAATCCCGTCACGATAAGTGTTGGATACACACACAAAATTTACACATACACATTATCGCTTACATAATCATTAACACTTACACATCAAATTTCGTGATCGCAGATCCCATAGAATTTCCAAGACAAATTTAGTGCTAAAATGGGGGTCTCGGATTTGCTCCTTCGTAACGTCAACCCCTCCAAAAAAATAAAAAAATAAAAAAATAAATAAATAAAATAAAAAATAAATCGAAAATCGCAAGAAAATGAAAATATGTTTTTGGAAATATCCTAAAGAAGACACATGACTCTTTTCAATACATTTTCAATACATTTCTACCATTTTCAGTAGAGCTCTATTCAAAAATCCGGAATTTCTGAAACTTCCCCCCGAAAAACGATTTTCCCCCTCTCTCCTGTAAAAATGAAAAATGTTAAAATCATACATAATTTTTTATTTATATTCAAGTCTAGTCTGCTCATGTGCAACTTCTTCATCGGGAAGTAATTTGGGGCCGAGTTATGTTTACAAACGTTTTTTCTTGCTTCCTGCTTTCACGGGGAAAGGAGGGAATTTCGATAAATACCGTTACTCTAGGGGTCGGATACATATAACAATCCAAGCACCAAACTTTGTGACCGCAGCTCTCATAAATTTCCCAGGACAAATTTTACGCTAAAAGAGATGTCTCGAATTTGACCTTTGTAACATGTACTCCCTCTCCCCCACCCTGCCCCCCCAAAAAGAATTGCAGTTTACAAAAAATCAGAAACGTGCTTTGGAAATATCCTAAAGTAGACGCACGGCTGGTTTCAACATCTTTGTTCCATTTTTGGTAGAGTTTTATTCAAAAATCCGGAATTTGTAAAATTTCCCGCCAAAAATCGATTATCATTCCCCCTCCCCTTAAAAATAGAAATTTCCTGAATCGCAGATAATTTTTTATTTGTACTCATGTGTAATCTCCCCGTGTGAAATTTCTTCACTGTGAAATAAGTTGGAGCCGAGTTATGCTTACAAAGGTGTTTTTAGCTTCTGGTCCCCCCCCCCAAGGTGGGAACGGGGGTAATTTCGATAAATCCCGTTAGTTTAGGTGCTGGATACTTATGAACAATCCAAGCACCAAAATTCGTGAGCGCAGCTCCCATAGATTTCTCTTGACAAATTTAGCTCTAAAAAGGGTGTCTCGATTTTGCCCCCCTCGTAACCTCCCCCCCCCCCAAAAAAAAGGAAAAAAAAATGAAAAACCGCAAAAAACAAAAAAGTGTTTTTGGAAATATTCTAAGAAAGTCGCATAGCTTTTTTCAACATCTTTGTGCCACATTTGGTAGATTTCTATTCAAAATCCGGAATTTGCTAAGTTTTCCGCCAAATATCGATTTCCTCCATTCCTCCTCTTAAAAAATGCAAAATTCCGAAATCGCAGATAGTGTTTTATTTGTACTTATATCTAGTCTCCCCATGGGCAATTTCTTTACTCTGAAGTAATTTGGAGCCGAGTTATGCTTACAAACGTGTTTTTGGCTTTTACCCCCTGGGGGGGGGGACGGAGAGGAATTTCGAAAATCTTGATAGATATAATTTTTAGTTAGATAAAGGTCTATGTTTCTGCCAAGTGCCGTTGAAATCCGTATAGCCTTTGTGATACCCGGACAAAAATAGCGTTACAGACATACGGACACCATGACACACACACAGACAAAATTTTCTGAAGTCATTTTAGACTTTCATGGTGTGTGAAACGTGAAGATATCACAAACTTTTTTGATTCTGACAAATTTACAGACAAAAGTTTGATTTTATTTTTAATAAAATCAAACTTTTGTCTGTAAATTTGCCAGATTTTATTAATATAAATTGTTATTTGTTTTAACGATAAGAACATAATTTTGCTTACTAGTGTCACACAGTCTTTCTTCTGTCGGGTATAAAATAAAAGGAACCGAACACTTGTATGCTTCCACAGAATACTCCAGTAAACATTTATGTTGACACATCTAGTATAAAAATAATAATGATAAATAAACATTGTAAACATGGAAAATTAAATTACTTATAAAAATGTAAATTAGTGTTCCGACCAATAATTAAAAGTATTTATGATAATTAAGAATTTTGCGTAAAAACACAATAAACTGCAAAAATACACAAAAGTTATTTTTGGTTGAAAGAATTAAACACAATTTTACAGTAAGTGAAAAAAATTAGATCTTAGTGCAGCATGTCCTGGTTTATGCTGCACTAGGGCACCTACACACACACACACACAAAAAAAAAAAAAAAAAAAAAAAAAAGTTTAAATTTACAATAATTTTAACATATTTATTTAAATGTGAGAAACAGTGCTTTCTAAGTAAGAAAGATAAAATATTTTTCTTATAATTGGAACAAAAATTATTTTGTTAATTTAAAGAAAATTTCTATTGGAACACAGTTAAACTCAAGTTTTTGTAGTGTACATCAAATTTTTTGTTGAGATTTAAGAGAACTCCTCTCCGAGTGCAGCTTTTGCATAAGTCTTGCAATTAGATGATCTTTTACTGATACTGTAGTTATTTTTATCCCATTGAATTACTCTAAGTAATTTGTGCTTTTTCTATTTATTTCATTTCTACCCTATTAAGATTTCAAAGCCAAGTACAACTTTAACCAAACTTGGTATTTAGTTGGACCCTGACATAAACTGGTGCTGATAAGACTTAGAGATCATTCGCTCAACAGGTGGCGCTGTGATCCCATTTTTTTCTAAATTTTTTTAACATGGCAGTATAAGACAAAATTTCGTATATAAATGTACAAAATGAGAGTTATTTTTAATGTGTGATTTAAAAATTAATATGAATTATTGATAATACTAGTAGTTAGTAAACTAGGAAAAAAAGTCTGTGTATGTGGAAGTACCCCCCCCCCCCCTCCCATGGGATGTAAATTTCCAATATGGGTATCTTTCGAAAGATCTCGCCAATTTCCTTTTAAACAAATGGTTGAACCATAGATCTGTGATAATTTAAAACAAAGTTATTGATTTTTTTCATTTTTTAACGAAAAAAAAAAAATTGCCTTTCTTTTGATATTGACAAAAAATTGACCTTCTTTTGGCATTTAATGATATAATTCTCTCAGATAAAAAACGTCTGCATTTATAATGGAAGGTAATTTAATAAATAATTTGTATTGCATGAATTTTGTGTAAAATTATATAGAAGAAAATCTTGTAGTGGCAACATTATACTAGTTTAATGTATTTTTCCTTTTTACTTTCTTCTGTATTCAGTAGAAGTATTAAATTCGTAAAAATTTTCGACTTCCGGTTTTCGACGTATTTATACGTTTTCAGAGGTCTAGATCACGATCTTATCATTTTTACAAAATGCCTGTGTGTGTGTGTGTGAGACAAAAATTTTGTGGCAACTGTATCTCCGGAACTACTGCTCAGAATTGTAATTAATATATGTAGATGCGCCTTGACCTAAATTCGTGCCTATCAACATTTGGAGTTAACCACTCAACACGGTATGCTGCTATACAGTGATTTCCATAATTTAAGGAGAGGCAATATCTCAGGTTCTATTGCGTATAATCAAGGAAAACTTGATATGTGAGAAGATCATTATGAGACATTATGTTGATTCAATTTGAATGCTTATCAGCCAACTGGTGGCGTTGCTATACAGCGATTTCCGCAATTTAAGAGAAGGATATATCTCAGGAACTACTGCGCAAGATTGTATATAAATTTATATGTAGATGCACCTTGACATACGTTAGTGCCTATAAACTTTTGGTTTAAACTGCTCAGCAGGTGGTGCTGCTACACAGCGATATCTGTAATTTAAGGTAAGGCTATATCTCAGGTTCTATTGCGCATCATTAAACAAAACTTGATATGGGAGAAGGCCATTATGAGACATTATGCTGATTCAATTTGGATCTTTATAGGCCAATAAGTAGCGCTGCTATACTGTAAATTTTCTCGATAACGGGAAGGCTATATCTCAATTTCTATGGAAAATAAATATACTAAACTTGATATGAGAGATAACCATTATAACATCACATATTTTAATATGCTGTTTATAGATAATAAAACTGTCTGTCTTTGGATATTTAGTGTTAGTTTTTCCTGAGATAAAAATCACTTGCATTTATCGTGTTAGATAATTTTTATAAATAACAGTTTTAATAAATCATTTGCACTTAGTGAATTTGTATAGGAAAATATAGAAGAAAGTCCTGTGGTGGCCACAATATTCTAGTTTGAGCTTGGCGTGGTAAAACGTTCGTTTATGCTTGATAAATAATAATAAATAAATAAATAAATCGAGAGTTATTTGCAGTGTGAAAAATTTAACTAAAAGTTAACTATAATTTAAACTATAATTTAAATAATTTTTATGCCAAAAATAATCAAATATTCTTTCATTTTTTTTTTTTTTTTTTTTTCAATATGTACATGTTGAAAGTTTTGTTATCAAGTCGATTTCTTTAGACACCGACCTATTGCATTCACTTCGTTTATCTATCTATTTATATGTAACATATATTGGAAATTTTGTCATCTCACGATGACTTCCGAAATAATACTCCAAATTGAACCAAATTTCAGCAGCGAAATTATAAATATCTTGGATGAGCTTGTTAACCAAGTTGCTCCTCCATTTTGTTTTCAAGTGGTGGCCACTTGAAAATTTCAATTCCACATTATAAAAAACTTATTTAAGGCCGGATTTGCTTCAAATTTGAAGTTATATATATCATATAAGTCTCTGAACCAAGTTTTTTAATGAACTTCATCTGCATTTCTAACAAAATGGCCGATATTTTAAATTAAGCAGGGCCATTTGAAATCAGGCTACCACTTTAAAATTTATCATCTTGAGAACTTTTGAAATACTGAATAAATTCGCACCAAATTTGGACAGTGAACTTATTACACGAATATCTTGGATGAGTTAACTGGGTAGCGTATTCCAACATTTTGTTTCCAAGTTGCAGCCTCTTGAAATCAGGTTGCCACTTGAAAATATGCCCATGATAAATTTTGAAATATTAAACTAATTCAAAGTAAAGTTGGAAAGTGAATTTACGGTTCAATTATCTCGAATATGTTTGCTGGGCACCTGGCTCTGCTATTTTATTTCCAAGTGGCGACCACTTGAAAATTTGTCATTAAGATAACTTTTATGATACTGAACCAATTCAAATTAAACTTGTGCAGTGGACTTATAATTCAAACATCTTAGATAAGTTCGCTGCGCATCTCACTCCGTCCTTTGTTTACAAGTGGTGACCGTTTAAAATCACGGTGCCAATTGAAAATTTATCATCACGATAAATTTTGAAATACTGAATTAGTTCAAACCAAAGTTGGACAGTAAATCTATCATACAGAAATCTTGGAAATTATACTTTGGTTTCGTTGGGCAAGTTGCTCCGCCATTTTGTTTCCTAGTTGTGGTCATTTCAAATCCTACATCCACTTGAAAATTTGTCGTAACAATAACTTTTTAAATTCTGAACTAATTTGAACCAATAATTTTCAAATATCTTGGAGGCAATTCCATTTTAAATCAACAAATTTTCAAAAAAGTTGTTGCATCACCATTTTTGATTTTGATGAAAATTTCCATGTGCATTCCTCATGCTTCCTAGACCTCAAAAATGTATGTTTTCTATTTAAAAAAAAATTTGTTATGTGATATATAAACTATTTTTATGTTGGCAACAGCAAAAATTGTGTATTTTAATGCTTTGCCTTATGAACTATAAATTTTTTTCTATCAAAGCTATGGAGTTCAATCATAGCTCATTCAAAAGCTAACATAATAGTCTTTTTCCATATGGTATCAATAAGTTTTAGATTTAAAAAAAAAAAAAAAAGTTCATCTTTTTAAGGTCAAAATGTGTGATGCGAAATTAATTTTTTACAACTTTTGAAAATTTAAAAACTGATGAAAGGCTTCGTATAACAAGCCCTCTTTTTTTTCTTACATACATATGTTTGGCTACTTATTATATAAAATAATCTGGTGTGTCACTCACACGGCTTTCTCTTACCCTGAAATTTAAAACTATAAATACAGGTTGCAGATTAAGAGGTAAGATAACGAGAACTGTCATGTAAACCTATGCTAAACAATTCAAATTAGGCTTCAGAAGAGTTTTATACGATAATTAGTTCTGTGTGAGGGGGGCCCCCCGTTTCATTAATGCACCTACATTTATATAGAATTTAATTCGGTTATTAAAAAATAATTCTGTTTTTAAAAAATAATTTATTAAAATTATTATTTAAAAAAATTATTTTTTATGATAATGCAGACGATTTCCATATTAAAGAGGTAATGTAACACTAAATATCCAAAAAAAGTCCATTTTACTCTCAATATTAAAAAAAAAAAAATAGATTTTTTTTTTCTAAGTTTTTTTTTCGTTAAAATTTAAAAAAATCTATAACTTTGTTTTAAATTATCACAGATTTATAGTTGAACCATTCGTTTTAAAGGTATTCGCAAGCTCTTTTGAATGATACCCATCATGAAAATTTACTCCCCTCGAGGGGTGACTTCCCCCCCAGGGAGGGAGGCGAGGCTCCTACATACACAAAATTTTTTTCCCAGTTAACTATCACTATTACAAAAAATATATGTTCGTTTCATTTGGTTTAGTGCAGTCTATAGACGTTAAACTCTACTTACCTGCAATTTCCCCCATAGACGTAATGTATTAGAATTCTCTTGATTGTCTCTGTACACGAACCATTTGCTTGATCTTAACGAAAAGCTTACTGTAGCATCCCTATATGATACACATTTAGAATACCAAGTTTGAACTTTCTGCCATAATTTGTTTTTGAGATATGCTGATAACAGACAGACACACACACAGACACACAGACCATTTGCTAAAAACATGATTTTCGTATTCAGGGGACCTCAAAACGTGTAAATATAACGAAATCTCGCGTTCGAAAATTTGACCCAAAAACAATACTTTCTCTACCTTATGGGTAAGAGAAAGTAAAAATTTGGCTTGTTACTCTGCCCCCTTCACAAGATATGACCCCCTAATTTGCACATTTTCTAAAAAATCCAGTTTTCAATGCTAAAAAAATTCATGTGGGGGGCAAGATAAAATTTTTTTACTATTCTGATTTTAAGCACTTCTTACCAGCTTTCAAATTAAAAAAAGATCGCTCTGTTATTCAAAGGCATTTGGCAGGTTTAGGCGGTATGTATTCTCAAATAATTCATTGGAACAATGCAATTTTTTCATGTCCTATTTTTGTAAATATGTTATTTATTATGCACTTTTCTTATTTGATGATTTTAGGTTAACCTTACAAATGGTAATTAACATATTCCTACCTCTCCTCATTTGTGAACATGTATTTGCCAGCTACAACAGGAATGGGCAACACACATGAGCAGTCCTTTGTAGGCAAACAGTGCCTGCTAGTGGTTGGCACTGTGCCAGCGACAAAGTTGCTTGCATATTCATCATCATCATCATCATCATTAACTTCAGCCTTTAGCAATCCACTGCAGGATGAAGGCCTCTCCTAGCTGATTCCAAACTGCCTTCTTTTCTGCAATTCTTCTGCATTCTGCTCTTCCAAACTTCACAATTTCATCTCTCCAACAACACAGTGGACTCTTCCTCGGTCTTTTCTTATCTCTTGGTATCCAAAACAGGACTTTAGTGGTCCATCTATCATCATTTCTTCTCGCAAGGTGCCCAGTCCAGCTTCATTGTTTTGTAAAAAATTTCGGCCAATATAGGGTAAGACAAAAGATTTGCATGATGATATCACATGCAACTGCTCAATAGCTCAGTTGTATCTTTAATTCTGAAAGGAATAGAGGCCAAAAAAAGTGGATCCTATATTTTTCTTCAACATCATATACTTTATTTTCAACATAGAGCATTTAGGGTAATTCATAATTTATTTACTCTTTATAGGCAGAAAGACAAACTTATATTTAAGAATTTTTAAAAATAATTTCCTGTTTTAGCTTTAACAGGAAATGTGCTTTACCAAAATATTTCGTTAATATATAGATATCTTGACCTTAAAAAAAAAAAAAAAAAAAAAAAAACTACCCTAAACACCAAATTTTATAAGATTTTACAGAAGAAATACAGCCTAGAAATCTACTCCTTTCAGAGTTAAAGAAACAACTGAGCTTTTGAGCAATTGCATGTTATATCATCATGCAAATCTTTTGTCTTACCCTATATTGGCTGAAATTTTTTCCAATAAAATGGAGCTGGGCTGGGCACCTTGAGAGAAGAAATGATGATAGATGGACCACTTATGTCCTATTTTGGATACCAAGAGATAAGAAAAGACCGAGGAAGAGACCCCTGTGTTGTTGGAGAGATGAAATTGTGAATTTGGAAGAGCAGAATGCAGAAGAAATGCGGAAAAGAAGGCAGTTTGGAATCAGCTAGGAGAGGCTTTCATCCTGCAGTGGATTGCTAAAGGCTGAAATTGATAATGATGATGATGATGAATATGCAAGCAACTTAGTCATTGGCACAGTGCCAACCACTAGTAGGCACTGTTTGCCTACAAAAAACTGCTCATGTGTGTTGCCCATTCCTGTTGTAGCTGGAAAATACATGTTCACAAATGAAGAGAGGTAGGAATATGTTGAATTACTATTTGTAAGGCTAACCTAAAACCATTCAATAAAAAAAGTGCTTGATAAATAATACATTTACAAAAAATGGTCATTGAAAACTTGCATTGTTCCAATGAATTTCGAAAATATAGACCCCCTAAACCTGCCAAATGCCTTTGAATAACAAAACGATTTTTTTTTTTTTTTGTTTGAAAGCTGGTAAGAAGTGCTTAAAATCAGAATAGTAAAAAAATTTTACCTTGCTTCCCACATGACTTTCTTTAGCATTTTATAACATTTGAAATACTGAATTTATTCGAACCAGAATTGGACAGTGGACTTATTTTAATAATATCTAGGATTAGTACACTGATCAACTTTCTCTGCAAGTTTGATACACTTAGTATGCTAACATGACAAGTTTTGAAATTCTGAATTAATTTGTACTAAATTTGTAGAAATACAATTTTTTATTAAAATCACATAATCATCTGATTGGAAGAAAATCATATTTTGAAATTTTTTTATTTTTCCGACTGAGTGCCAGGCATTATTTTCACTCAGTCGGAAAAATAAAAAAATTTCTAAATTTGTAGAGTAGACTTATCTCACAAATGCTTTTTATATATTGTTTGCCAACATGATACGCCATGTTACTGGCCACTTGAAAATTTCAAATTCACATGGAAAACGTATTTATGAACCGATAAGCTCAAAACTCCATATGTACATACATAGCCCACACCATTAGTTCCATCTAATCCATTAGTAATTTTTAGCAGCCATTTGGAAACAAAATAGCGGCTACTTGATAAGGGGAAAAAAAACTACCTTTGCGAATGATCCGGAAGAATATTTATTATTTATTTATTTATTTATTTATTCATTCATTTATTAGGACGAAGAACTGTTAGTTTCAATCTGGAGTTTTTGTAGACCAGCTTTGTGTAAGACCAAAATAAATTAGAAATATCTGTCCTATCTTTACAATTTTGGTACCAAATGAAAGGAGCGATTTTTCTGAATACAGGGGTGCAAACTGTTTTTTGACACGACAATTACTTTCTTTTCTTTTCTTTTTTTTTTTTTTTTATTAACTGAAATATGAAATTTAGTTGATAACACATCCTTTAAATTCATTTCAGTTATTTTAAAAAGTACGTGGCTCGTTACAAATTCGGTGCCAAATGAAAGGGGCAGTTTTTCTGAAACCAGGGGTGCAAACCATCGAACAGATATACAGGTAGTGAACGGATTCCCTATACTGGCTATGGAGAAAAATACCCGGAACATCACTGCGGCTTTCCTGCCGTCTTTTGGCGATAATTGCTTTCTTGGCAACTAATTCTTGGGTTGGTTGGGTTTAACGTTGCACTAGTGCTGCGCAATGGGC
This sequence comes from Salticus scenicus, assembly GCA_963930645.1. Classification (NCBI taxonomy): domain Eukaryota; kingdom Metazoa; phylum Arthropoda; class Arachnida; order Araneae; family Salticidae; genus Salticus; species Salticus scenicus. The sequence goes on from OZ005649.1 coordinate 290,648,511, forward strand.
AATTGGCGACGGTCTGGGACTCACCCCCTAGAGATGTCCGGTGAAATGCCATCCCAGTTTTGACCTTACAAGGAGAGGACTAATTCTTGGGATTTTGCATATTTTAAATGGTTTGTTCCTCTTACCACGAAAACTCCAAAGAAAAATTAAACAGGATAACTTTCAATCAATAACAAGAATTAAATTACTTGCTTTTCATTTCAGCTAGTGTAGGTTGTGGTTTTTATTTAATTTATCACCAATCGAAATGTAAAGCAGCGATGAAGGAAACTTGCTTTGGTGGAAGTGGAATGTCGGTTTGGCGGTAGAAAAATAGGTTTGGCGAGTGAAATGGTAGAATGGTGGGGATGTGATCTTCGGAAGCAAAAAGGTTTCTAGTTCGGGGTTTACTCGAATGTCACGTCGATGGTGCAAACAGTTTTTCGACACGACAATTAGATTTTTTGAAATTAACTAAAGTGTGAAATTGAGGTGACAGCACTTCCTTTTAATTCATTTCAGTCATTTTAAAAAGTACATGGTCTAGCTTTACGGTTAAAAAATGAGATAAAAAATATATAAAATAAAAATAAAACAATTAAAAATTAAAATTAAAATTTTACAGATTAAAAATTAATAGTCCTCCGTACTAAATTAAATTTTGTCTTTGACAGATTTTTCTTTTTTTTTTTAATACTTTGAGTTCAACTGTTTATAAATATCAACAGATATTATAAAATATATACCTCTTGCATACGGGGCCCAGTATGATTATTTCTTTCCCAAACTTCTTCGTAATCCACGCAGTCCGTTTCAAATGGCTGTTCTAGCAGTATTTCTTGTTTCTATAAATTAATAAATGACGGTGCTTTAGCATTTTGAAATAGATTGAATTAGCATGCGACAAAAATATTAAAGTGACAAACACTCAAGTAATTCTTAAAAAGCTTAATTGTTTTTCAGGATTTATATGTATATATTTTTATTTTAATATTAGCGATTAATGTCTACAAATGATAAAAGAAGATGTTTGTGTATGTGTATCGGTTGATTTGTAGGCAAACGGCCGAGCTCAGCACTACCGAATTTTGCATGGAAGTCTATTTTCACCTCTGCTGTGACACCTCGAAGCCCGATTTCAATTTTTTTTTTTTTTTTAATTAATTAAATTATGAAAAGAAAACTTTAAATTAGCCTTAAAATAAGCTTTAAAATAAACTTTAATCCTTTGTTGCATGATGTCCACTGTAGTGGACAAAAGTTTAAACTTTTTTCCTTTCACACAAATGGTTTTACAGATTTGGTTTCAATGTTTATTCTTTCTGTATTATTTAAGCTTTCAACTGTTGCTCATAGATAGCAGCGTAATATAAAATTGCAGATTGCATTGCTAGTTTGAAAATAGCGTCAACCTCTACTTCCAAGTTAGTATGATTTCTCATTGTAAACATTGTATATAAGTACTAAACCTTTTTTATTTTGACATTTTGCATTTTGAAATAGTAATTTTAGGCATTTTAGAATATGTTGGAATAGAACACTTATTTTCAGATGCTATTTTTCATGAAAATTGATGCATTTTTCTTTTTGTCAACTACAATGGACGTTATGAACATAGGCTAATGTAGGACTGTTTTGGTTTGTCCATTGTAGTGGTACAAATGGGTATTACCTCATTTTATAGATGTTACCGTGATAAATTCTTGGCTTCTTTACAAAGCTGTCATACCGCAATGTTCTATGCAACTAGGATTTTTCAAGATGTGCATTGCCAGAGGACTAATACAAGCAGTATCAAGAGTAATTGATGAACAAGATACAGAAAGACTTACGTAAACAAGGGCCAATGTCAGTGTAAAAACCTACAAAAAATGTCAGTCAAATGTCTGTCCTCCACGATGCAGTGGATCATTATGCTAGACAAATACCAAATAGTGCTCAAAGATGTAAGATGGAATTATGCTCAAGAAAATCTACATATTCATGCGTAAAATACAAAGTTCATTTGTGTATCGATGAAAAAAGTGACTGCTTTTATTATTTTCATCACCACTTCTACTTTAGATATCCAGTTTCTATATGCATACTGTCCACTACAGTGGACAAACTGTAACTTTTAAAATAAACAAAATTTTGATGAAACAATTTTTTTTCCTGATTTCTGGGGCAATTTTAAATCGTAAAAACACAATAATTTCCTTTAAAGTTTTTCAGGTGATTAATATGCAACAAAGGGTTAAAATAAGTTTTAAGCTGATGCCAAAAAAGATTACACGTTCATTTTTTTTTCGACGTAAGAAAATATATACAGAGCGATTCTGAACTTTCGTTCAATAATCTACACGACGGTTACAAATACAACAACAAGCAAAAATCATATATGAACATATAGTGCTATACGCAATCCAGACGTGCATGAGATCATAGTTGCCAGAAGGCTTTTTCCCAAACCCTACATGAATGGGAGAGAAATGGAGAAAATGGAATATGGAGAAAAATCCAGCGAATTATATTAATTCATTCTGCTGAGAGGAAGAGACTGTCGGCTTTAGTGAACAGCGAATACCTATTACTTTCTTCCTTTTAATTCATGATAAACATTGTTTCCCTGATTATATTCTCATGAACATTATATAATTGAGGATTTGCCTTTAAATTAAAAAAATGGTATTGTTGAGAGCAGTGATTTTATATTCGATGCATTTATTTTTCAAGTGTGTTGTACCATTTAAAAAGTGTAAATGTGGAATAATATTTATTTGCAAATTCCCTCTTATTGCAATGTAAAATTTCATCTGGAAAAAAAAAAAATGCTATATGTTAGATAATGTTAGGTAGTGAAATATACTGAACAACTATTAAAGTCGCAATTTATTTAATAAATATAATAGTTTTTTTTTTCTTTCCGAACATATATATGTAAGGAAAACATTGTAATCATGAACAAAAATTCGATTTTGAAATTTAATATATCTATACGTTTTGAGGTCTCCTAAGTTCATTTTTGTTATTTTTATGTGAATGAACACGATAGCGTCTAGACGCTTTGATCGATTGAGCTGAAAGTGGTTATGCATATTAAAGGTTATTGTCGGACGAGTTATATAAACTTTTGAGACGAGTCTAGCACTTATAATTTTCTTACATGGACATAAAGAAAAGTTCTTAATCATTACGGCCAATGGACTCAAAATATTTAAAGTCTGACAACATCTAAACATCTTATTTGATTGAGCTAAAAGTTGTTAGGAATGTTATTGGCCACCGTCGCACGAACTGTATAGATTTTTGAAAATCTAACACTTATTTTTATTTTATTTTATTTATTGTGGAGGGATACTTTTTTTTTTTTTTTTGTCATTATGGCCTATGGACTCCAATTATTTAAAGTGCAATTTGTCTAAACCCCTTATCCAATGGAAAATTGATAGATTGATTATTAGTAAAGTTATTCATAATAGTCAAATTTTAGAAAATTGTTCATCTCATCGTCGTACTATTTCTATGCATTTTGAAGAGCGAAGAACTTATAGCTCTTTTATAGGGACACACACACACACACACACAAAAAAAAAAAAAAAAAAAAAAAATCATCATTTTGACTAAAGCACTCAAAGTATTTGAAGTGTGATAGCGTCTAAACTTTGCCTTCGATTAAGATATAAATTGGTAGGCATGTTAAAGATTATTATCGCTAGAACCGTTCAAATCCACAGGAGTGTAAGACTTATAGACTTTTTACGGATATGCAAAGTAGAATTTTATACAAGGCGGTCTCTGGTCTCAAATTATTTTAAATTTGCTTTAGTAATGTTAAACTGTTTAAAATTTAAGATGGGGGAAGGGGGAAGAAACAGATAAATAGTTTATATTGCGATCTTATTATTTATTGTTCTTCACAGGGATGCATAAAAGAATTTCGATATATTACAATACATTTGCCCACCCTTGTGAAAATAAAAATCTACCATCGTTTCCAATTTTACTGTAATGCCTTATAGAATTCAGCATGTGAAGATGTAGGCAAGTTCGAGTCTAGAATCATCAGTAATCACCTTTCTTTTTTCATAGCCTTATTATTCATTTAGAGATTTTTCAAAGAATCTAGTTCAAGGCTATAAGCCAGTCAATCTTCACGGAAAATTCTAGAACTTTGTTCTTGTTGAAGCTTCCAGACTTTGGTAACCGTAAACTACAAATTTTAGCCAAATTCGGACGCTAAGTCGTCAAATTCGATGCAAAATCGCTGCTAAGACCGAAATCTGCGTTGATTACAAACTTAGCGGCTTGGCGTGATTAGTGATCAAACTTGATGGCAAATATTATTTAAGGATAGCCAGAATTAGTAAACATTTTCTCAATTTTAACTTAATTGCTTTGGTAAAATGTATCGCATCTCGTCACTAATTTTCGCAAAAAGAACATAAGTAGTTCATGTATACTCGGAATGATTTTCATTGAACTCGAAGCTATTTACTAATAAGAGATTCTGTAATAAGCTGTGGAGCACAATTCCCGAAAAGAAAAAAAGAAAAGAAGCCCTACTATAAGGTAGGTGAACCAAAGGGGGCTAGTGTTCCTAAGGTAGCCCACCACCCTAAAATACGTTAAATTTTATTTTGAATCACAAAATAGCACTACTGAATTGTAAATTATGTATCTCCAGGATATGTGCCTGAATTTAAAGAGATTATCTTGATCGACCGTTGTATGCAGTGACTTCACTTAAGAAATGTTGTCGTTCTAATTTCCAGTTAAGAAGATAATTTAATTTACACCTGTTTAAATTTTTAGAACTTTGAGTTTTGATATGTTTTTTAAAAGCTTATTTCTTTCTCTTTAACCACATTAACTTTATTATTAATAAAATTATCAGATAAAAAGTTTAATTCCGTGCAAATTGCGACCACATGCATTTTCTCAAGGTGACCCAGACATCGGGTAACCTTGGAACCCGTGCGCCAACTCAGCAAATAAAAACGGAAATTAATGTAATAAGGGTAACTCAAAATTTCTGCTTAAATATCTAAAAAAAATCTTATTATCGTTTATTCTCCGACAATTTCTACACTACTGAGAATACCAGAGATTTTCCGAAAAAAGTCAATGAATCCCAGAATAAAAAAATTGAACTACTTTCCACAAAAGATGGTTGAAAGTATTTTTGTGTCAAAAAATAAGATTAAGAAGAAGAAAAACCCGAAACATAACAAAAGAGCGTCTTATAAGCACATTTTAAAGGTGTTTTCAATCTATAAGCCACCTTTGGAACACTATGCACCAAAGGTGGCTTACAAGCTACAATTTTGAAATTGTATTATAAAAATATTTAATATACATTTTACAAAGAAAATTATACTTGATATGTGTAAAAGATAAGTGTAGCATTTTACGAAAAAAAGTCCAGCCACATAAACACAACCAGAAAATTAGAAACCATTCTCAAAGCTTATAACTATGGCCACCTTTGGGTCACTTACCTTATTTGTATTGGGCAGAATATATATTCCAATTATCGTGACGTTTGTTGTCGAAGTTGCAGTTTTTTTTTCCCCTTGGTTTCAGGAATTTGTGAGGGCTGGAACCTGCCTATTTATTAAGGAATCAGTTCCTCCCCAGAAAAATATCTGTGTTTTCATAACAATGTATTTATTTTAATGGTGTGTATAAGGAAGTCATGTAGTGTCCACATCAGATTTTTTAAGAAAATGTTCGTCATAATAAGTATTTTCATGAACTTCGGTTTTGGATCCAACATCGCAATATGTTTTAAAATGCATACAACTCAGACTTACTGCTCTTATGGCTACTATTTTTCCTGAAATTCATTGAAAAAGATAAATTATTTTCTAAGCAAGAAATATTATAAATTATATAAAAGGAGAATTTGTAGTTTTAAACTTACACACCGCGACAAAAAGATAGGTATAAAGGGTTTTTTCTTTGATTTTTCATAAAATAACATTATCTAAATTGTGCTTATCATTTAATATTATCATAAAATAACACTATTCCCGGACTAATTTTTGTTTTAAGACTAATTTAGAAAAATTTTAAGACTACACACCTTGACAAAAAGAAAGGAACAAAGTTTTTTATTTTTATTTTTGAATATGATTATTTTGAATATGAATATTTTGAATATGGTTCAAATATTAAATATGTTTTTGATATGATAATATTTTGGTATGATAATAAATGATCAGCACAATTTAGATAATGTTGTTTTATGAAAAATTAAAAAAAAAACACTTTGTTCCTATCTTTTTGTCTCGGAGTGTAGTCTTAAATTAGAAAAATTTTAGTCTTAAAACTTTTCTAAATTAGTCTTAAAACAAAAATTAGTCCGAGAATAGTGTTATTTTGTGATAATAATAAATGATATGCACAATTTAAATAATTTTTTTTTTTTTTTTTTTTTTAATAAAAAATCAAATAAAAAACCCTTTGTACCTATCTTTTTGTCGGGGGGTGTAAATACTGTGTGTTTATAATTGAAATTCGTCTGTAAACAGAATCATGTGGCTAAATGAGATGAGCAGCGTATTACCACAAAAATTAGTATAAAGACGATTTCTGGGATAATATCACAGATTTATTATATAGTTCAAAAGAAAGAGATAGTAAAGAGAAAGGAATGAATCGTGCGAATACATAAACAATTTGAACATTTATTGATTCTTTTTTGATACCGTATGGGTATCAAAAATATCAGTTATTCCTTTAATAAATCGGAAATTTTTTATCCAAACCGTCATCTTCAGAAAAATATTTGAACTTTTTTTTATACCTTGAGTGCATCTTATGAATAGTCCACATGCTAATAATTTGCTCATCTGTCACAAATTTATTTGTAATCGTCTTAGACAGCATACTGTTTATGGCGGATAAATTTAACTATAATCACGACGTGCGTTATTTAGAATATTAATTTTTTATACTCACCATTGTTACGTAAATTTTATAAGTTCTGCCGGGTTTCATAAAAATTCCTTTGTCAAAAGGATTTACAGCTTGATAAGGAGAATGTATAGAGAATAAAACTCCAGGATGATTTCCAGGTATGAACATTTCGCTCTCGTCAATATAAAAAGTTAAACGATCTGTAGGTCTTCTGACTGAAATTAAATTGGATTTCAAAATAAACAAGAAAGAAACGTCACTTGGTTCGTTTAGATTACAAAATATTATTCAAATGTATTTACTGATTATACTAAATATATTAAGTCATAAATAATATTCATGTCACTGGAAAGGGTAAAAAAACAGGCATAAAACAACTGCAACTGCATTTACAGCAATTTCCTGAAATAAACCTAAACGTTTTATCAAGTCATTTAAATAAATCATTAATGTTAATCATATTACTTACCTTAGAAAATTTCTTTTGTTACTTCTAAAAAATATTTTTAAATTTCGTAATGCTTAACCTAGTATACAGTTGTTAGAGAGTACTGAAAAGAATACTCTCGTAATGTATCCAAAATATTTTGTGAATACCTGTTCACTGTTAAAACTGAAAGTGACAAAACCGGTGCCATTTGAGACCTTCGGATGAATAAGCAGTAGTACCACTTGGAACCTTAAGATACCGTAGACAGGGCTATAGAAGCCGTAGAGGCTTGGAAGTGAGGTTGGGTGCCGATTGGAACCTTGCACTACGTATTGGTAGAAATGTGGCACCGTGAAGGATGACTGACAACTTGCGCAGGCTTTGTGACATTTGTTACTAGAGTAAAAGTTAACCGCAGAATGGCAGCATCCTTAAAGTTACACTACCTTACCTTAAATGAACGGACATTTTCGATTTCTGACGTTGTGTCAAAGATCTCAAAAAGTACTAAACAAATTATATTGAAACTTTGGGAGCATACAGAACATATTATACCTCATACTTTTCAGTGAAAGTTTTGCTCTGAAAGTAAAAGAGGGATCAGTAAGAAAATTAAACTCTTTGGGATCACTCTATACAAATTAATGCTTGAATAGTGATGTACCTATAGCATGTAATTATGAGGCTTCTTCGCAATATATGTATAAAGTTTCATGAGGCTAACATATATATTTATAGCGACATAGCGCTTTATTTAAAAAAAAAATAACAAAAAATTGCTCCTTCATTAATTATAACATTCAAGGTATTAATCCTAGTGCAGAGCTAGTTTTAGGAAACTTGGCATACTACATTAGACACAGCATATCACAATCACAATTCAAAAATATTAAATATTTAATGAAATCTGAGCATTTTTTGTAAATAATTTTTAACTACGCTTACGCAAGCTTTTACGGAAATTGCATAATTTAATAATTTAAAGTATTGAACTACATACATAAAAACCTCAAACAAATATCGTATAAATTCAAAAACTTTCACCTGACAAAATGAATTGAATTTCAATCCCTCTAAAAAATGAAGATATTAAGGGGTCAATATCTACTTGCAGCCACTGAACACTATATTACATTTGACTGAATCAAAATAAAAATGTGAGTAAAAATCCTTATAGAGAGTGTCCTAAAAGTTCCAGTACTGACGCTGATGTATTTTTTATTTACAAAACAACAAACTTTAAAACGATTATTTTTATGCTAATGATAAAAGGCACATTTAAAATAACGGAGAAAAAATTACAGAACTTGCATTTATAATAAAAGTTCAAAATTTCCACTTTTTTCTAGGAGGCAATGTTGAACTCGTTTCCGCATGTGTTTAGAAACGCGTTTTAATATGATGGGAGTGACTTCTTGTAGAGAAACTTGAACCCACCTGCACAGAACCTGTATTACAAAATTGTCGAACGAGCTGATATAGCATATTTTTACTCGGTATTACATCATCTGGATATTTATATCGTCAAACATCTTTGCATCTTTCATACGATTTACATTCAAAATAAGCTTCAAACAGCGTAATTCTCTGAATGCGTGATAAACACATTTCACTATGAAGAACAAAATAACATAAAACTTTATTCTCACACAACTTGAGCGAGGAAAGAAACAAACTATAAAAATTAAAGAACTGATGCAATAATAAGCAGACGATAAAATTTAATATTAAAATAAATCATGGACACAATGAGTTCTTTAAATTAGAGTACCAGAACTTTTATTTCACACTGTAGTTTAGTTTATTTTTCCAGAGGAACTGAATTTATAGTTTATTCTATTGTAGTAGTAAAAATGCTCATATTATATTAATATTTAATATCTTTGCAATCTGATTGCAGTATGTTGTGTCTAATGTAGTATGTTAAATTTCCTAAAAATGACTTTGCTGTGGGTTTAATACCCTGAGTGCTATAATTAAAAAAGTGGCTTTTTCTTTCTTTCTTTCTTTATTCTTTTCTTTCTTTTTTTTTCCAGTTTTTTAAGGAAATGTTAAATCCAATATTCATTTAAAGGATTCCTTTTTACAGGGTGATTCCAAAAAATTTCACTTTTCTTTAATAATTTACTGGTCTCCCTTTCGATTTTGGGGCAAAACATTCAATGAATTATATGAGGAAAAATTATTTCAAGAGGAGATATATGAGGAGAAATCAGGAGTAAATATGTACTTCTGTATATTTTTATTCCTATATCCAAGAGTTCTGTAAACTCATGAAGTTTCAAGATGATTCGTCTAATACTTTTTAAGATATTTGACAAAATATCTGAAATCGAAATTGTCTTGTCATTTATAGAAAGATAGTGTCGAAGCGTAAAAGTTCACAACAATACTTTTTCTTTTAGAAAAACCTGAAATATTCAAAGTAATAATAAGGTTCAATAATGATTATTCTTCTTTATTTTATTGTTATACACATTGTAATGTTATGCAGTTTCTCTCGTACTCAAAATTTGCCAAGAAATACTAAACAGCATTTTACCAAAGCTTAGATTTTTGCGTTAAATTTTACAGTTAAATAAAACGAAAAGAATTATTTTACAATGATTGTTTAATAAATAAATGACTATTTTAAAGCTATTAATAACACATATAATAACTTAACCATAGTAACTTAAGGGGACTTGGAACCATTGAACGCTTCATATAAAAGCTTTTATTTCCATTTAATATTTATAAATTGAACTATATTAGGTTTGTTCAACAAAATATACACACACAATATTCAGGCAACAATTTTTATGGTTTTTTATATATTGTTTACAGATTTGAAACCCAGCAATAAACAAATGTTAACAAAATATTAAATTGAAATACTCATTAAAAAAAAAAAAAGGGGGGGGGGGCGGGGTTACATGAACATGTAATACGTTTGAATACGAGATGTTTTTTACATGTGTAAAACATCATTTTATGTAACGTGTAAAACATCATAAGAACAACGTATTCAAATAATGATGGTACGAGATATTATACATGTTTATGTATAACATAAACATGTTATGCACATTACAATGTGTTTTACAAAGTATTTTATAAATTTGGTTTCACACGATTTAGTTTCACGATTTTATAAATGAACTCATTTACACAATCGCATCTAGCAACAATTGATACCTCTTGTATATACTGAAGTTTTTTTCTTATGTTTTACTAGCGAGAAATGGATTTACACGGCGTAACAATTACTGATTTATAATTTTCTACAACCAACGCTTATAAAGGAAAAAAGAAACTATAGAGTTGATATTTACTTTTGACTATCATCTTCGTTTTTATTAGCATCGAATCCATGCAAATTCGTTACTTTCATTTAGTTTGCAATGTTGTTGTTGAACAATATAATTAGACAAACAAAAACATAATAAAACGAAATACGATTCATCTTCATTGAAAAGTGCTAATTAAAAATATAACATGTCAAACATTTATATTTCTGTGGAAAAAAAAAAGTAAAATGAAAGTAAATAGCTTTTTAGACTTACTGAATGCTTCGCTTCTATCTGCCTGTGTAGGTGTCTGGTCAGTTTCAACAACAGAATGTAAACTATAACAGATCATTGATCCAGTCATTATATTCTTAACTCGTAAGTAAGGGCCACTTGGATGCACATTATTCATTATTGAACTTCTGTGGGATAAAATAAAAAAGATTGCAATTGAAATAAGAGCACTGAACAGGTTTAACTCCTGAAATACCTGCAATAATTAAAAGTAAGAACAAATATTATTACATTAGGCTACTCTGAAAAACCAGTTTGGGTACAAATATATATATTATTACTTATAGTTTCACTCATAAGTAATAGTATTTGATTTAAAATAAAATGCTTTTCAAATAAATCATATTTCAGTCTTTATAACTTCAAGTTTTTTCTTTACTATTCTGTTTGATATGTATATTCTGGAGTATGCTAGCTTGACATATCTTCAGCAACCTGCTAGTACTACATAGTTCTTTTAATAGCTGTGTTCCCACCTGCTGACGAAGAGAACACAGCATAAATTGAAATTTTTAGTTTGAACAGTGTTAAATTTAACTTATTTTCTTGTTTATTAACCTTGTTAAAGTTATTCTTGTTGTTTTTGCAATCCTTTTTCATATCTTCATTTATCATAATTTAAATTCATAATTATATATATATATAAGAAGAAGCATGGATATTGGTATTTTTATAAGTGAAACATAACACAGGATTATTTTAGCTATATATATTTTGTATAAAGAATTTTCTCAAAACATGTTTGGGCCAAACCAAGAACTAGTTATTGGATCTCTTACACATGAGACTTCATCAAAAGCGCTAGTTTACAAAATAAAGCATAGTAGATTTATTAAAAGTACGTGTTTATAATGTTGGTACTATACCAGTTCCATACAATCACATGTTCTGAAGGTGCAAGCATTAAAAATAATTTGATGGGACACTCACACGACTTTCTTACCTTACTTAGGCACTCACATACCTTAAATTTGTACAGAAGAAAAGAAGATTGTAGATTATTGTATAAGATTTGAAGTACTGCGTATGAATGCACTTTCAAAATAGTTGAAAAGTTCATTACCAGTTACTCAGACAATTTTAATCACACCATTTCTTGAAATTTAATGATATTGGTCAAATATTTTTAGTAGCAACTTTATACGATCTGCAAAACACCAAATTTGAATTTTTTGCAAATATTTGCTTTTTAATGTGTAATACTGATAACAGATTTAAGTTATGTCGATAACAAATATACACACAGATCAATGCTAAAAACTTGATTTTCAAATTCAGTGCACATCCATACAAGTAATAAGTAAAAATCTTTTAATAAATACCATAAAAAAAAAAAAAACGCGACGTCTGTTTCGGGTCGAAATAAGACAAGATCCGTGTCTACATTGTTCACCAGATGACTAGATTATTTTTTCGACTAGATACAATTATCGCGATTTTTTTTTTTTCATTTTATGATGTTTATAAAAACATCTATAATTATTATTTTTTAACGCCAGACCTGTGGTGCATCTTCTTACATCAAAACTTGTAATTTCAGCATAAAAAAGCTTTCAGAATTGGACATTAAACAGTACCATATGGATATGAAAGAGTAATTATCATTCCTAATCAAATTTTCTGAATTGGTTAATATCATATTGATTGAATGACATATTTTATGAATACTAAAGTAACCACATTATTCTAAATTAACATAATAACATTATGTGAAATATTTTTCTGTTAAAGCAATTTCTTATATGTCATTTAGTTTTCAAAATTAATAAAACTAGTTTCAACCTTTTTCAAGTTAACAGCAATTAAATTTAACACATTTAAATTTTTTTCTAATTTATACTGAAAGAAAAACCTTATTCAAAAATTTCTTTATTTTTGCTGGCTTTTAAAAGAGAAATTGCACATTTTAAGAGTCTACGCTCTCTCCCCTCTACGGTTACTGTGCATTGGAATTTTTGGGTATCTTTGCGTGCGTGAGGCTACCTGTAACGAAAAGTTATTTGGTTCGTTATTTTTCATTTGACTGATTCGGTGTATTATCAAATATGCACGTTCAGCGTATAAGGGATTGAGAGCAGCCTCCCCCCTTTTTACTTCCATTACCCTACTACCGTAGGTAATGGAAGTATTGTATTCGGTCCGAAAATTCGATATCGAGATTTCACCTGATTTACACGTTTTAAGGTCCCCTGAGTCCAAAAAAGTGGTTTTTTGGCAATTGGTCAGTGTGTATGTATGTGTGTGTGTGTGTGTGTATGTATGTGGAGAATCTTCTGGCTATTATAGCTCATAAACTAAAAAAGATAGAGCTACGAAACTTAAGAATTGAAATACGTCTGGCCTACAGATGAAATTTCCAAATTTTGGTGAAAATTGAAAAACCGGAAGTGGGACATCGGAAACCGGAAGTTGGACCGTAAGTCCGTATCTCAAAAACGGCTCTAACGATTTTCTTCAAACTTGCTATATAAACACTCTATTAGATGTCCTTTCGAATGATATAGTTGGTTAGTTCAAGAAAATTGATAGGCGTCCTGTATAAATAGCTCAATTTCAGGCCTCCCAAGGGCGTTCCTTTAAAAACGGTTGTACGGATGTTTTTCAAACTCGCCATTTTAACTCAATTTTAAATATGCTTTTGTATGTAATTATTGTTTTCCTGTCAATAATTGAGTTTAACCGGAAATGGGACATCGGAAACCGGAAGTGGGACCGTAAGTCCGTATCTCAAAAACGGCTCTAACGATTTTCTTCAAACTTGCTATATAAACACTCTATCAGATATCCTTTCGAATGATATAGTTGGTTAGTTCATGAAAATTGATAGGCGTCCTGTATAAGTAGCTCAATTTCAGGCATCGCAAAGGCGTTCCTTTAAAAACGGTTGTACGGATTTTTTTCAAACTCGCCATTTTAACTCACTTTTAAATATGCTTTTGTATGTAATTATTGTTTTCCGCTCAATAATTGATTTTTTGTGAAAGTTGGTATCTCAAAAACGGCTCTAACGATTTTCTTTTTTGGTCACTTTTATGTTTTCTGATCACATTCTCTCTCAAAAATGCATATAATACATGTAATAGCGGGTAATGGAAGTCGTGTGGTTGTTTCACACCAGATTTTTTTTAAATATATGGCCCATTTAAAAAAATGTACAGCCATTTTTTTTTTTTTTTTTTTTTTTTTTTTTTTTTTAATGTATGACCCAACCCAACTCAATAAACGAAAAAAAAAGTATGCATTTCTATGAAAGTTTTTTTAGTATCTATTTTTCAGAGGTTTTATATAGCCAAGAAAGAGATTATCCATTAGCAAAACTACTGATCTTTTAGAAGACATTTACATATAAACAAACATTAATTCTCACGAACAGATAGGAGGCATAAGAAAGACAGAAAGTCAAACGGAAAATATTAGTATTCACCAAACAATGTAAAAAAAGTATTAAAAATAGTTAATACTATTAAAAATCAATTTTCATCCATTTCCACTTACATCCCGTACCTATAAGTGAAAAAATAAGTACATGGGATTTAGTAAAAGAATGTATCTGAATTCTTTAGTGTGATCCTGTAAGAAAAACTCTAAAGCTAATCCAAACATTTTCCACGGAGAGATGCTTTTGCAAATCTAAAAAATGGTGTCAATTTCATTATAAATAGTGCTCTGGAAAGTATCTGAAAAGTGCTTAAAAAATGGTATCCTTCATAATTCCTAGACGTTAGAAACCATTTCTTTTGTTTGTACTTGTGCGCAAACTAGTACCGATATGCATATCACTTTGAATAGGAAACTTGCTACTGAAATCTTAAAATCTTACTATATCAGTTTCGAAACATGCTAAAAATATTTGAGGAAATCTGTGTGCGAATAGACACAGTCAGACAATTAAGTTGAAGTTATAAACACTTTCTAACAAAATAAATTTCCGATGACATACTAGCCGATAAAATTATGCAAAATAAATGACAAAGAAAGGTTTTTATCATGTACAGTCGGTAACAAAAGTATCCGGACACTAGCAAAATTTCCTATATAAAAAAGGTACACTTAATGCAGTTTTGTTAAATAAATCCCTGTCGAATCCTGTTCTTAGTCAGTCTAAGAACACTATTCGACACAAGTATTGAACAAAACAGTACTAACTCGACTTTTTTCATATAGGAATTTTTGCTAGTGTTCGGACACTTTTGTTACCGACTGTACCATCTACGTTAATTAACGAGAAATGTAAAAATAAAATTCCGGGCCAACAAGGCTCAAAAATAATTTAATTCAGTCCTATCCCAACCTGAACACACACACACACACAAATAAAATAAAATAAAATAAAATAATAATAATAATAATAAGCCTAAGCCCGAGGTGTAAAAAAATATATCAAATTTGGAAAATTCGGTCCGAACCCGGCCAGAGGTCTGGCGCAGGGTCGGGCTTTGGCCCAGACCACGTCCGTGAGGCGTATATCAAATATATACACGATTGGATGCCAAGAGGCAAAGGACGATGATGAATTAATCACAGAGCATTTTTTGATAGTTGTTGATATGCTGATCAAGATGTGTAGAGATTCGTTGTTATTCTGAATGAAATTTTGGACTTGTTGTACTTAAAATGCTCTTTGTCTAAGCCGAAGAGTTGAATAATGTAAAATTCAAAACGTTATTCTCTCCTAATGATTTCATAATATTTTGTTTGAGTTAATTCTTCTCGAAGAAAAATAAACTTCATATAAGGTCATTGTGCCTAAATGCGACGTGATTTTTGGTAAGTTTATCGCATTTAGGAAACTTATGGACATTTTAGTAAACAAATAATTACGAAAAGAAAGAAAAAATGGTTGAATATTATACTCATAGTTCTAAACTAGTGTTTTGTGTCATTATTTTTTTCAAGAAATTAAAAAAATATCAGTAATTTATGAAAATATATACCAGCGTCGCATTTAGGAAATTTTTGTCGCATTTAAGGTACTATATCCTAAATGCGATGTTCAAACTCCCTAAATGCGATAATGCATTTAATGCATGGGAGCTACTTTAATGTTATAAACACTTTCCAAAAAAGGTTGAAAACTGTTATTAACACTTTCCAACAAGGTTGAAAAGTGTTTATGACTTCGGTTTGTCTGTCTGTCTGTCTGTCCGTCTGTCTGTCTGTCCGTCCGTCTGTCTGTCCGCGCTCTAACTCCCGTAAATATTTATGGAATTTCTTGAAACTGATATATGTTATTCAAGATTACTATTGGACGTTCCTTATTGAAAATGGAGTTCATACCTCTACTAGTTTGTGTACAGGGACACCCGAAAGTATTTCAAAGCACAGTGTTCTATGAGAGGTATTTCTACAAACCATATTTTCTTACCTTTACTGTAGACATATCTTAATGAAATTGAAATATGTTATTAAAGCTTACTGTAGGATGTTTTCTGCATAAAATGGAGGAAATATCACCATCGGTTTATGTACAGGGACACTCAAAAGTATTCCAAAGCGTCGCGTTCTATAAGAGATATTTCTAAAAATCAAATTTTAATAACTTTACTTTCCACGAAGTTTTTGGAAATTTAAATATGGTATTTATATGCACAAAAGAATGCTTTGCACAGAATATAGCATGATTAGCATTAGATTTACAGGGTGGCACAAAAATATCCAGTTACATTAACAGCTATTAAAAAAAATCTGGTGTGAAACAACCACACGACTTCCATTACCCGCTATTACATGTATTATATGCATTTTTGAGAGATAATGTGATCAGAAAACATAAAAGTGACCAAAAAAGAAAATCGTTAGAGTCGTTTTTGAGATACCAACTTTCACAAAAAATCAATTATTGACCGGAAAACAATAATTACATACAAAAGCATATTTAAAAGTGAGTTAAAATGGCGAGTTTGAAAAAAATCCGTACAACCGTTTTTAAAGGAACGCCTTTGCGAGGCCTGAAATTGAGCTATTTATACAGGACGCCTATCAATTTTCATGAACTAACCAACTATATCATTCGAAAGGATATCTGATAGAGTGTTTATATAGCAAATTTGAAGAAAATCGTTAGAGCCGTTTTTGAGATACGGACTTACGGTCCCACTTCCGGTTTCCGATGTCCCATTTCCAGTTAAACTCAATTATTGACAGAAAAAAAAATAATTACATACAAAAGCATATTTAAAATTGAGTTAAAATGGCGAGTTTGAAAAAAATCCGTACAACCGTTTTTAAAGGAACGCCCTTGGGAGGCCTGAAATTGAGCTATTTATACAGGACGCCTATCAATTTTCTTCAACTAACCAACTATATCATTCGAAAGGACATCTAATAGAGTGTTTATATAGCAAGTTTGAAGAAAATCGTTCGAGCCGTTTTTGAGATACGGACTTACGGTCCAACTTCCGGTTTCCGATGTCCCACTTCCGGTTTTTCAATTTTCACCAAAATTTGGAAATTTCATCTGTACGCCAGACGTATTTGAATTCTAAAGTTTCGTAGCTCTATCTTTATTAGTTTCTGAGCTATAATAGCCAGAAGATTCTCCACATACATACACACACACATACACACACACATACACACTGACCAATTGCCAAAAACAACTTTTTTGGACTCAGGGGACCTTAAAACGTGTAAATCAGGTGAAAACCCGATATCGAATTTTCAGACCGAATATAATACTTCCATTACCTACGGTAGTAGGGTAATGGAAGTAAAAATGGCTAGAATTGTACTTTCGTTTACGTTAAGCGTTTTTAACACATTCTAACATTTTTTAAGGGTGAATATGATACCTCTACTGGTTGGTGTACAGGGACACCCGAAAGTATTTCAAAGCATCGTGTTCTATGAGAGTTATTTCTATAAACCATATTTTCATACCTTTACTGTAGACATATTTTAAAGAAATTGAAATATATTATTCAAGATCACTATCGGGCGTTCCCTACTGAAAATGGAGTTTATACCTCTACTGGTTTGTGCACAGGACACCCAAAAGCATTCGAAAGCATTGTGTTCTATGAGAGGTATTTCTATAAACCATATTTTCTGACCTTTACTGTAGACATATCTTAATGAAATTGAAATATGTTATTCAAATTCCCTATTGGATGTTTACTGTATAAAATGGAGGAAATACCACCACCGATTTATATACAGGGACACTCAATAGTATTCCAAAGCATTGCGTTCTATTAGAGATATTTCTATAAATCAAATTTTAATAACTTTACTTTCCACGAAGTTTTTGGAAATTTAAATATGGTATTTATATGCACAAAAGAATGCTTTGCACAGAATATAGCATGATTAGCATTAGATTTACAGGGTGGCACAAAATTATCCAGTTACATTAACAGCTATTTAAAAAAATGACTAGAATTGTACTTTCGTTTACGTCAAGCGTTTTTAACACATTCTAACAGTTTTTAAGGGTGAATATGATACCTCTACTGGTTTGTGTACAGGGACACCCGAAAGTATTTCAAAGCATTGTGTTCTATGAGAGGTATTTCTATAAACCATATTTTCATAACTTTACTGTAGACATATTTCAATGAAATATGTCTACAGTAAATGAATGACACTCAATAGTATTCCAAAGCATTGCGTTCTATTAGAGATATTTCTATAAATCAAATTTTAATAACTTTACTTTCCACGAAGTTTTTGGAAATTTAAATATGGTATTTATATGCACAAAAGAATGCTTTGCACAGAATATAGCATGATTAGCATTAGATTTACAGGGTGGCACAAAAATATCCAGTTACATTAAGAGCTTTTAAAAAAAATGGCTAGAATTGTACTTTCGTTTACGCTAAGCGTTTTTAACACATTCTAACATTTTTTAAAGGTGAATATGATTTCAGTCTTGTGTATCTGCCTGTCCGCCTGTTTGTCTGCCTGTCTCTCTGTCCGAGCTCTAAATCTCATAAATATTTATGGAATTTCTTCAAAGTGATATATGTTATTCAAGTTCACTATCGGATGTTTCCTATTTAAAATGGAGTTTATACCTATACTGGTTTGTGTACACGGACACCCGGAAGCATTTCAAGGCATTGTGTTCTATGAGAGGTATTTCTATTGGTTTTACTGTAGACATATCTCAATTAAATTGAAATATGTTATTCAGTTTCACTACTGGATGTTTCTTGTATAAAATGGCGAAAATACCACCACCGATTTATGTACAGGGACAGTTAAAAGTATTCCAAAGCATTGCGTTCTATGAGAGATATTTCTATAAGTCAAATTTTAATAACTTTACTTTCCACGAAGTTTTAGGAAATTGAAATATGTTATTTATATGCAGAAAAAAATGCTTTGCATAGAATATAGCATGATTAGCATTAGGTTTACAGGGTGACACAAAAATATTCATTTATGTTAAGAGCTACTTATAAAACAATTCTAGAAATGCACTTTCGTTTACATTAAGCGTTTTTAACACTTTCTAACATTTTTAAGTGTGAATATGATTTCAGTTTATGTATCTGTCCATCTGTCTGTCCGTCTGTCTGCCCGCGCTCTAACTCCTGTAAATATTTATGGAATTTCTCGAAACTGATATATTTTATTGATGTTCACTATCGGATGTTCCATATTGAAAATGGAGTGAATATCTCTTCTGGTTTGTGTACAGGGACACCCAAAAGCATTCGAAAGCATTGTGTTTTATGAGTGTTATTTTTATAAACATTATCCCTATAGAATGTTCCCCATTCAAAACAACATTAATAGGTCCTGTACAACTGGTTTGTTTACAGGGACAACAACAACAAAAAAAAAAAAAAAAAAAAAAAAAAAAAAAAAAAAAAATGCCAATGCATTACGGTTTAGGACAGAATTTTTTGAAAGTTAAATCTTTCTACTGCAAAAATCATAAAAATATTTAAATGTATTGTTAATATTCTAAAATAATGTTTTGTATAGAATATGGTATGATTAACTTTCTGATTTAAAGGGCTACACTTAAATATTCAGAGAGATCGAAAGCTGTAATTATAATTTAATGGCTGCATTTTATTTTGCGTTAAGCCTTTTTAACTCTTTCCAAAATGCCTAAGAGTAATTTTAAAATCAATTAGTCTATCTGTATATTTTTCAGTCCTTCTGTCTGTTGTGTGATAACGTTGTAAAGTTTGCGTTGACGCAAAGTTCGTCTTAACTTAATTAGATCACTAAATGGATAAGAGAACACAAGACTTGAATTAACAATAACTAAAGTTTATTTGAGCAGATTAATGGGGAGGGTGGCGTGGCAATTAAACTAGCTCAGTCAGTGTATTACTCAATCAAAATATATATATCAACAATTAAATTAGATTATCTTAAATATCTCACCCCAGCAAGCAATTGAAGGTGTAGCGACGGTTGCACTCGTAATTCCACTGCTGCGACTTCACTTTCGATCAGAGGATTCCCTACAGATCGAAATTCACTTTCACGAGCGCTAGCAAATACTCGTACTAACACTCATCATGACTTATTCCTCACTCCTCTAAATTTCTACTACTCAATATTCGCCAAAGTAAGACTTTCAACAATCCACTATAATACTCCAACATCCACACTATAATATGCTCCGACATCCACTATAATATCCTCCAACATCCACTCCCATCTACTAAAACCATCGCCATTTTATACTTCTTCCTACATCCTCCTCTCTCTTCATTTCAATCCGTCCTTTTAAAATCACTTCTAATTTATCTAACATTCAAAATCTAAGTCTTTCATTGCAGCACCCTGCCGACACAAAGCTAACTCGACTTCAACTTTCGCCGAGTCACTGGCGACGAAGCGATTTTAACCGTCCCCACTTTCTACTTTGCTGGATCCAGCTTAATTAAAACAACTGTGGTGACGTTCTGACGTCTCAACCTCACAACGTAGGCAAAGAATATTAGAAGTTATTCGATACAACAATTACGTACAGTTGGAAGGTGTTACTAATCAATGGGTACTGCATGATTTTTCTTTCTTGTTAAAGTCTTAACGTATTTCAATTTCTGTATCTATGTCCCCGAATCTCCATTTGTCTATCTGTCCGTGTACCGTACTTAGCGTCCGGAAATATTTTCTGAATTTAAAAAAAAAATATATATGTTGTTCATAATCACTATTGAATGTTCCCAAATAAAAAGGGCATTAATAGGTACTGTACAACATGTTTATGTACAGGAACGCGCAAAAAATGCCAATGCGTTGCATTTTAGGACATACATTTTTATAATTTACATTTAAAGAACTTTCATACTGTACTTTCAACTGTAAAATCATAAAGAAATTGGCATTTATTGTTAATTTGCTAAAATAATGTTTTGTATAAAATATGATTTTGTTAACCTTCAAATTTACAGGGCCACACTGAAATTTTCAGATAGATTAAGGGCTGGAATTACAATCGAAGGGCGACGGTTTCTTTTGTGTTAAGCATTTTTAACACTTTCAAACAGTGTTTAAGAATGATTAGGAATTCAATTAGTCTGTCTGTATGCCTTTCATAACTACTGTTTGTTTGTTGTGTGATAACGTAGGTACAGAACTTTCAAAGTTATAAGATACAACAATTACGTGCAGTTGGAAAGTGTTAATAATCATTGAGTAATGCATGGTTTTTCGTTCTTTTTTTATAGTTTATAAATACTTAATACCACATAACTATTTCAAGATAAAATGTTGTGTAACTCTATGTGAAACTCTGCCTTTAACAGTGTGTGTAACTCTTCCTTTTTATTAACAGTGTGTGGAACTTTCTGTCTAAATCTGCTGTTTGTTAACAGTGTGTAACTCTTCTTTTTTTTTAACAGTGTGTGTGTAATTTTGTGTGTATTGCTGAACTTTTCTAACAGTGTACGTAACGCTATGTGAAACTGTCACTGTGTGTGCAACCCTGTATGCAATTAACAGTGTGTGTGTAGGTCTTCTTTTTATTAACAGTGTGTGTAACACCATGTGTAATTTTGTTTTTTATTAACAGTTTTTTTTAACATTGTGTGTGTAACACTGTGTGTATCGCTGATTTTTAGCAAACAACGTGTGTAATTTTACTTATGTGTAACTAACAGTGTGTGTAACCCTGTACGTAATTAAAAGTGTGTGTGCAACTCTGCCTTCTTATTAACTCTGTGTGTAACTCATTATTAACAGCGCCTTTTTATTAACAGTGCATGTAACTAACTCTGTGTATAATCCTGCCTTTTTATTAGCAGTGTGTGTAATTCAATGTTCAATTTTTTTTTTAACAATGTGTGTAACTTTGCGTGTATCACTGATTTTTTGCTGTGTATAATTCCGCCTTTTTATTAACAGGGCGTGTAACTCCGTATGTAAATCTCTCTTTTTTTTTTTTTTTTTTTTTTTTTTTTTTTGACAATGTGTGTAACGCTGTGTGTACCGCTAATTTTTTGCTAACAGTGTGTGTGTAACTCTGCATTTTTATTGACAGTTTGTGTGTAACTCTGCATTTTTATTAACAGTTTGTGTGTAATTGTGTGTGTAACTTTGCCTTTTTATAACAGAGTGTGTAACTCCGTGTTTAACTCTTCTTTTCTGAGTAGTGTATGTGTAACTCTGATTCCATGAATATTTACGGGAGATAGAGCACGGACAGACAGACAAACAAACCTAAGTCATTAACACTTTTGAACTTTATTGGAAAGTGTTAAAAACATTTAGAAAGTGATAAAAACGCTTATTGTAAACGAAAATGCAATTCAAGCAATTTTCCAACAATACCTCTTAATGTATCTGAATATTTTTGTGTGGCCCTGTAAATATAATGCTAATAATATTGTATTTTATGGAAAGCATTCTTTTGTGCATATGAATAATATATATATATATATATATATTTACGACTTGTGCAAAGTAAAATCATCAAAATTTGGTGCTTAGAAATACCTTCCATAGAACGCAATGCTTTTAAATACTTTCGGATGCCCCTGTATACAAACCAGCGATGGTATTTACTTCAATTTACATGGGGAATATCCGGAAGTGGACTTAAATGATATATTTCAATTTCATTAAAATTTGTTTAAAGTAAACGTATCAAAATACGGTTTATAGAAATATCTATCATGGAACACAGTGCTTTGGAAAATTTTGGGTGTCCCTATACAAATCAGAAGAGGAATTCCCTCCATTTTCAATAGGGAACATCCGATAGTGAACTTGAATACGATATATCAGCTTCAAGAAATTCCATGAAAATTTACAGGAGTTCGACTGCGGACAGACAGACAAACCGAAGTCATTGACACTTTTCAACCTTGCTGGAAAGTGTTAAAAAAAGAACGAAAAATCATGCAGTACGCACTGGTTATTAATACTCTCCAATTGTACGTGGTTGTTGTATCGTATAACTTTCAATATTCTTTGCCTGCATTATCAAACAAAGCAGAGAAGCACAGAAAAATATACAGATTGACTAATTCAATTTAAAACCGCTCTCAGACATCGTTGAAGAACGTTAAAAAGGCTTAATGCAAAAGAAAATCCAGCTGTTAGATTATAATTGCTTCCCTTAATGTATTTGAATATTTTAGTGTAGTCCTGTAAATCTGAAGGTTGATCATATCATATTCTATACAAAACATTATTAGACAGATACTTAAATTGAAATTATATTCACAGATGAAAATTGTTAGACAATGTTAAAAACGCTTAATGTAAACGAAATTGAAATTATAGCAAATTTTATGAACAGCTCTTAATGTAACTGAATATTTTTGTGTGGCCCTGTAAATCTAATGCTAATCATGCTATATTCTATGCAAAGCATTCTTTTATGCATATGAATAACATATTTCAATTTCATTAAACTTTGTGGAAAGTAAAGTTATTAAAATTTGGTTTATAGAAATACCTCTCATAGAACGCAATGCTTTGGAGTACTTTCGAGTGTCCCTGTGTACAAACTAGTGGTGGTATTTATTCCATTTTATATATGAAACATCCGATAGTGAACTTGAATAACATGATTCAATTTCACTAAGATTTGTATACAGTTAAGGTATTGAATATGGTTTACAGCAGTACCTCTCATAGAACACAGTGCTTTGGAATACTTTCGGGTGTCCCTACAGGAATTAGAGCACGGACAGACAGACAGACGGACAGAGGGACAGACAAGCCTAAGTCACTTTTAAACCTTGTTGGAAAGTCTTAAAAAGGAAAAAATGCTTAAACTTCCCTTAATATATCAACTGTAAAAATTGCCGCATTTAAGGGATAAAATTTGTCGCATTTAGGAAAATGGTGTAAACAGACCCTTAAATGCGATAAAAATTTTAAACCCCTCTTTTTAAAAAAAATATAGTATTTTTTTTTATTTTCTTCTGGTAGGTATAAAGGGTATTCAAGCACATGACGTAACAGTGATTATTTGACCTTGAAAAACAAAAGGATAAAATTACAGTTACTAATTGAAAATTTTTCATCGCAATTAGGAAAAGACGTCGGAAAGCCATAATGGACAATGTTTATTGCAAAAGAAAATTCTACTAGAAAAAACCTTTAAAATTTAATGAAAAGTTTCGCGATCCGTTCTTGAAATGTGTATGTTCCATTATGATTCATAAGTATGCAATTTATGCATTTAGATTTTCAGTAGAAGAACTTTGTCGCATTTATGGGTTATCGCATTTAGGCACAATGACCTTAGGTTATGATAAAGTGAAAATGTAACAGGACACATGCTCTAAGGGATCAACTTCCGCGCATCTACGTCGATTCTGCATCATTATTTATTTTAATTTCTAAGAAATATTCACGATGCTAATACTTTTCTTTATTTATGTATTAATGCCATTGGATAATGAGAAATCTGGTTTCCACTATTCTAAAAAATGATTATTTCGCTCAACTCAATACCCTCACTAAAGGGCACAACAGTAAGATTTACTAAATCATTTCCATCAATTACATCGAATGTATTCGTTTAATTTTTAGTAGCCCAGTACGTTGTCTATGATTTATATACACACCAGACAAAGTAATTAAGTCTATTAAAGAACGAAAAGTCCATTACACAGGACTAAACTTTTTTTAGCAATTTCCAAGTAAAGCTGTAATATACTACTCAAATTCTTTTGTATTGCCTTGTAAATAAATGGTGAATGACATTCATACCATATCTTGTACAAAATATGATTTTATGAATAAGAAACTTATATGTCCATTTCATTTGTTTAGGGCAATCTAAAAATGTTCAACTCTACTTACAGCTCTACTTAAACTCTGGCAAAGCTGGGTAAACCTGCTAGTAACTAATAAAACGGCTGAAAATTTATTGAAGCTCTTTAAATTCTTACACAAAGAAGAATAACTTTAACGGATAGAGAATATTCTTAACAAAGAATATTATCGACCTAATCTGCCTTTCTTTTTTCGAAATGTTTTAAATAGTTTTGAAAAATGAAAAATGGAAATAAATTTGTAAGTCGAAAATCCAAAAAATATGTTTAGTGCAGTTTACTAAAGAGTACATATAGTGCGTGCAATGTATCAGTGGTCTGCAAATCAACTTTTAGGGTTTGCATTTCCCCTACGAAAATATCCTCCATATTAATAAATGTGCCCTCTAGTGGCAGTTTTTCTCAATTAAAGTTTTTTTATTATTGTTATTATTACTGACTTTTTAGTAATGCACTTTGCTGAGCTTCTACGCAAGCGAATTGATTACGTCACAGACCATCCGTGGATGCAAGAAAAATATTTCCTACGTTAATCGCCCATTGGATTTTTTGTAAAAAATTATTAAAAATCGAGGAAAATTATTTCCCGATTTTAATCCCCATATTTGGGTATAAATATGTATTAGTTATCGTATGCATGTGTTAGATTGAGTTATTTTGCTGTCAAATTGACAAAATTTTAAATTTAAATTTCAAGGCTCTGTCGTCCTTGGTGTTTTTTCTATTTGGCGATCAAAAACGTAATACGAAAATATGCATGCCATATGTATATTTTCGTAATACGTATTGTACGAAATATTGTTTCATATTATTCATTACTCTCTTAATATAAGTTGTTAAAATGACCATGATTTTTGAAATGAATAAAATATGTTCGCCAGATAATTTGGCGATAATTTTTTTTTTCTACCAAGGACGACAGATATGAAATCTATTCCGCAGCAACAAATTAGTACCTTACCTTACATCTGATACTTTATTTAGAGATTTGAAGACAAATTTGACTTCCAATTATGATAGAATATTTATCAATGTCTTTTTAATTAGTATATTAATTGGACATTTATTGTGTAAATATCATTCTTTGGAATGAAACGTTTATGTTTTCAATCGAATATGGAAGTTTGCCATTTTTTTCCCCTAGAGTTTTGAAATTTAAAATTCAAATTTTATCAATTTTTACAACAACAACTTAATCTAGCGCATGCACACACAATAACTAATACATATCTATACCTAAATATGGGGATTGAAATCGGGAAATAATTTCGCTCGATTTTTAATATATATATATTTTAATCCAAAGAGCGATTAACATAGGAAATATTTTTCTTGCATCCACGGACGGTCAGTGATGTCACACTTCGCTTGCGTACAAAGAGTTTTGTAATATATTCACATTTTAAATACGATTGTATATATTATTAGTAAAATATTTTATTTTTGATACTTATTTTGTGGCAACATTAAATTTTTAACTACAAATTATATAAAAAATATTAAAAAGGAAAAAAGCAATGAAAGTAAAACCAACAAGATTTATAATTTAGAGTGCTGATTCAATGGATGAAGGATTAGCTTTCCGTGGTTCAAGATGAATCACGTGACATGTTCCAATAGGTTTCTACGTTTGTCCCTTTATCGCTATTTTTGCATTTAAAATATTAGTTCGACAAATTATCATTATTATTAGGTAACATGACAGTCCCATGACCGAAATAAATAGTTTTTAAAATAATTTTACACAAATTTCACATTTTAATAAATAATAAAATATCTTTTTTTCCATCGTTTTCCAACAAAGTTTAAAAGTGTTTATAAAAGAAAATTTAAACTTTTAAATAGCTAAATTTAACAACAAATAATAATTTTTCAACTATTTTTAAGCATTTTGTCAGTTAAATATCAACTACACGAAATAAAAAAGAAGTAAAATCAAAATCAAAATGATTTAGAACAGAAGAATATTAACCTACGTAAGTAAACAAAAACATTGGCGGTTATGACTTATGCGAAGAACAATCTCCAAACCGTTGCCATAGAAATTTACTGAAAATAAGCTGTTACCAAAGGAACCACCGAATACGTAGTTGCAAAGAGAGCATGTCACATGACTCATCTTGGACCTTCTCAAGGGTAACCATTTATCGAAGCAGGACACTTTGGTCCCGCCGTTTTGGTCCCGCCACTTTGGTCCCGCCATTTTGGTCCTGCCGTTTTGGTCCCGAGGAAATTTTGGTCCCTGGCCATTTTGGTCCCGAGACATTTTGGTCCAGCCAATTTTTTGCAATTTTTTAAATATGTATCAGTTTTTTAATATGATCAGTTTTTTAACATATTTATGATCAGTTATATATATGATCAGTTTTTTAACATATATGTATCAGTTTTTTAACCTATTTATTGATACGGGAAAATTGAAGTGCTCTTAGAATATCTTTAATTAAGGAATATCTTACACACGAATATATAAATTTTCGACATTACGATTGCTGTCTAACTATTGAGATTCGGAGAATTTTGTACTAATTTTTTTACGAACATTTTATTTATTTATTTTATGCAATTGCACTTTTTTTTAAAATTGATATTTTTTTCATTTGATTTCGATTTAACTTACTTCAATTGTAATTTGAATTTTAATTTACTATCAGTGACAACATTTTGTGATTTTAAAAGTATTGTTAACAATAACAACAGTAGATAAAGTTTGAATTATTTTAAAAATAATAAAATACAGAAAAATTTTGTTTAGAAGAAGGAAAAAAGAAAGAAAGAAAACCTTACGATATTAAATATAATTTGCTTTTAGTGACAGAATGCTATTTCTTTCAAAGAATTACTTATTGACCTGCTCCCATCATAGACTCTCCTTCATAAGCATAAGCTTGGGATCATAACTATATATATGTGTGTGTGTGTGTGTGAGAGAGAGAGAGAGATACGTTTCATTCGATTTGATTGTGATTTAATTTTTATCATTAATCTAAGAGGAATTTATTTCAAAATCTGTGTTATATTGATGATAATAATAATAAAATGCATGTTTGTTTGTCCGTGATACTTAATTATGTTAACCGTGTATATATGTGTAAATTACTTTTATTTCAATTACAATGGCTTTATTTTAAAAATGAAAAAATGTAAGCAATCCAATATTTAATTAACTGTGCGCATTGCAAGCATAAATGTTCAGAAAATGTTGATGTACAATATTTTATCTTTTTATTTTAATATTATGTTAAAAAAAAAAAAAATCTGTCTGATATGTCTCTATGACTAAAAGCAATGCCTGCATTGAAATCTCTGTAGTACATTGAGATTCGTTTCGCACCTGTTTCTCCCACAAACAATAAAAAGACATTTCACTGTTTTGTCTCAGCGCATTTGAAAAAAAAAAAGGGGGATGGGAGGGGCTTTTAATGGACATTTTCTTAAAAAATATTGTAAGGTGTTATAATGGAATAAAAATGCTTTTCCAATTCTATGTGATATGTAACTATTTCCTGTGTTTGACAAATATATCTGGATTGACAGAGAAGAAAATGACTTAAGTTTAGCAGATCTGTACAAATTATTCCTGAGATCATTATTTAGGTTCCTCGCATCTTCTTTTACTACACTGATGGAAAAAAAAAAAACCCCAACACCAAGAAAAATTTATTGTACAGTAATGAAATCTCAGCAATACATTTGTGTAAGTAACATATTTAATTGATTAAAGTTTCAAGATCACAGGTAGAGCCATTGGCGAGAAGAGCCATTTCAAATGTGAAATGTTGGTACATTAGTAACTGGTGTAACCGCCAGAATTTTGAATGCAAGCATGCAAACGTGCATGCATTGTGTCGTACAGGTGTCGGATATCAGTTTGTGGGATGGAGTTCCATGCCTGTTGCACTTAGGCGGTCAATGCAGGGACGGTTAATGCTGGTTGTGGATGACGCTGGAGTTGTCGTCCAATGATGTCCCATACGTGCTCGATTGGAGAAAGATCTGGTGATCTAGTAGGCCAAGGCAACATGTCGACACTCCGTAGAGCATGTTGGGTTACAACAGCGGTATGAGGGCGAGCGTTATCCTGTTGGAAAACACCCCCTTGAATGCTGTTCATGAATGGCAGCACAACAGGTTGTATCACTAGACTGACGTACAAATTTGCAGTCAGTGTTCGTGGGATAACCACGAGAGTGCTCCTGCTGTCATACGAAATTGCTCCCCAAACCATAACTCCAGGAGTAGGCCCTGTGTGTCTAGGCCGCAGACAGGTCGCTAGCAGGCGTTCACCTGGCCTCCTTCTAACAAACACACGGCTATCACTGCGACCAAGGCAGAACCGGCTTTCATCAGAAAACACAACAGATCTCCACTCCGTCCTCCAATGAGCTCTAGCTTGACACCACTCACGTCGCAAACGGCAGTGGTTTGGAGTCAGTGGAATGCACGCTACTGGGTGTCTGGCTCGGAGCTGTCCTTGAAGTAACCGATTTGTAACAGTTCGTTGTGTCACTGTGGTGGGGGGCTCCTGGCCCCTGCTGCCACTCAGGTAGCGGGGAGCTAGTTGCGGCGGCCGACCTCACCTCCGAAGTGGCGCCCCTGGATAGCCGGCTATGCCGGTGAACTGACGAGGCGGCGCGGCCGAGAAGCATGTCGGATGGACTGATGTTCCCCCGCGTCCACTGTGCTCTATGCCTTTGTGGCCTGGGGGTTTTCGACCATCCGTCGCTCGTAAAGTAATAGGTGATGTGTTATGTTGCGGGTGACTTGGTGGCACGAGGCGCCAGGGTTACTCTACTTGTAATCTATCACCTACTCTTCACCGCCAGGCCTTGTTCCTCTAATAGGCTCAAGTGGATTTTCCTGGCACCCGGCCTAGCACACCCGCCGGAGAGCAGCTAGTGCTCAATGCGAGATTTGTGGGTCTTCCCTTCCCGCGGACTTTTCCCGGGCCCGTGCCCCTGTCCGCGGGCTCGCTGGAGAGCTAGAAGTTTGGTTTCGGTGGGGGGGGGTGGCCTTGGTCAAGACTCTAAACCGAAAGGTGAGTCGCCCCCCTTGCCTGTTGTCTGTCTGTCTGTCACTGTGGTGCTAACTGCGGATCGAATTTCAGCTGCAGACGCAGTACGATTAGCCACAGCCATACGCCGAACACGGCGGTCTTCCCTGTCAGTAGTGCCACGTGGCCGCCCGGAACCCAGTCTTCTTGAGGCAGTACCTTCTCTTGACCACTGCTGCCAACACTCATGCACAGTGGATACATTCCTGCCAAGTCTTTCTGCAATATCGCGGAAAGAAAACCCACCTTCTCGTAGCCCTACTACACGACCTCGTTCAAACTCAGTGAGCTGTTGATAATGGCTTCTTTGTCTTCTTAGAGGCATCCTTGACTAACATTAACCCACTACGTCAAATCTCAACTGTAAATAACAATCACGAACCTTACAGTGCTTATTTAAAGCAAACCTCATTTGCATGTTCATAGTGTCGCTACTATAGCGCCACACTTATGCGCGTAGCTCGAAATTTGAATCGACGTCATCTTTCAGATGTATAAATACGCCTACCAAATTTCGTTTATCTAGCACAGCTCCTTCCTGGTGTTGGGATTTTTTTTCCATCAGTGTATTAAACTTTAACATTTAGGAGATGCTTCGATAAAGCATTGATTTCCTACAAATTTTGTATTCGAGCGCTCTAAATATGAATATGATAATTAAGAGCCGCATTACAATGTTTTATATTAAAAACCTTGTATTTTATTTAAACTAAAATTTTGCAGACTTAGATAAATTAACAATGCTTAGATCTGCGCTGATAACTAATACCTTTATGATTCAAAATTCGATTCGAAATAATAAATTTTCTGTTCCATCTGTCCTATAGTTACATCATTTTCAACAAAGGTTGTAGATATTCAACTCTCCAATTGAAAATATTCGTCTAAGTTCTCTTTTGCCCGAAGTTCCCTCATGTACGAGTATTTGCTGTCCTTTTTCCTCTGTCGTACAAAGAAAAAATCTAAATCTCAAAGTTTTAGACATTTTTTTCAGTTTTATTTGTTACTACAACTTTCTGTTGCAAAATAATAATAACAATAATAATAATTTTTCTACCCCCATGTTTCCAAGTCAAATGAGAAAAATTCGAAATATGAAGAAGAATTTCGCTTTTTTCTGTAATACTTTGATTATTCCTGATATCGGGACCAAAATGGCGGGACCAAAGTGGCGGGGCCAAAACGGCAGGACCAAAATGGCGGGACCAAAATTTCCACGGGACCAAAGTGGCGGGACAAAAACGGCGGGACCAAAGTGTCATGTACCCACCATTTATCACTCTACTTTATACATCTCGTTGAGTAAAACGAAGCACTTGTAATTTTTATAGTAACGAATAAAACTATTACTTTATATTCTTTCATTATAAATATTATATTGTAGATAGTAATACAAATAATTATTTAAACAAGAATAAAAGATCATGCCGTACACATTGATCATTAAAACTTTTCAACTGTACATACTTGTTGTATTGCTTAACATTAAATTTTCTTTGCATATGTTACTACACAACGGACAGACAGAAGGTTTGAAAGGCAGACAGATAGAGTAATTGAATTCATAATCACTCATAAAGGTTGTTAGAAAGCGTTAAAAATGCTTAAACAACAACAACAACAACAAAAAAAAAAATTAGCCCTTAATGTGTCTGAATATTTTACTATAGCATTGGAAATCTGTAGGATGATCACATAATATTATATACAGAACATTATTTTAGCATATTAGCAATAAATGTCCCTTTCTTTATGATTATTTACAGAAGAAAGTTATTTAAATGTGATTTATAAAAATGTCTGTCATAAAAAGCAATGCATTACCTTTTTTTTTTTTTTTTTTTTTTTGGCGTATCTCTGTACACAAATCAGTTGTACAGGGCCCATTAATGCAATTTTAAATACAGAAAATTCCATAGTAAACTTGAATAACGAATGTCATTTTTTAAATTTTTGAAAATATTTACGGACTCTTTGGTCGGGTAGCCGAACAGAATAGACAGATGAAAACCGGACAGACAGATACACAAACTGAAATCATATTGACACTTAAGAATTGTTAGAAAGTATTAAAAACGCTTAATGTAAGCGAAAATGGAATTCCATGAAATTCCCAATAAAAGCCTTTAATGTAAATGAATATATATATTTTTTTGTGTGTGACCCTGTGAATCTAATTCTAATCATACATTTCATAGAAAGCATTCTTTTGTGCATATGGATTCACGTTTTTCAATTTCATTCAGATTTGTGGAAAGTAAAGTTATTAAAATTTAGTTTATAGAAATACCTTTCATAGAACGCAATGCTTTGGAATACTTTCGAGAGTCCCTGTGCACAAACGAATAGTGGTATTTACTCCATTTTCTATGGAAAACATTTGATGGGGAATTTGAATAACTTATTTCAATTTCATTAAGGTTTGTGGAAAGTAAAGGTAGTAAAATATGGCTTATAGAAATACCTCTTACAGAGCACAAAACTTAGAATACTTTCTAGTGTCCCTGTACTTAAACTGTGTAGTAGAGATATTCATTTAATTTTCCAACAGGGAACATCCGACAGTGAACTTGAATGTTCTTGGAGAAGTGTTTACAGAAATCTTAAGTAAAAATAATATGCAAAGGAAAAAACGAACTGGAAAGCCTCGTTCAACAAGTAAACTAGATGACAGATGTATACTTCAAATGATGTCTCGTCAGGGTCTCTCTTTCATAGTACTAAGTTAATGTCTGGACTTCAAGTTTCAAACGACACGACCCACCGAAGAATTATAAACTCTCCTCATCTTATTTTGAAAAAATTGGTCAAGAAGCCAGCTTTGACAGGTCATAAGATCAAACGATTAGAATGGGCAAAGAAACATATGTCATTCGGAGGTAAATGGCTTCTGTCACATTTTCTAACGAGAAAATGTAGAATTTAGATTGCCCAGTTGGGTGGGCTTATTATTGGCATGATTTGTGAAAGGAGTGAAAAAAATTTTCTGTAGACAGCAAGGCGGAAAATCTATGATGGCTTTTTTTCTTTTCTTTTCGTTTCTTTCGTTTCGTTTCGTTTTTTTTTTTTTTTTTTCTTTTTAGTTTTACATTCGAGTGTGTTACCTAATTGACACATTGGCACTTATTTCAGCCATCTGTCATAGATATATAAGCAGTGGGGGAAAAAAAGGGGGTGAATTGAATTTATTTTAACAAATGTTAGCTGTTAATGTATTTCTAAAAAAATTAAATATTTAAATCTGTATAAGGCCCTCGAAGAAATTTTAGCCTGTATGATTAATTAAAGGCCATAGAAAACTATCAACGGTTTTGAAAAGCCATAAACTCATATTTCTTTCAAAATGCTTAAATGATAATAATAATAATAATTTAACAAATATTAATTTAAAATTTAATCATTAAGGAAAATTAAAGAGAATTCTACAAGTCTATTACTTTATACACCAAGACATTTCACCGCTGTATTACTGTCAGTAACAGGCAAAAAGAATTCCAGTCACTAAGCATAAAAATAAAGTTATGATTGTAAAGCTGTCATGATTTTTTTCTCGAGGAAAAGAAATGACCTTTCAATAAACGTTCAACACTCTGAAATTTACAGCAGTTTGTTGTAAATCCGGATACCAGACATTTATCTAGGAGAACGGAACTGACCATGTAATTTATCAATAAACTTTCCAAATTTTACTGAAATTTATTTAAATGTAGCAAAATTTTTAAAATACAGTTTTTCTCACTACTTGTAAATAATTGGAATCTAACAACCATTTACTTTGAAGTTAATTATAGACTATACTCACACACACATAATGCTTTACAAGGAGAGGTCACGACATGGAAAATTCAGATCGGGACGAAACTCCGCAGGATTGTAGTATACTATGAGGGTAACAACATATTAAAGCAATAGAACCCACTATCCACAAAATTTCGAGAAAAAAGCATTTAAAGTTCGAGACGACTTGGGTTCGAGGCTACCTCGAGACTACTTTTTTTTTAGTGCTAGAGGCCTATTTCAGTCGGTACAGTTGTCGAATTTTTATAATACATTCTTAATTAGTGCTAAGGGCCTATTTCAGTCGGTTTATTGAATGGGGATTTATTGAATGAAGTCCCCCCAAGGCACAACTTTGACATGAGTCCCCCCCAAGGCACCCCTATTTCAATCGGTACAGCGTTGTCGAATTTTTATACGTCACTCTTAATTAGTGCTAAGGGCCTATTTCAGTCGGTTTATTGAATGGGGATTTATTGAATGAAGTCCCCCCAAGGCCCAACTTTGACATGAGTCCCCCCCAAGGTACCCCTATTTCAGTCGGTACAGCGTTGTCGAATTTTTATACGTCACTCTTAATTAGTGCTAAGGGCCTATTTCAGTCGGTTTATTGAATGGGGATTTATTGAATGATATCCCCCCAAGGCACAACTTTGACATGAGTCCCCCCCCCCCAAGGTACCCCTATTTCAGTCGGTACAGCGTTGTCGAATTTTTATAATACACGCTTAATTAGTGCTAAGGGCCTATTTCAGTCGGTTTATTGAATGGGGATTTATTGAATGATATCCCCCCAAGGCACAACTTTGACATGAGTCCCCCCCCCCAAGGTACCCCTATTTCAGTCGGTACAGCGTTGTCGAATTTTTATAATACACGCTTAATTAGTGCTAAGGGCCTATTTCAGTCGGTTTATTGAATGGGGATTTATTGAATGAAGTCCCCCCAAGGCACAACTTTGACATGAGTCCCCCCCAGGCACAACTTTGAGATGAGTCCCCCCCAAAGGTACAACTTTGACATGAGTCCCCCCAAGACCCAACTTTGACATGATTCCCCCCCAGGCCTAACTTTGACATGAGTCCCCCCATGGCCCAACTTTGACATGAGTCCCCCCCCCCAAGGTACAACTTTGACATGAGTTCACCCCCCCCCCAAGGCACACCTTTGACATGAGTCCCCCCCAAGGCACACCTCCCCCTCATTGGGAAAAAGAGAAAAAACGTTGTTTTGTGGCTATAAGACAGTTTGGACTTCCAACGTTATTTGTTACAATATCTGCAGCTGAAACACATTGGTTTGATTTAATGAAAACTTTATCATGGAATTTAGATCGTCACGAATTAACTAAAGAAGAATTTGTCGATATTAACAAGTTTAGCAGTAGGCCTCTGGCACTAAATTAAAATCTGTCAATGTCAGATTTTCTTGTTTTTTTTTTTTTTTTCTGTAACTTTTTCTATAATCTAAACTTTTTATTTATTTTTACTTTATTTTATAATTCAATTCAAAATTTGAAAATTTTTAATGAAATATTATTTAATGTTTTTGAATATAAAATAAATAAATTTTTCTATTTTTAATATTTATAACCTAAAAATACAATAAATTTCTATAACTTAAAAAATAAATATTAGTTTTATTGTAACTGTAAAATAAGGTAAAACTAAAGAAACTGTTTTTGATTATTTATCGAAATATATTTTATTTTATTTTAGGTATGCTTGAAACAATAGTACATTTTGTTTTTTAAATTTTAAAAAATAATAATAATACAGAGAAATGATCATTTTAATTGATCATATATAATGATCATATATAATTACTATCCAAATTAAATAATTACTTCTCCAATCAATACAGTTTCTTGAAAAATTATAGTATAGAATTACGATGCTATTAAATTATTACAGGTAAAGAAATGTTATCTTTAAATGTAGATTTTAAATGTTAATGAACATCGTTTCTTTTTCGATAACGACTTCCTTTTTTCTATTCTTCCTAGCACAAAATAAAATTCCACCTGACCTTTATTATTGACAAGCTAGAAGCGTTTACGTAATTTATACACATTCAAACAAAATCAGGAAGCTCAAACCAAGATTTAAGTAACACCTGCTAACTATTTTACACTTTGTTTACAGCTTGCTTATTTTTTAATTATTTAAATATTTGTCTGTTTTTCTTTATGTTTCTTATTTAGGGTTTTGTAAAACTAAACTTTATTTTTTAAGTTATAGAAATTTATTGTATTTTTAAGTTATAAATATTAAAAATAGAAAAAGTTATTTTATACTCAAGAAAATTAAATAATTTATTAAAATTTTCAAATTTTGAATTGAATTGTACACTCTTAAAAATTTCCGTTCAACGTTGAACCAGCGAATGGGTCTAGCTAAGAGAAAATTCCAAACAATGGAACACTTGCTTTCTCGAAAAATGTGATCATGGTTCAACTTTCAACATGGTTCAAAGTTGAACCAACCCATGGGAATACCTTTAGTCCAGAACACCGCTTTGCGCATGCTCGCTCAGAAGCCTGCTCCGCTGCTCACGTGACTTATCACGAGACGACTTGTTCTTGTTGGTGCTTACGGTCAACTTTTGTGAAAGTTTCAGGTAGTTTCAGAAAGATATTTCAGGCAAAGAATTTCTAATAGATAAGAAGGGAACCGTAACTAGCGAAAGAGTGCTTATAGCATTGCTGGAAATTGGTACGTTTTTCCCCGCTCCATCTCCGAAATCGCCAAATATGTTGTGGCAAACCTCAAAAGCGTCACGGCGCGCACCATTTTAAAATTGAATGAAGTTGTCAGTTGTCGTTGACCGTTGTCGTTATCCTCTATCCTGTTAAAAGTGACGTATCAATTTTTTGTGAAATCATAATGGATTAAACACAGCCTGAAAATACTTTTAGTTTCATTGTAGTCCTGAAAGGATATTTTAGTTGATATTTTACTTACCACTTGCAAGCAGGTACAATCCTTAAAAGCTCAAAGTTTTAATATTTTTTGGCTTTGGGTTTTGTACCTGCTAGTATTTCCAAGTTGAATATTTACTTAAGGAAGCCTCAGTAATGAAGTGAGTGTTTTATTATTATTATTATTATTATTTTCTTCTTTAATTTTGTATTTGAGTCTTTAATTTTTAGGTGTTGATCTAGGTTTAAAATTTTGGTACACTTTTTTAAATTAATAAATACTCTTGTAAATTTCTACTGATTTTGTAAAAAAAAAAAAAAAAAAAGGTATCGAGTAAAGCTTTAAACTTTAGCATTAGCTGTCAGCCGATTTCCTGATTAATATAAAAATATATAATATTAAGCTACCAATGTTTTATTGAACTAAGTGTGTGCATATGCGATAATTTCATACAATATTGATAACAGGTTTTAGGCATCGAAAAATTTTAATTAATCATTTACTTAAACAAAATGTTTTTGAAATGCTTCTTTATGAATTTAAATTTTGTGAAGAGAGCAAGCAACCTAACACTCCCAATTTTAGTTTAGATTTTATTTATTATTGTTGTTGTTGTTATTAAAATTATAGCCATTTGATTTTCTTTTAATTGCAAATTTTAATTTCTGTTTACATTGATTAAATTTTCTATCAGTAACTGCATTAACAATTTTATTGGAAATAATAATAATGATAATCAAGCACATTTAAGAGATGAAGCAAAATTTTTGGATAAACAGATTAGTCAATGTACAATGTGTGTTAAAACAATTTAGGCAATTTAGATTAATATGCATTTATACTAAAATCCTGAAAATATTGTAAATATATGTGTTCTGAATTGTAAAAGGGGAATGTGCAATATTTTATTTTATTTTATTTTATTTTATTTATTTATTTATTTATTTATTTTTTTTAAGCAGTGCTTAAAATTATTGTAATCCTTAAAATATGTTCTCTTTATTTAAGACTTATGAAATTTCATGTAAAATTTATCATTCTAGTACGCTGCATCCATTACAATTTTTTTTCCTATATCAGTTTAAATAACAGTACAGTACCACGTACCACCTATTAATTAGATGCACAAAAAATTTAATTAACATAGCTTCTCACAACAAATGTTTTAAATATACCTACTGTTTAGTGTAATTTTAAGTAATAGGTGTTGAGATACAGCAATGTGGAAAATTATAGACATATATAGCAGTGCCACCTATCGGTCGATATACACCCATATTTAATAAAAATTTCAGCACCAATAAGACCTTCAAAAGTCAGGGAATATCAAAAAGATCCCTGTTTATGATATTGAACTTTTATTTGGTTATTGATCTTTAAAAAAATAATTATGGTTCTATTTAAATTAACACGGTGGAATCTAGTTTAAATTTTAATATATGCTAATTTGTAAGAGTTAACTCTATTTATAGTTGCACAGTCAAACCTCGTTAATACATCACTCTGCACATAAGACACCCCTTTTCCTTAGTCCCAAAATCCCTTTAACTCCGCATAACAAGTCAAACCGCTTAACACAGTTTTTCAGAAGTCCCAAAAGTGATGTATTAATGAGGTTTGACTGTAATTATATTTATCACAAAACTGTTTAGCTTAACCGAGTTGCTGCTAATCACAAATTTAAATTAAGATTTGTTCTATTCTGGTTTTTAAAACTAATTTTATGCCAGTTAAATTATGCATTAATCTTGTTTTGTTGTCAACATTTTTAACTGTGGAAATTTTCCTATTTAATTATTATAACTGAAATATACTTGTGGTTAAAGTTTGGTTTCAGAAACAGAAATGTCGAGGGAATAAATTAAAAGAATATGGACTTGGAAAGAAATAGATTAAAGTAATATATTGCCACCACCGTAGGGTAAAGCTTCTAAATTGTATCACCATTGCTCTATCAGAGCAGTTTAATCAATTTTTTGACATTATTTCAATTTTATGCTATATAAATAGCAATGTAATACACACATGTGATTCTTATTACGCTTCCTGTTAATTTTAGTGACTTAAGACTAATTGCACAAATGTGAGCCTACATAACTTTTGTACTCCCAAGATATTAATGTATGCAAAATTTATTCTAGTGCAATACTTGTCTTAGGACATTATAATTTGCATAAAAAGTGAAGTAAAAAAGAAAAGCCATGGAATTCACAAAAAACGTATAATATAATGAATTGGGGGCATAAAATGGCCGAATATAAAGAAAGAAAAAAAAAAAGAAATTGACTCTACTGTGAATAAAATAAGTGGATGATTGTTTATTTTATTTAAAAAAATAAAAAAATAATTTTGTCTAAATTATAGGCAAAAACCTGATTTGGTTGTCAAAAACCAGTTAGTAATTGAACAATGTTTAGTATATATATTTTTACTACTAGTTGGATTTATGTTTTGAGTATATGTTTAACCACTATTTGGAATTCGGATGAATCATACAGTTCCTGGCCAAATTATTAGACCAAAGCAAAAACACAGATAGAAATACATTATATATTTATTAGAATGATCAACTATGATGAGCACAGATATCGAAATTCGGCTATGTAATAATCAGTTCATATTTTTCTGTGAAAGTTCGAACAAAAATGTATATAGGGAACCGATAGAGAAAAATAAAATATTTTGAATACGCTGTGTCGTTAAATCAATGAAATGATTTGGAACTTCTACAGTTAGTCTTGCTTATTATGTGCCAATTTTTACCTCAATTTTCATAGAATAGCACATATTTAAAAAGA
Source organism: Salticus scenicus (assembly GCA_963930645.1). Lineage (NCBI taxonomy): Eukaryota > Metazoa > Arthropoda > Arachnida > Araneae > Salticidae > Salticus > Salticus scenicus. Next base: position 290,688,142 of record OZ005649.1, read on the forward strand.
TATAAATGTTCATTTTTTTTTTCTTCCTTTTCATTTTTCCATGTTGAAATTGATATATTTTTTTTTAATCAACGTTTGTCAATCTGTGATTTTTTTTATTCGCCTGCATTTCCTTGACTTTAAAAATTTACTTGCATAATAAGAGATGTTTCGCAAATTGGTAAAATTTTGGAAAAAAAAAAAACCTTTCATTTTAAACTTGGAAACAGGGAAATACTGAATTTTGTTTTTGTTAAAAAAAAATCTTTCTAAATATTTGTGCCAGTTCTACAAAAATTGAGGCAAAAACTGGTGCGTAATAAGCAAGACCAACAAGTTTCAAATCGTTTCTTTCATTTAATGATAGGGTTTTCAAAACATTTTGTTACTGTCTAATTTTTATCGGCTACTTTTATGTATTTCTATCTGAACACTCACTGAATATCTGAACTGATACATACATATTACATAACCAAAGTTTCGTTTCTGTACTCATTGTAGTTAATTGATCATTCTAATAAATTTCCATACATTTATCTGTTTTTTGCTTTGGTATAATAATTTGGCTATGCACTGTGGGGTTCATCCTAATTCCAAATAAAGGTTCAACATAGTTCCAAACTGTGGCTACACCTTTTCCCAAAACATGGCTCAACATAATTCCAAATTATGGTTTTACCTTTTCCCTAAACATGATTCAACATAGTTCCAAATTATGGTTACACTTTTTCCCAAAACTTGGTTCTTCCTTTTCTGAAAATATGGTTCAACATTTTCTCAAAACATAGTTCTTGCTTTTCTGAAAATATGGTTCAACCTTTTCCCAAAACATGGTTCAATGTAGTTCCAAAGTATGGCTCAAAGCAAGTACCATGATATGGAGACAGGTTTTACCATTATATGGATGCACCCAGCATTGAACCATATTTTGGTTCAACGTTGAACCAAAATTTTTTACAGTGTAAAATACAGTAAAAATAAATAAAAAGTTTAGATTACATAAAAAGTTAAAGAAGAGGAAAAAAAAAATGTTGTCTCGAGGTAGCCTCGAACCCAAGTCGTCTGGCTAGAAGACTCGCGCTTTAAGATCACATCACTGGGGCGCTTGCTCGCTTACGAAATAACTTGTATTTAAAGATTACTGAAACTTTAAATGCTTTTTTTCTCGAAATTTTGTGGATAGTGGGTCCTACTGCTTTAATATGTTGTTACCCTCATAGTACACTACAATCCTGCGCAATTTCGTCCCGATTTGAATTTTCCATGTCGTGACCTCTCCTTGTTAGATTAAACGGTCTTTCCAAAATATTAATAAAACTTTTATCGTCTGATTTTTTCTAAAAATAAAAATGTCTACTGAATATTTCCGGTTAGTAATAAAATGATTCAAAGTTACAAAGCAAACAATGCAAGGTAATTTCAGAATACAGAATGTGATTACACAAATATTACGAACCTATGACGCATGAAGAATTCCTCTAAATCATCTCCATATTTTAAGATATCTTCATGAGACATCGAGCTTTCTAGTTCGTAGTATTCCTTCTTTGGAATCTAATAAAAATATTTTATTGGGAAAAGTAACAATGGAAGTTATTTTGAGTTACTTGAAAATTTTATAAAAAATAAAATATAAAATAAATAAAATAAAAAATAACAGGTAAATATTAAAAGTAAACGTTCGTAAGTATTCTAACATAAGACAATATCAGCAGAAAAATTCGTTTACATACAAGGTGGCCATAATTAAACAGACACTGCTCACAATGTTCTGTAACCGATCTAATTCCAAGAATAGCTCCAACGTTTGTAGGAAGACGGAGACAAAGATTTCTGCAAAAAATGTTTTAAAATTTACCGCTAGGGGAATATGTGGCCCCATTTTTCCATGTACAGCATTTATCGCAACTTATGATTATAAATTGATGATTTTGCACTTTTTTTTTTTTTAGTTCATTTATTTATTTATTTTAGTACTGCTTTTGTCCCCATTTTTTATTTTGAAAATGGACATACCACAGAAGGTTGTCCCAAATTTCCCATTTTTTTAAACTTTCTATTACACGCCGCCCACGTACTCCCCTAATGGAGACTTTCGGAAGTTTTTTTTTTTTTCCCCGGAATCCTTTGTTCCCAGTCTTGTTTAATTTTCCAAAAAACTTTGGCGCCATCCTTGCAAATAGATTGCACTGCAGAAAACTATACGTACTATCAGTTTAATAATAATAATAATAATAAAATAAATAAAAAAAGATTTTCTAAGACATTTTATTTAAAAACTAGCTGGCTTTGCCCACAAGACCGATCCCTATGTTTAAATGAGTTTTTAAAAAAATCACTATTTTCTTATATAACTTTCTCTATATATTAAAAAAAAGTAACTGTCCCAGGCGTCAATTTTTTTTGTCTGCGACAGCATCTCCTCGAGGAGGGCAAAGTGGCCTGCATCATGAGAGGTATCAGTGCATTCCGACTGCTTCAAGGAAGGCATTTCAGCTGCTTAGAAATTTCTATCATTTTAATTAACGAAGTTATTAAGAAAAACGTCGAGTTTATGAAGGTACTCTATTTGCCACCGGAGGGAAAAGTTTCTCTTATGACGTTTTTTTCTGTGTCTCTGACGGCACTTTCCTCAGGAAAATTAAAATGTGATCAATGGTGTAAATAAGAAAATTGAAATATTAGCATCTTTTCGAGATGCTTGAGAGAAGAAAAAAATTATTTAGAATAGCAAAACATGAAAATATCCGATATTTTAAAAACATTAAGTAAAAATTTAATAAAAATGAAATGAAAATTGGTTTACATTTTTATTTTATTTTATACTATTAGTTAAGTTTATACAATTAGTTTAGTTTATATTATTAGTTTTTATTTTAACGTTAGGCGAAAAAGATTTAGTAATGAATATAATAATTATATTAAACAACGATTGGTATGAAGGTACAACTATAGTATTTCCCCTCAGCTGAATTTGGCGATTTTTCTTTGGCGCCGATTTGAACGATAACGATGTCGTTCTGGCTTGTTTGCGATATAATATGGCAGCCTACATGCTATTTATTTTGGATTTATGATTTATAATTTAGCTTACGATTTTATCATTTATGCTATATGATTTATGATTTTTAGATTTATGATTTAGCCATAATCGCCAAATCTAGGTGAGGGGAAATACTATAGTTGTTCCGGTATGAATTTAGAAGTTAAACCCAGAATTTTTTTAAAGAAAATTTACGAGATAACAACATAGATTACTTTATATAAAGATTTAGTTTTTTCACTCAAAATATATTTAAAATGATGGATCTTTACTATGACCAATTTAGCTATTTTTAAAAATTAGAAATGAAGAAACTCGTACGTTTTTCGCCAACGAATTCATTTACGCAACCAGAATAGCCATTTTAACTCTAGCCATACCTTAAATACAGAGAAAAAGGTACTTACGTATTAACGCCACCGCAGCTAGGTACAACTAGAGTATCTCCTCACAACTGTATTTGGCGATTTTTCTTTGGCGCCGTTTTGAACGATAACGATGTCGTTCTGGACTCTTTGAGATATAATATGGCAGCCTACAGGCTGCTTATTTTGGATTTATGATTATATGATTTAGCTTATGATTTACGATTTAGCTTATGATTTTATCATTTATGATTTTCAGATTTATGATTTAGTCATAATCGCCAAATATAAGTCGCAAATTCAGTTGTGGGGAGATACTATAGATGTTCACTCTGATAAATAAGATTCCAAAAGATGTCTCGCTGTCCCCCTATGTCTCTTGTGTGCGAACAACAAGATTGCTCTTTATTGGCGCATTAGCGCAACTTCTGCTGCGGTGGCGTTAATACGTAAGTACCGAGAAAAATTATAAAATAGTGCAATAATAATAATAATAATAATAAAATTCACAACCTATTTTTGTGTTTTAAGCATTGATGTAAAACTTTGCAGAAAACAGAATTTAATTTAATACAACAGGACTTTTTTTTTTTTTTTTTTGGTCTATTTTTCCATGTAATGGAATGAAGTAACTGCATTGCTAAAATATTTTAGTTACGCCTAATACAGGACCTCACTGCCAGATTTAAAATTTTTCATTTATTTTGACGATGACTTAAATTTTCTATCTCAGTTATGCATGTCAAGATTTTTGCGAGAAAAGTCTAAGCTACTTCGGTGCCAAATTTAAAATTTCGCCAAGAGGTTAAACTGTTCCATTGCTTTAGCACATTTTTTTTCAATTTTATTTTAAATATTTTTTAACTTAATTCAAGAGAGAAAAAAAGAAGAACATTTTTTATTTGAGCTAAATATACAAAATATCTCCAGGTAAAATATTATCTACTATTAGAAAGAAAATGGTTAAAGTAGTTTTTCCTGTACCTTTGATGTCTCGATAAATTAAATTATATTATATTATCCAATATCATTATGTTTCATTCTCAACACGCATTTTTTATTTTCTAAATTCAATATTATATAATATATATGTAAAAAAATCAAGGTGTAACCAGTACACATCCAGAAGTTGTAGCCAACAAATATTTAGAAGCCAATCATTAACACAAGTTCAGGAGATATCGCCAACAACTATTAAGATGTCATGTTCATTATATACCAGTAGATATCGCCAACAATAATAATTATTCAGAATATATCGCCAACAAGTATTCAGGAGCCATCATGAATATTTATTCAGAAAATATTGTCAACAAACATTCAAAAGCCATCCAATTTATGAATGGTGATGGTCTATGTTGAATACTCCAAATCGGCAATTCGTTTTTACAATATAATCAAGGATGAATTTTTCGCTTATTAGTAGGTTTCGAAAAGTGTGATTCCCCCCCCCCCCTTGATTTAACTTAGTATTTAATATAGTTTAAGAAATGGTAAAATCAGATATTGACGGGGATCTTGGCACATTCATGGCGACAATACAAAATCGCTATCTGAAAGAAATTGTCCTGTCGTACTACTACTAATGAAATGTTTAAAATAATCACATAAGATATTTAATTTCAATAGATCTGACTAAATCATATTCTAGGAAAAATGCACTTTAAAAAGTTACATGTTTACTGTTGTAAGCACCATTTTAAACCTTGTTGTACATTAGAAATAAATGCAAAGTGTTACATATTGCCCTAAATTAACTAAAAAAATTTCAATAGTAATAAATATAGGCATTAGAAAAAATAAGTTCATAATTTCTTTAATCAAGCAATAATACCCGAAAAATTCATCGTCCAACAGTGACATATATTTAACAAGTGGATCGTATACCAAAGCTGTAGCGCTAAATCGTTTAGATAAGAATTTCTCTCTGTTCTAAACAGTTAGTGCTATCGTTGTTTATTTTGTGTGTCTAGCTGTTTAACATATGTTTTCTCTCAAAATAATGGCAAATTGTTATTAAACTGTCGAACGTTAAGACAGATTTTTCACATATTTTAAACGATATAATATTAAACATTGTGTATTTCAATGTGATACCATATATGGTGGATTTCTATAATATTGTTCAACTTTTCTCTTGTGTTATGTATTATTAATATTCCAATTCAATGTAAGGCAAAGTTGCGAATAGTCGGGCAAAATCCAGCAGGGGTTAATGAGCGAAGCAAGTCGGGGTGAGGGAAAGCCTTCCTCGGGGGTTGGTGAGCGGAGCGAGCAGGGGGCAGAGCCCCCTAGTATAATAAAAAATAAATAAAATGAAAAAAGTCCATTAAAATTGCTAAAACCCCTGTTTCGTGTTGTCACTGCTGCTGCTTATCGGATGATAGTTTCGAAAGGGACAGTATATATATATATATATATATATATATATATATATATAAATATTAACACTTAAATATAATTAATTCCATATTGAAATCTTGATTTTAAAAGAAGAACTCTATACGTATAAATCTACTAATTACAAAACATTTTATTATATATATATATATATATATTTTTTTATTATTTATTTTTTTTTTTTTTTTTTTTTTATCCTGTTGACTATAAAATGACAGCAATTTCACGCCAAATATAGTATTAAAATATGCTATGCGCACTTTATTATCCATGTGAGACAACTAATATTTGTTTAAACAGGAAAAAGAAATCTTCATAAACCATAATATAAAAGAAAGCCACTACCAGTTTCAAAAGAGCCTTTCTTTTTCGGATGCTCAAAACAGGCAAAAGCAAAAGAGGCAAAAGTAAGACTGAAAGAAAAGAAAAACCGAAAGAGAAGGAGTAACACTAGCAGCCAATAGGACAGTTGCATAGAACAACCAAACATAAAAGGGTACACACACACACAAAAAAAAAAAAAAAAAAAGAAAAGAAAGAAAGAAAGGAAAGGCAAGAAAGGGAAACGGATTCTTTTATTACATTTGTTTTATTTATTTATCAATCAAAAAAAAAGAAAATTCTTTAATGGAACTGAAGAAGTTTTTACAAGCTGTAAACAGCAAAGTGAAATCAGATTTATCATTAACAATTCTATCACAATATCATTATGGGCTCAGTGGCGTATCTAAGGGGGCTAGGGGCTGAAACCCTCCCCCCCCCCAAAAAAAGTACTGACATTCACCATTGAATATTACAATTGTAAACTTTTCATTAATCTGGAATAACATCTTAAAAAATCTTAGCCCCCCTCCCCCCCCCTCAAAGTTAAGTTTTGGATCCGCCACTGTATGGGCTCAATCTATGGACTGAATATTTACTAAATAACGTGTATTCGTCGACTTAAACCAGCTTATATCTTTAAGAATTACTTTCTTCATTTAAAAATGTCGAAAATTTCATGACAATATCAGTACGGGCTTTGTCTACGGGTTGAATATACATTAAATAAAATGCATTCGTCGACTAGAACCTGCGTCTTTAAGAATTACTTTCCACATGCAAAAAGTCTTAATCTTTCATGGCGATCTCATCACAGGCTCTATCATTAGCTTCTTTTGAAATTTCTGTGAAGGTAGGTACACTGCAAATAAAGGTGTCTTAAAGTAAGACAAAAAATTGTCTGAAAATACATTTCAGACACGTAAATGTCTTAAAATGAAGAGTAGACATAATAGATATCTTAATTTAAGACACTTTGTGTCTTAATAAACTGGTGGGGCAAAAGTGTCTTAAAGTAAGACATTTAAAATAAATCATTTCACATTTCATCGTTAATTATTAGTATTGGCGCCATCTATCAATGAAAATCAAAATCATCTTCGTCTTACTTGTTTTTTTTTTTCATATCAAGATACTATTTTAAAACAATGATGATTACTTTTAAGAATTTTTTAACTTAGCAGGGGATTTTTTTTTCTTTTCTTTTCTTTTCTTTTTTTTTTTTTTTTTTTTTTTTTTTTTATTGAAATTATAATGCAAATATCAAAAAATTAAATCTCTCCGCCTTTTTTTTTTTTTTTTTTTTTAATAAATAAATAAAATTTTTTAATACGTATTTTTATTTGTGAGATTTTTCCGAAAATCATGTCAAGTGAGAAAGGCTAATCACTCTGATTTTACTTCTAGTTTGAGATTTTTTCAATTCCCTTAAATAAAATAATTTAAATATATCAAATTTCAATAAATAATAGATAAAAATACTTATTTTAATTACTTTTATTTAATTAAATATGCTATCTACTTTTTTTTTTAATAAAGCTTAAAATAATAAAATAAGTTACAAAAATCACGTTATTTAAAACGTTTATTTGTGAAATTTAAATAAGCTTATTAGAAAAGTTTTATATTTAACATAACAAATATACATAAATGGTAAATGTCGTTATTTTATTTGGGTGGAATTATGCTTGAAATACTTAATAAAAAACATTTTTCGGAGCAAAAATAATTTGGTTACAAAATAAATAAATATGTAAATAAAAAATTTACTTTTTATTTAAAGCTCGTTCATTTAATTGAATGAAAAAACAGTAAGATGAACTTGTAGCGAAGAATAACTTATTGCTTAAGAATAACTTGTAGTTAAAAAAGTGAATTTCAAACTAATCTTACGCAATTTGTAAATAGCTGCTTTTTTATTTTAATCTTTTTCGATTTAAAACTCTTTTTTTTTTTAACATTTTTACCTGTACCTGGAAGTAAAACAAAACGTTTCTTTTTTTATTTTCATAATCATATACATTTATATACAGTGGAACCTGTAAAAGTGACCACCTTGGTAAAGTGACCACCTAAGTAAAGAGACCATTTTCCTGACTAAACTGACCATCTTCCAATTTTAAAGAGACTTTATAAAGTGACCACCTGCGTATAGTGACCATTTTAGCCGGTCCCTAGGGTGGTCACTTTAGACAGGTTCCACTGTATTTTTTTCTTTCAAATAGCAGTTTATAAAAAGAAATCGTTTTCAAAACATCACAGTCTGAGGTTTTGATACATTATTCGTTTATATTTTAAGAAATTCTAAACTTCTACACATAAAATTTAATAGAATTAATATATATTGAGCTTTAGATTTAATCTCGATAGTTTTAAGACAAAAATACTCATTATATTCTAACACTATAATTTATTTCGCAAATATTAAGTTGTATATTATCCAAATTTTCTGTGTGACGTCGTGGCGTGATTGGCAAGTACGCTCGTCTGTGGTACCGAAGATAGTGAGTTCAACTCCAGGGACTGGTAGTTTTTTTTTTTTTTTTTTTTTAAATAATTATTATATTTTATTAGTGTTCTAGATAATTCTAAAATATATTTTAAACAGAAAAGCAGAATCATACGCCACCTTTATTTATTTATTTACTTATTAAAAAAGCTTTAAAAATGGCAGATTTTTTAAGCCTAACATGGCGGTGTTTTTAGACCTAAAAAAGATGGCGGCGTTTTAAGACATTTGCAGTATCTTAATTTCAGATGCAGAAAGTTGTCTTAAAAAGTAAGACATATTTTTTTCGCTTAAAAAATGACCATCCGTTTAAGACACTTTATTAACTGAATTTAAGACGTTTTCATTTACAGTGTAATATATAACGGCCAAAAACTTTCTATTTTTGGTCATTATGAATATAAGTTTAGTAAATGTCTCCAAAAGGGAAAGTCACAGAAAGCTCAAATGCACAAATAGATGTTACAACAAACCTATATACCAATTTGCAACGTTCTACGTCCAATCGTTCATGAGTTATGTAAGATAAACGCACACATACGTACATATAGAAGTCACAAAAAAATGTGTAAAGCCGTAGATATCTCAAAATTGGCAGCTTCTATAACAACCGAAGTTGTAGGTGTACAACTAGATATCATGACAGTCTACAATATAAATTTGAAATATTCTACGATAATTCGTTTTTGAGCTATGCGACATACAAAATCCCTTTCACAAATCGGGATTACAATACTTCTTCAAACTTTGTATAAGGAAGTAATAATTGTTAGAAACCGACTGAAAAAGATTTCAGTTCTTCTCAAAAAAAAAAAAAAAAAAAAAAAAAATGATAGGGGGTTTTAACAATGCTTATTTACAATCATCGAATATTGTATTATCACTGACTAAATCAAAATAAAAATGGGAGCAAAATCCCTTAATGTAGTATAGCTTATTATGAGAGAACCGAAGTTCTGTTCATTCCGTATCTCATAACTTTTTTAATTCAAACGATACTTGTTTGGGGTTTTCTTATAAGTAGCTCAATACCTTTGGCTATTAAATTATGCAAATGAAATTTTTTTAAAAGCTTGCACATGCGTAGTTAAAAAATATTTACTAGAAATGTTCATGTTTTTTAAGTTTTTAAGATTTTTGCATTGTGATTGCAGTATGCTGTGTCTAATGTATTATGCCAAGCTTACTGAAACTGGCTTTGCTCTGGGTTTAATACCCTACGTGTTATAATTAAAATAGTGACTTTTTTTTTTCACTTTTTTAAAGAAGCCTTTATATCTCCATGAATATATGTGGTATCCTTACGAAAAATTATACAGATAATTAGACGAATCCTCATAATTACATACTGTAGCCAAAAATGCATTTCAAGCATTAGTTTCTGCAGGGTGTCCTAAAATATTTCGAATTTCTTTCTTTTTTTTTTCATTTTTTACTGGTCCCTTTTTCCTCTTTAGGCCAAAACTTTGAAATACATGAGGTATTACATATTCTTTATACTTCCATATTTCAATAGGATTTCTAAAGAATTTTCTTAGATATTTGGCAAAACGTCTAAACCCGAACATGTTCAAATTCTTATTAGCAGATATTGTAGAGTTTTACAGGGACTCAACGAAAAATCCTTGATCATGATCTATGGGCTTAAATTATTTGAAGGGCATTAACGTTAAATTAAACAATATACTACTAACGAAAAAATACAGAAACATCCTTTTATAATTTTATTTTTTGTTTATTGAAAGACTTCTCTTACTTTAATTTCTACAACTGTTAATTATTTAAGTGTGGAAAGTCGAGAGAAGTCACTCCAGATTGTTTTCTGTATATTATTTGAATCTTCGATTTGTAAATGACTCCGAAAATTCAAATTTAAATGTTAAGAGGGAATAACGTGATCCATATTAATGATAAAATAATAATTTTTATTTGTTTTTCATTTTACAGTATGAAGATTCCTTTTTTTACTAAATATAGAGAACTGGAGACTATCATTTTTTTTTTTTTTTCAATATTCATAAAATTGATTTAGTGAAGTTATTTCATGGCGTAATTCATTATTTATTTCCTTTTAAATATTTTTGCAATTTGAATTATGTTTTATTTGTAAAAGGTTTCAAAAATAATGTAATCTAGTCCTAACACCTTGCACTCTGTATAATGAATGCTTTTAGACGCAATAAGTGATAAAGCAATAAAAATTCATAAAAAAAAATATTTCTCATGATATACATATTTTTGCCTGTTGTTAAAAGGGCTTCCCCCCCCCCAAAAAAAAAAAAAAAAATCTTCTGTATAAATAACATATCATACAATACATCTAATTGTAATGGCTCGGTTAATGTAATATTAAATTTAGAAACTTTTCTTTTCCAACTTACTAGAGTTTTATTAGTTCCACAGTATGAGTAGAATTTCTTACAAAAATTTTCATCAGGCTCGTAGCATGAATCATTATACAAACTGCAGAACAAGCTTCTTTTAATTCTATATAAATGAAACGGAACACAAACTTAAGTAAGAAAATATTTTGTATAAGAAAATTATAATGACAAATAGTTACTTCAGACCAGGACTTTTAACCACTTTTTTCGCAATTTTGATGAAGTTTAGACGAGTAAAATAGGACATATTAGTGACAAGCTCTTCAGATTATTATTTGTCACAAATGCATGTTTTCAGTAAATAAATAACCTATTTGTTTAAAGTTTTAATGGTCATTTAACAAAAGGGGAGCGTTTAAAAATGTTGTGTCAAAGTAACAGTTGTAAATATATTTCCTCAATATATATATATATATATATATATATATATATATCTTATATATATTATAAATGTGAATGTCCGTTTATTTGACTGAGTTTCACGCTAAAACTGCTCGATGGATTTCGATAAAATTTGTTATGGAGATAGTTTATACCCTAACTTAAAAAGTTGGCTGCCTTTTATTCCGAAAAAATACTTTTTTTTGTTATTTTTATGCATAAAATAGCAATTTTGTAAGCTAATAATAGCAAAAAATTAGCCATTTAAATTTTAACTATAATTTAATTGTTGCCAAAATTAAATTTAATTATCCTTAATTTAATTGTTGTCGAGTTTATTTTTTTTTTTTTTTTTTTCCAACAGGAAAATAAATACATTTATCTAAACGTGAACAATAAAAAATAAAATAAATAAATAAATTATGCATCTCACAAAAACTGATGTCATTTAAAATTTCTTTTACAAAGTGCTAATATAGTTTACGATGCTAATGTGTGTTGTACTAAAATCAGTCTTATTTATAGATCCTCCTGGGTGATTTTTTAAATTGTTGCGTTGAAGTACACCGAATTTTTTTCGCCAAGAGGTTTAATTTAGCAACAGCGATTTTAATCTAGGTAGTTCAAGAAAAATATAAAAGAGGTTTAATTTAGCAACAGCGATTTTAATCTAGGTAGTTCAAGAAAAATGTAAAATTAATAAACTTCTGTAGCACGATAATGTTTATTTATTTATTTTTTTTTTTATATATACCATTCACTACGCTAATTTAACATACAAATAAATGTGCTGCTGTGTGTGACTGCACTTGCACGCTGTCGGACAGAAATATTTGATTAATTCAAATTAATATTTAAATGACTAAATAAAGATATGTTTAATAGAAAGCATAGTCTTGGAGACAAACTTGGCGAGTGGGCGACCAAATTTGGTGAAAAATGATAGTTTGGGGTTCCCGATGTTTCGAAGCTCTCCGACACACGGGAAGATAGACCTTGAGCTTACCAAGGGATTCTCGATGAAGTCATCTCCAAGCCCCATCGCCAAAAGTTATAAGTAGGTGTGAGTTGATTTTTGCGGAAGAGTATGTAGTCACTGCGATCCAGAGTTATTCAGAGACCTATTCTGAGTCATTGCACTTTAGGGATTGAGCTCTAAGCAACTGGACATTTTTCGTGAGTGAGTGAAAATTTTTGCTCTGGTGTAGTTGATGTTATTTGCTTTACTCCTGTGGAACAAGTGACTATTTTTTAGGCTGTCCCAGAACATTCATCGAAAAATGACTTATACTGTACGAGTAACAGCTTCAACTGTTTCCAGAATATTCGAAGAATTAACACCAGCTATTGGACTATTTTCGAAAATATTTCTTTTAATAATAGTTTTTTTGTACAGATTCGAGAAGTTCAAAAAATGTTTGATAGTGCCAAGGAGGTCCCATTCTAAAGCTGTGACGAAAATAGTCGCCAATCGAAATATATTCAGTTACAGAGAAATCATTTAAATATAGTGTCCAGCGAAGCGGGCAAAGCCTGCTAGTATATATATATATATATATATTTCTGTGATGAAACTGTAATGAACTATAATGAACTTTAATGAACATTTTTAACAGGAAGCTGTTCAAAAGATATGCTTTTCTGTGGCTTTTTATTTATTTATTTATTTATTTTAAGTGAATTAGTTAATAATATAAAGATAAAATTGTCCAATCTATATTAAATAACTAGTGTAAATTAAACTATTTAATTTAACTGTCAAATTAAAACACACGTGATATTGGCAAATTTATACAAAGAAAATTTCTGACCACAAATCATGTTCCTTTAGTGAATCACGTGTGTAATGTTAAACACCGAAAATGCACATAAAGATGTACAAATGCACGTAAACTGTACATATAAATTAAAATTAATGCATTTTTTAAAGAATCATAACAATTTAAGTTTCATCAAAATGCTGAAATTTACGCTTCAGGAACTATAATTTCACGTAATTAAATCCAGATGTAATATTGAAATTTATATGCAAGTTATTTCATTTTAAGAGCATGTTTAATGTTTTCTTAATGTTTTATGACTTATTTTTTATTTACACCTAACTTTTCTCTAAGAACTCAAATAATAAACTTTACCATATGAATAAAAATATTTAATTCAAAAGAAACCCTATGACTTACGGATTATTGGTGCAAAACGTATAAGCCGGTATAGCGTAGGTTTCAGGAATTCTTATTTCAACATCCACTGTTGTTGGATATTCGAATACGTGATTCAGAAATCTAAAACACTGATAAGAGAACCCCGAAATGCACAATAAGAAAAGAAGAGTCTTAAAAATTCGTCTGTAGTTGCTATGTGTTGTAACAATGCTGGATACCATACCAATAGTCGACTCTTGAAACACTTTAGCTGAATAAGACTTTAATGATCTCTTCTGCACATTTCTCGGTTTTTCACCAGTGCTTGTAACTGTTGCAGGAAAGTTTGAATTTGGTAGATCCATTTTTTCCCTATAATATTAATGGAATATTGTTATAATTTTAATATTAATAGAAAGGAATGGGATTTTGTTTATATGTTATATTCATTCATTAACAAGTTTTAAAATATCTCAGTTAAGTTTCAAAGCGTTTGCGAAAACAATTATGCTATAATGACAAAAATTTATATTAATGATAAATGTCCTTATTAACTGCAAAATTAGTTCATTGATAAAGTTTTTATAATTTTTTACTGATTCGTTTGTTTATATAATGGTTCGTTAATTGCCCCCGACAGCATTTTAGAATATTCGTATGTAAAATGACCTCCTGAATCCGAATCTGGCCCCCATATTGCCCCACCACCCACCGTTTTCTTGATACGCCCCTTCCCCCATTTTTATCATTGTTTGATAATTTTATACCCATCAGTTTGATTTTGAGAAGAACGATGATTATTTTAAACGTTAAATGTCTTCTGACCTGAGGAGCTACAGAGGTAGAAAGTTCTAAAACACGAACATTTGTAGTAAGGAGGGGATTTGTGCACAGAAAAAAAAAAAAAAAAAAAACAATTAGTTTCTGTTTTTTTCTTTCTTTCTTTTTTTTTCTCTCGCAATATTTCTCTTATTTTTTACATATTCCAGCTTCCAGTTTGCCATTTTCTTACCAAAACATCCCAAATCATAAAAATTATACAGTGAATTTTTTTTCAAAATGTTGCTGAGTGAAGTAAAGGTCTCAAAGCCCTTACAAGAAAGTTTGATTGATTCACTGTACGACGTTTGCTTTCAATAACTCCCACGTTAAATGTTTTGGGCAGTAAAACATGAACAGTAAAATCTCCTACTTTGACACGTGTTAAAGGTCATTGCCCTTATCATTATAGTCGTCAGTTGTTATTTACCTTTAGCACACGTTTTACTATAAGAGAGTGAACTTTATGCTGTTCTCGACGGTGGTGATATTGTGTGGTGGTCTTTAACACGTGTCAAAGGAGGATATTTTACTGTTTATGTTTTACTGCCCAAAACATTTAACGTGTGAGTTCGTACAGTGAAACGTCGTACAGTGAATCAGTCAAACTTTCTTGCGAGGGCTTTGAGACCTTTACTCCACTCACCAACACTTTGAAAAAATTTTCACTGCATAATTTTTATTTCTTGTGGTGTTTTGGTAAGAAAATGGCAAACTGGAAGCTGGAATATATAAAAAATAAAAGAAATATTGCAAAAAAAAAAAAAAAAAAAAAAAAAAAAAGAAAGAAACAGATTTATTTATTTATTTAATTATTTTTCTGGGCACAAATCCCTTCAAATATCCTCCTTACTATAAATGTTCGTGTTTTAGAACTTTCTACCTCTGTAACTCCTCAGGTCAGAAGACATTTAACGGTTAAAATAATCATTGTTCCTCTCCAAATCAAACTGATGGGTATGAAATTACCAAACAATGAAAATGGGGGAGGAGGGGTACCAAAAAAAAAAAAAAAAAAAAAAAAAAGGTGGGTGATGGAGCAAAGTGGCGTCAGATTCGGATTCAGGAGGTCATTTTACATAAGAATCTGTAAGAATGGTATCAGATATCGAAAAAAAAAATCCGTCAAGGGTTTTTTGTACTGATACAAAGTATAAAAAAGTACAGTGATCCCGATTTGCGAAATGGATTTTGTATTTCGCATAGCTCAAAAATGAATGACCGTAGAATATTAGAAATTTACATGTGTTACTGTCATGATGTCTAGTTGTGCATTTGCAACTTTGGTTTCAATATGAGTTCCCGTTTCAGAGATATAAACGACTTTACACGAATTTTTACACACGTTTGTATGTAAGTATGTGAGTGTGTGTGTATCTCGCATAAATCAAAAACGGTTGGACGTAGAACGTTGCAAATTGATATATAGGTTTGTTATAACTTCTAGTTGTGCACCTCACATTTTGGACTTTCTATGATTTTCCGTTTTTGAGATATTTAGGAAAATTATATTCATAATGACTAAAAACACAAAGGTTTTGCCATTCTGTATGACATTTCATCATAGAGATTTTAAAACAAGCTAATGATAGAGCCAATAATGATATTGTTATTAAAGTTGAAGACATTTTTGGGTATAGAAAGTTGTTTTTAAAGACATAAGCAGGTACCTGTCGCCGAATACATTTTATTTAATGAATATTCAGAACGTAGATAGAGCCCGTAATTTTATTGTTGAGAAAGTTGTCAACATTTTAGCGTGTAGAAATTGATTCTTTAAGACAGAAGTAGGTTGTAGTTGACGAATGTATTTCATTTAATGACTATTCAGCCCGTAGATAGAGCCTGTAAAGATATTGATAGAAAATGTTGTCGACATTTTAGCGCATAGAAAGTAATTCTTCAAGAAATAAGCAAGTTCTAGTCGACGAATGTACTTTAATTAATTAATTAATGTTCAGTAAACAGTTGAATAAATATCTTTTTTTTGTGCTACAAAAATTATAATTTTATTGAAACAATTCAATGAAATGGTTTATTTTTACTACAGAAATTAGATAAAAATTATTAAATACACTGCAGAGCATAAATTTCGCTAAATCAGGAACAACCTAATATTTCGAAGTCTGAATGGAATTTGAATTTATTGAAAGTATTGTCAGTATGGTTTATGGAATTTTCGAGGTTGTTCTGCGCGAGAAACCAATGCGTCGTTACAAAATTTCCAAAACTAGACTCCTATTCAGGTAAAGTTTCCAAATTTTGTAAATCCATTTCTACAATTTTTCGATACATTTCAATGCCTAATTTTGGCTAATTGGTAAGTCAAAGTCCACCTTCGTGGAAATGAAAAAACTTTCATCTGTTTTCACTTTTATTATAATTCCGTGTAGAAAGTAACACGTAAAGATATAGGCAAGTTCTAGTCTACGATCATCAACAATTGTGATGTATAAATCACATATATTTTAAAAATTTTCTATTTAATTTTAATTCAAATCTAGTTTAACGCTTTATAATAATTTACTCGTGTATTCAACATAAATTTTTAGTAACTGCCGAATTCTTCCTCCATCAATAAAATAAAAAAATAAATAAATAAATGTAAAAGGTAATCATCTCGTTGCAAAATTTCATAATCATTTCGTCTCATAAAGAATAACAGATGGGTTATTTCTTTATGTTCCTCCTAAATTATAGTCTAATTTGCTAACTTACTTTTTCAGTTAGTTAAAATTATCCTTGAACACAATTAAATTATAGCTATATTTATGCGGTTTCTTATTTATCATAATGAATGTTTGGCAGAATTTAAGGGTTACTATATGTGATGGTTGGTTGGTGTCTTTTTATGGCGCAAGGTCCCAAGAAGGACATACTGCGCCAAACAGAGATGTTAAAAAAATCCAAAAATAAGCACATGGATAGGGTCTACTCCCATCCAGAAAGTCAAGAAGAAAGATATTTTACAAAATTAATGCAGTTACATAACAATTAAAACAAAACAGCACAAGATAAAAAAAAAGAGTAAAATCAAGCTTCACTATAAATACCCGAATGTTTAAAAAAAATTATCAGTTCTGAATGAGGATTGCTACCCAGAAGGCTTGTCAAATTTGGTGAGGATGATTTAAAAAACTGCCGATAAAGATGACGGAGACAAGGACAGTCGGTCAGGATATGGCGAATGGTAAGCCGACTAAAGTGACATTTAGGACAAGAAGGTTCACTTTCCCCTAGGAGTAAATGCCGGTGTATAAATCGTGAATGCCCAATTCTAAGTCTAGTAATAATAACATCATGCTTTCGTGGAGTTAATGTAGGCCATATTTCAATGTTTGATTTAATCTCCTGTAATTTATTATTATTTTCACATTCCCACTCCCGTTGCCAGATATTTCTTAAAGAACTTTTTAGTGCAAGTTTTATATCTTCATATGGAATTGGACATTCGAAAGGAGTCAATCCCTGCTTTGCAGCTCTATCTGCAGCTTCATTACCTTTAATGCCAACGTGAGAAGGAACCCAGCAAAATAAAATTTTGTATCCCTTTCTAAGAAGTTCGTTATGAATTTTTAAAACTGAAGTAAAAGAGGTAGAGCAAGAGCTAGAAGTCAAGGAATCCAAGACACTCTTTGAGTCAGTATAGATGATGAATTTTCTATGACTATGGGATGAAATGAGTTTGAGAGCACCCTCAACAGCAATGAACTCTGCAGAAAAAATGGAAAATGTACTAGGGAGGCGATAGCTAATAACAGTGTTATCCAGAACGACACCACAGCCAACAAGTCCACTCATTTTTGACCCATCTGTATAAATATCAATGTAGTCATTGTATGTGTGGCGATGAAATGTGAAAAGTGTCTGAAAAACGGTTGCATCAGTTCTGGATTTGTCGAAACCATTGAACAGGTGTGTGAGAGTGACAGTCTTGGAGTTCCAGGGAGTCATATATGAAAAAGAGCAAGAGCGAACATGAATGTCACTGAGTGATGTACCAGAAATAATGTTTTTTACTCTCAGTCCAAATGGTGGGATGCAAGAAGGGCGATTCTGAAAAAGAGAATGATCTGTGCTGCCAATATGAGGTTGAAGTGGGTGATGAGAATGAGAAAGTATGCGATAATACAACTCCAAGGAGATCTTTTGACTGATGTTAGTGAGGGAAGGTTACACACAGTCAACATATAAACTGTTAACAGGAGAGGTACGGAAAGCACCGGAGCAAATTCGCAGAGCAGAATTGTGCACCGTGTCAAGTTTTTTCAGATAAGAAACACAAGTAGAGCCATAAACCTGACATGCATAATCTAACTTGGAGCGTATAAGAGCACGGTAAATTTTCAGGAGAGATATACGATCAGCACCCCAGGAAGTGTTTGAAAGAACTTTTAAAATATTTAATGTTTTATCACATTTTGTCCGTTATTGTGAAATGTGTGGAATAAAAGTAAGCTTTTTGTCAAAGATAACACCCAAGAAACGAGCAGTGTCAACAACAAAAATATGATTACCGTTCATATAAATCTCTGGGTCAGGATGAAGACCCCGTTTACGACAAAAATGCACACATTGTGTTTTGTCATTCGAAAATGTAAAGCCATTCATTTTTGTCCAATTTGTAATGCGGTTGATTGCAAGCTGTAGCTGACGTTCAATAAAGCGCATGTCATAACCCTTGCAAGAAATTTGCAGGTCGTCAACATACAAACTGCCCTGTACATTACTATATGTGATAATCCTGCTGCGTGTATTCAAATATTATTTGCTTAAATAGAGTATAACGCATCTTTAAAAAAAAAAAAAAGCATTTTTTATGTGTTCCTGCTGGCGATGAAATTAAATGCCAATATGTAATGATCAATTGAATTTGGCTGGAACTTTATCATTCTTCTCGGATATTTCCTGCTTAAAAGATCTACAGATATACTGACCAAACGTCCCCATTTTCTGGGGACAAATAGGAACGCTCCTTTTTTTTGAAAGCATTTTTCTAAGTTTTAAAAAATTGTAGAAACTAAATTATTAATCAATAATACTTTATTTTTAGTTCTTATTTATTAGGAATGAAAAAATACATCCAGAATTTGATAATTGTAGCAATTTTTAATGCTTCTCTATTATAAAGGTACTTCGATCTGGTCAGCCCATCTACTGATGTAGTTCTCAAAATATATAAGTTAGGGGCACCTTCCCTTCTTATTTTTATGCTGCAAATCAATAAAAAAAATCTTTGTGCACAGTTTTGTGTCCATCTTTATTTATTGGTGGAATTTGCTTTTTTTCACATCTCTGGATAGAATCTTGGGTATTTTTTTGGAAGTGCTATAAATCAGATGTCCGGCGGCGTACAACGCACGAAAAAGAAAACAGTTTCACTTACACGGAAATGTGGAATAGTGGAAACTGTCGAATGGAAACTATACTGACTAATGAAAAATTACTATACCTGTCTACCTGGATAAAGCATCTTCACAACAATCACTCTTCTTTTCTTTATAGTCTTGTGAGGCATTTATAGAATTTTCGAAGAATTTAGTTTTGCGTAATAAACCAATGAACTTTTCCAGAATATTCCAGAACTCTGTTACTATTGAATTTAGAGCTTCCAAACTTTGGCAACACTAAACTATAAATTTTCGCCAGATTCATTAGCCAAATCGCCAAATTCGATGCCAAGACCAAAAATCTACGCTGGCTTCTAATTTACGGAATGGCGAAATTAGCGATAAAAGTTTGCGGCAAATGTTGTTTCAGGATAGCCAGAAACCCTTTCTCAATTTTAATTGAGTTAATTATTATGGTAAAATTTATCGTTTCCCACCAATTAGTTTTGCCAAAGAAAACAAAACTGGGCCATCTATACTCGAATGATTTTCATTGTACTCTAAGCTGTGCATTTGGCAATGAGATATTCTGTAACAAGCCGTTGAGTTCTATTTCTGAAAAAAACTAGTATATCTGTCTCGACGTCATATATAATCGTATTATCGTGACTTTTTTGGTTCAAGTAACAGTTTTTTTTTTCTGTAAGTAATGTTTATGAACTTGAACCTGCCTGTTTATTTACGAATCAGTTACTTCCCACAAAACTGTCAATGTTTTCATAAGAATATGTTTATTCCTTTGGTTGTATAAGGAAGTAATGTAGTGTCCACATCAGATTTTTTTTATTTTAATTTATTTCATTTTTCATTTTTTATATTTATTGAAAATCAAGTGTTAATGAAGTAGAAAAAATTAAATATATTAAATTTAAAATATAAAAAACGTATTTATAACAGTTATGTTTATGTAACTGATTATTAAAACTTTTCACTGTTTTTAAGATAACTAGGGGGCTCTGCCCCATACTCGCTCCGCTCACCAACACCCGAGGGAGGCTTTGCCACCCCCCCCCCCCCCAACTCACTTAACTTATTAACACATGCAGAGCTCTGTCCGCCTATTCGCTGTTTGAGGTCACTGAAAAGAAATATTAATTCATATTAATTATATTATTAATATTAATTCATATTAATTATTTCACTGAAAAGGAATATTAATAGTGCATGTTACAAGACAAAAGCAGAAAATTATTATGGAAATCCTTGTATTCAATGTCAAATTGAAATATATAATATTTATATGTACTTTTAGTTGAAAGAAAGTCATAATATCCAGACCATTTTGCATTATAGCTTTAGTATATGACCCTTTTTATTTATTTTTTGAAACCTTAGATTCGGACCGAGGCACCTCTTCGTAATTGGAAGATTGCGGGTTCGGTTCTCGAGTTGGCCAAAAACCGTCGTGTACACTAATGGTGGCTGGTGCACGTAAAATATGTCGTGACCGCAATATCAGCCATGTTCCCATCAAAATTATGCCTCTGGGGGCCACCGAAGCGGAGGACTATCCCCTTCGTGTAGGACCAAAATTGTGGTGGCATGTCTCAGGAACATCCATAGGGGTGCGTCCCAGACCGTCGCCAATTATCCATAGTGCCAGTAATGGTGCGACGTCAAACACAACCTACCTAATTATCTACCTACCTACAACCATGGATCATATTTTGATTTTCCCGTGTAAGAAAATTAATTTTCTAAAAGAAGAGAAAAAAAGTTGATATTTATTTTCTTTCTTTTTTACATCCATGGTTTCGGGCCGCGGTACCCTAGTATGTAAAGCTCGGAGCACGTAATTGGAAGATAGCCGATTCGATACTTGAGCCGGCAAAAGACCTTCATGTACACTAATCGTGGCTGGTGCATATAAAATCTTTCGTGACCGCAAAGTTCTCCATTTTCCCACCCACACTATACCTCTGGGAATCACCAAAGCGTGGGGGTGAGCGGGATCCCTTCCGGGAATTTCTTCCAAAATTGTGAAGGCATGGGACCGGAACATCTCTACGGGTGCGTCCCAGACCCATAGCGCACAACTGGTGCGACGTTAAATCGAACCTACCTACCTACCTACCTACGTACAGCCATGGATCATATTTTAATTTTCCCGTGTAAAATGACTTCATGACAGAAGAACAGTCACTGGGAGAAACATTCTTCAAAATGGCAATTAGAGTACCTTCATAATCTTGTCGTTTTTAGTTAATAACTTCTTTAACTAAAATGATAAAAATTTCTAAGCAGCTGAAATGTCGTCCTTGGAGTATTCGGAACATATTGATACCTCTTATGACGCGAAGGACCCTGCCCTCCATTAGAAGATGCTGTCGCAGACAAAAAAATTTTGACGCCAGTGACAGGACCTTTTTTTGATATATAGAGAAACTTCTTTATTATAATTTCGACATTAAACGAACAGAAATAGCATGAAAATTATGTCATTTACGACAACGAAAACTTCTCATTTAATATTTTAAAAAACAGTGTTAAAAGCTATCTATTCAAATCAAAACCACTGAGATATATAAATTAGAGTGCTGATTCAATGGATGGAGGATTAGCTTTCTGTGGTTCAAGATGAATCACGTGACATGCTCCAATAGGTTGCTGTGTTTGGCTCTTTATCGCTATTTTGGCATTTAAAATATCAGTTCGACAAATTATCATTATTATTAGGTAACATGACAGTCCTATGACCGAAATAAATTGTTTTAAAAATAATTGTACACATATTTCACATTTTAATAAATAATAAAATACATTTTTTTTCATCGTTACCCAACAAAGTTTAAAAGTGTTTATAAAAGAAAATTTAAACTTTTAAAGAGCTAAATTTAACAACAAATAATAATTTTTCAACTATTTTTAAGCATTTTGTCTGTTAAAGTTCAACGACACGAAATAAAAAAGAAGTAAAATCAAAATCAAAATGATTTAGAACAAAAGAATATTAAACTACGCAAGGAAACAAAAACATTGGTGGTTATGACTTATGCGAAGAACAATCTCCAAACCGTTGCCATAGAAATTTACTAAAAATAAGCTGTTACCAAGGGAACCACCGAATACGCAGGTGCAACGACAGCATGTCACATGACTCATCTTGGACCTTCTTTAGGGTTACCATTTATCACTCTACTTTATATATCTCGTTTATCAAAACGAATGCCATACGCAAGCGAAGTGATGACGTCACTGACCATCCGTGAATGCAAGAAAAAGATTTCCTATGTTAATCGCCCATAAGACTTTTGTGAAAATTTTTTAAAAACCGAGGAAAATTATTTTCCGATTTTAATTCCTGTATTTGGGCATTTAGTTATCGTGTGCATGTGTTAGATTCAGTCATTTTGCTGTCAAATTGACAAAATTTTAAATTTCAATTTCAATACTCTATCGTCCTTGGCGTTTTTTGTATTTGGCGATCAAAAAAATAATACGAAAATATGCATGTCAGATGTATATTTTCGTAATATGTATTGTACAAAATATTGTTTCATATTATTGATTATTTTCTTAATATACGTTGTTAAAATAACCCTGATTTTTGAAAGGAATTAAATATGTTCGCCAGATAATTTGGCGATTTTTTTTCCGTCAAGAATGAAGGATAGGAAATCTATTCCGCTGTAACATATTAGTATCTTACATCAGACACTTTATTTAGACATTTGAAAACAAATTTTACTTCAAATTATGATAGAATATTTATCATTTTCTTTTTAATTAGTATATTAGATGGATATTTATTGTGAAAATATTGTTGCGTACTTGGGGGTTCGTGAGCTGTCCGAGAATGAAAGGCGAAACTTACAAAAATTCAGTAATTTATTCAAAGAGAGTTCCAGAAAAATACAGGTCTATAAACCAAGTAGCAGCTTCAATTCAACCAGTAAACACAGCTTAAACAACAGCTCTCAATAGCAAATCCACAGTACAAACTGTATAGCAATAACACTTAAAGCAAGTCTCTTTCAAAGAGGCTCAAACAATGCAAGTATCAGCGAAGCTGGCTGAGAACTGAACAGACTCTGACTGCCTTGGCGGGAAAGCGGCCTTTATATACCTCTGTAGAAAAGTGTGGAACGTTCCAGAAATCTCCATATCTCATCAGCCAATGGGATTAGAGCTTCCATATTTGGTATATCCCTCATAAGGATTTTCTCGCCAAGGTCGCCAAAAAAATCGCCAAGGTGGGAACAAGTCACCAAATTTGGCGCCAAATTCATTACCTGCCTTATTGGGGCATTTTAATGCGTTTTTAAGGGTAATTAAGACTATTTCAACGCTAAAACGACTAGAAATGCACAAAATTAGCACTTTATGAACTTATAAGCCTCTTTGAAAGCATTTATACAAAAATAAACACAATTATTTACAATTTTGTAACACTGCCCCCCTCCCAAGGACTGCACGTCTCGGACAGTGCAACCTTTGGTCAAGAGACGAAACTAACCAAATTTACACAATCTAAAATACAAAAACTAAGTTGCATATAACGACAAAATACAAACAAAAATGAAGTGAGAAATATTTACAAAATTCATAAATATGTACAAGCATATATACAAATATTTACATTACGCATGCGCAAATTTTACCAGTATTTACATTTTAAATTTTAATATTACCGTTAATTGTCGTACTTGGCTAGCCTGTTATAGTGCACCACCTTCGGTTTTGATGAAGGTGCTTTTAGCGATCCGCACCACTACATCATTCAGCCTTTTTAAGACTGTGTATGGTCCGTCCCAGTTGCACTGTAACTTGGGAGAGAGTCCTTTGCGTTAAACAGGATTCCGCAACCAGACCTTCTCTCCTTCCTGGAACTCATGTTGCGTAGCCTTTAGATCGTACCTTGTCTTCATTTTCTCCGTTGCAATGTGAATCCGCTCCCGAGCAAAGTTGTGTACGTCCTCAAATCGTGCCTGGAGATCTTGGATGTACTCCTCGGGCGATGAAGGCGCATCGGGTGGACAACCAAACAGGATATCACAAGGGAGACGAAGTTAACGTCCAAGGAGCATCTGGGCTGGAGTATAGCCGGTGGTTTCATGGACAGCACTTCGATAAGCCAGCAGAAACAATGGCAACTTCAAGTCCTAATCTTGCTGGTTCCTTGATACTAGAAGAGAGAGGTTATTCAGGATGGTACGGTTGAACCTCTCGACCATGCCGTCAAACTGGGGATGTAAGGGTGTGGTCCGAGTTTTGTCTATGCCTAGTAGTTGACACAGTCCTTTGAAAACGTCAGAGGTAAAGTTCCTACCTTGGTTGATATGAAGTTGAAGGGGCGTGCCGTACCTTGACACCCATTGCTGCACTAGGACCTCGGCAACTGTGCGTGCCTCTTTATTGGGAATGGGATTTGCCTCAGGCCACTTGGTGAAATAGACCATCACGACGAGGATGTATTTATTTCCACTGGAGGTCCGTGGCAAAGGACTCAAGATGTCGAGTGCAATCCGTTCAAATGGTGCTCCCACGTTATACCGTTGCAGTCTTCCTCGACTTCGTTTCTGCGGGCCTTTACGTGCCGCACAAGCATCACAGGATTTACACCATTTCTCCACATCCTCCCTTGCCTTGCACCAGTAGAAGCGTTCCCGAACTTTTTGCAGAGCCTTCATTACCCCAAAATGGCCTCCGGTAGAGCTACTATGCAGTTGTTCTAAAACATCTGGAATTTTTGATCTTGATAATACAATCTGCCATCGGAAGCTTTTCCCATCATCAGATTCCCACTTCCTGTATAATACGCCGTTTCTGATATGAAGAGAGTCCCAAAGTGCCCAATAACTTTTCGTAATGGGACTAAATCTGGAAATGGCCTGCCAGGTAGGTCTGTTGCTGGTCGTCTCCTTCACCTGTAATATTGGCTTTATGTCAGGATCTTCCAACTGGGCTTGTCTAAGTTCCTCGTCACTCCATGGATCGGGATCTTGTTCTGATGGTGTTGAGACAGTAACTTGGCAGGCAACCGGATTTATCGGCAAATATTTCTGTTTAGCTCTGGAGCAGTACTTGCAGCTTTCCGAGCAGGGCTTTCGTGACAAGGCATCTGCATTACCATGTAGAGTCCCTTTATGATGACGTATCTCGAAGTCATATTCCTGAAGGCGTTGTATCCACCTGGCAATCTGTTCTTCCGGGTTCTTGAACTGGAGCAACCACGTTAAAGATGCATGGTCAGTCCGGAGCAGAAATTTTCTGCCATAGAGGTAATGATGGAAATGTTCTATGGCTTTTACGATGGCGAGTAGCTCTTTCCTGGTGGTACAGTAATTTCGCTCTGGTTTAGACAGGCATTTACTCCAATAGGCAATGATATGTTCTTGACCATCAATTTCCTGCGACAGAACAGCACCGACACTCTCATGGCTGGCATCTGTATCAAGTATGAACTGTCTGTCGGACTGTGGATACGTCAAGATAGGCGATGATGTTAAAGCCTCTTTAAGTCGCTTGAACGCATTTTCACATTCATCTGTCAACAGGAACTTCTGTTTGGCTTCCGTCAGCTTGTGGAGTGGTCTGGCAATTAGGTTCTAACCGATGACGTCACGAGCATGTTTGCTGAGGGACAGTTGACCTCACTGACCCATTTTATCAATGCGGAATTGTGTTAAAAATTTATTGTAACACAGTGTTGTAAATGTATTTGCAAAAGCATAAAAAGATTCGACTTCTACGCTTCCAAAGGCATGGAAAAATTAGCGTTGTCCTTCAGGTTGCTAAGGTTACTAAGAAGAAAGTCATGTGGTTGTTAGAACTCTATATTTAAGAAACCCTTGGCAAACTTTCTGTAGTAAGTGCATAACCCCAGGAAACTTCGTAGTTGGTGTACATTTTCAGGGCGACTCCAGTTCTCGACTGCAGAGCTTCTCAGGATCAGTTCTCACACCTTCGGCAGAGAGGATATGGACGAGGTAGCTCACCTCACGACGGAACAAGTTACACTTGCCAGGATTCAATTTGAGGTTAGCCATTCTGAGTTTCTCCAGCACCTTTCGGATGTTCCGTAGATGGTCTTCGAAGGTGCGCCCCACAATGATAATATCATCCAATTACACCAGACAGGCTTCATAGGAAAGTCCTTTTAGCACTGTCTCCATAAGGCGTTCGAAGGTGGCAGGTGCATTACATAATCCGAATGGCATAACTTTAAATTGCCACAGTCCTTGTCCCGTGGTGAACGCAGTCTTCTCACGATCATCAGGATGTAATTCTTCTTGCCAGTAACCGCTCTTCAGATCCAAAGTTGAGAACAATTTATTGCCAGCAAGTGTGTCTAATGTTTCGTCAATTCTGGGAAAAGAGTAACTGTCTGTTTTAGTGATGTCATTCAACCGATGATAATCCACGCAAAATCTTGTGGAACCATCCTTTTTTCGCACCAGTACTATGGGAGAGGCCCAAGGACTCGTTGATGGCTCGATGGCATCATTGTGATGCATTTCACTTAGAAGTTCAGTGACCTCTTCCTGTTTAGCAAATGGAAGTCTTCTTGGATGTTGTTTGATTGGAGGAAGATTTCCTGTATCAATTCTGTGCTGGGTGATGTTCGTTCTCCCGACTTCTGCAGGTGTTCGAGAAAAAAGGTCTTTAAATTCTTGGAGTAGTTTCTCCGCAGCACATCTCTGTTCCTTTCCTAACTCCGCATTCTTGAGTAATTCCGTTATTAATTGTTCAGAAGACTTGTATTCGGTTGATTGCATGGGGCGGTTGATGCATATAACAGGAGTGTAGGTTGCTAACACCTCATCCTTCTTCACTGCCCGGACCTTATCGCTGATGTTTGCGACTCTCACAGGAATAGTACTCTTTGAGAGATCAACTAGAGATGAAGCTACCAGGACTCCTCTTGGGCTATTGTCTGTATTCGGGATTTCAATCAGTCCGTAGCGGAAGTATTGCTTGGTAGGAGGTGTTCCTGAAACTATTGTCTCTGTATGTGGAGGGATGGAAATTTCAGACTTGGCTGTTATCTGGCATTTTGGCTGAATGTCTTGATTTTCAGTGTTGAACACAGCTATTTCTTCCGAACTCGTATGCAGTTAATTATTCTTAAAGTCCAATTTAAAGTTAAATTTTCTCAGGAAATCAATTCCAATGATTACAGGATCTCTTATATCTGCCACATATGCCATATGATGGTAACTGGCATTTCCAAAAGTGATGGTCTAGTTCATTTTTCTATGCATTTTGACTTCGTCTCCGGTCACAGTCTGGAGTTTAACGCAGGGCGGCGTCCAAATGATCTTCTCTTTTAGTTCTTGAGCCAAATCCGTTCTAACAATGGTCACGTTGGCTCCCGTGTCCAGAATCATCCGGCAGGTGGTGTTGTTAACTTGGCCATAGACGTAAAGTCCATTATCGCCACCACGCATCGATGAAACATGAAATACTGTAAACTGGGGCTCTTTGACTTCAGGCAACCTCCGCCCCGCGAGATGGCCTCCTTCTAGTTTCCCTGCAGTGATGGTGAAGCCAGGGGATTTCCTTTAGTTGGTCGTACCGGGCAGTTCTTCTTCACATGACCATCCCCTCCACAGCCCCAGCACTTTATCTTCCGATCCTTTATTTCCATATTATTTTCCAGGCTGCGCAATCTTTTTAAGATCTCTGCGAGACTTCTCTTCATTTCATTCTCATCAGAAGGCGTATCATTTAATGAGACTGCTCTTATGGTATGGCGGTCTTTGCGGGAGGCTTGTTGGGCTGCCTCTATCCTAAGTGCATAGCCTAAAGCTGATTCTACGTCTCTGATGTTGGAAAGTCTCAGTGCTTTTTTCTGGATCCCGAACAGCATCGATAAAGTACTGAAGAGCTAAGTCGTTTCGAGTGTCAGCTTGACAGTCTGAGAATGCTAGGTGTGACAATCTCTGAATGTCCGCTGCCAGCTCTTGCAAACTTTCGCCCGTTTTCTGGTAACGGGATTTTAGCTGGAGGCGACTATAGTCCTTAGAACACTTCTCTCCGAACCGTAGCTCCAGTGCTCTAGTCAGGGCCTCGAAGTCGTTCCTTTCTTCTTTAGAAACATTTCTCAGTATCTCGGCTGCATCTCCCCGTAATGCTGCTGCTAAGTGGACCGACTTGGCGGTAGAGTCCCAGCCGTTAGCTTCAGCTACGATGGAAAACTGCGTCTTATATACATGCCAGGAGGAACTGCCGTTGTAGGTGGATAACTTAATAAATTCCTGATTCTGGATTCTTCTCTCTTTCTTTTCGGTTTCCTGAGGCATGGATTCTAACTTTTCTTCCTAGATCTTCTTCTATTCTCTTCAATTTACCTTCTATCTCTGAAAACCTTCCTTTCAGTTCCTGATCAAAAGTTTCTTTAACTTTCTCCTCGAAGCTCCATTCTATCCTCGTAACACTCTCTTCTACCTTCATAACATTTTCTTCTATCTTCATAGCTTTCATTTCAAAATTCTCTTCTATTTTCAAAACTTTCCCTTCTATTCCATCTACTCTGCTTTCCATATCCGATAATTTACTTTCAATCACTTCCTTTACTGCTGAAAGTTCTACGATGGAAAACTGCGTCTTATATACATGCCAGGAGGAACTGCCGTTGTAGGTGGATAACTTAATAAATTCCTGATTCTGGATTCTTCTCTCTTTCTTTTCGGTTTCCTGAGGCATGGATTCTAACTTTTCTTCCTAGATCTTCTTCTATTCTCTTCAATTTACCTTCTATCTCTGAAAACCTTCCTTTCAGTTCCTGATCAAAATTTTCTTTAACTTTCTCCTCGAAGCTCCATTCTATCCTCGTAACACTCTCTTCTACCTTCATAACATTTTCTTCTATCTTCATAGCTTTCATTTCAAAATTCTCCTCTATTTTCAAAACTTTCCCTTCTATTCCATCTACTCTGCTTTCCATATCCGATAATTTACTTTCAATCACTTCCTTTACTGCTGAAAGTTCTCCCTTCATCTCCTCTTATTTGCATTCAACTTTTTCTTGGATTGACTTAATTTCTCCCTGAACTTCACCCAGACTGTCTTTCAACTCTTTTTGTCCCATTTCCATACTTTCTCTCATCTCTCTTTGCCCTTCTTGCATTCTTTCGATCAATCCGGTTTTCATCTTTTCCTGTCCTGCTTTCATTTCTTTTTGTCCTTCTCTCATTTCATTCATCTGAGTAGCTAAGCTTTCTAGAAGTTTCTTCAGCTCTTGCTCCATGGCTCTATTTATCACCATTCACAGACAACCCCGCTTCTGACACCAGAAGTGTTGCGTACTTGGGGGTTGTCCGAGAATGAAAGGCGAAACTTACAAAAATTCAGTAATTTATTCACAGAGAGTTCCAGAAAAATACAGGTCTATAAACCAAGTAGCAGCTTCAATTGAACCAGTTATCACAGCTTAAACAACAGCTGTCAATAGCAAATCCACAGTACAAACTGTATAGCAATAACACTTAAAGCAAGTCTCTTTCAAAGAGGCTCAAACAATGCAAGTATTAGCGAAGCTGGCTGAGAACTGAACTAACTCTGACTGCCTAGGCGGGAAAGCGGCCTTTATATACCTCTGTAGAGAAGTGTGGAACGTTCCAGAAATCTTCATAGAGCTTCCATATTTGGTATATCCCTTATAAGGATTTTCTCGCCAAGGTCGCCAAAAAAATCGCCAAATTTGGCGCCAAATCCATTACCTGCCTTATTGGGGCTTTTTAATGCGTTTTTAAGGGTAATTATAGCTATTTCAAAGCTAAAACGACTAGAAATGCACAAAATTAGCACTTTATGATTTTATAAGCCTCTTTGAAAGAATTTATACAAAATTAAACACAATTATTTACAATTTTGTAACAATATCATCTTTTGAAATGAAATGTTTATGTTTTCAATCGAATATGGAAGTTTGCCATTTTTTTTTTTTTTTTTTCTAGAGTTTTGAAATTTAAAATTCAAATTTTTTTTTCTGCCAAGGACGACAGATCTGAAATCTATTCCGCTGCAACGCATTAGTACCTTACCTTACATCTGATACATTATTTAGACATTTGAAAACAAATTTGACTTCCAATTATGATAGAATACTTACCATTTTCCTTTTAATTAGTATATTAATTGGACATTTATTGTGTAAATATCATTCTTTCTAATGAAACGTTTATGTTTTCAATCGAATATGGAAGTTTGCCATTTTTTTTCCCTAGAGTTTTGAAATTTAAAATTCAAATCTTATCAATTTTACAGCAAAAAGAACTTAATCTAACGCATGCACACGATAACTAATACATATATATACCCAAATATGGGGATTAAAATCGGGAAATAATTTTCCTCGATTTTTAATAATTTTTTGCAAAAAATCCAATGGGCGATTAACATAGGAAATTTTTTTCTTGCATCCATGAACGGTCAGTGCCGTCACACTTCGCTTGCGTATTATTATTATTATTATTATTATTAACGTATTATATTTGTGCAGTCTCTAAAAATTATATCACAATTTAACAAATATCACTTTAACTTTAGAGTCAGTGTTGCCAGATTTGGGGACTTTTTTATTCAACATCCACCATTAAATTTTTATTGCAACAGGTGCCTAATCACATCGACGATTAATCGTCTATTACGTATGTCAAATTTTATTTCTCCAAATTATTGGTGGTAATTGAATAAAAAAGTCCCCAAGTCTGGGAACACTGTTTAGAGTAATCCCTATAGAGTTCTAACAACCACGTGACTTTCTTCTTAGCAACCGTACTTTGCTGAAGGACAACGCTAATTTTTCCATGCTTTTGGAAGCGTAGTAGTCGAATTTTTTTATGCTTTTGCAAATACATTTACAACATTGTGTTACAATAAATTTGTAACACTGTTCCGCATTGATAAAATGGGTCAGTGAGGTCAACTGTCCCTCAGCAAACATGCTCATGACGTCATCTGTTAGAACTCTATAGCTGTGATCATAGGGATATTGGAATATTGGAATAAAAATACAAGAAATAGCCAAACGATTTTCCACAATTTTCATTTTATCAAAATATCAACTGAAGCGATTTAAGCAAATGAAAATTTAAAAAATATATCGATTATAGATTAAATTTGTTCCATATAAAGTATATTATTCTTACTCTGGATATAAGATAAGGCATGTTTTTTTCTACAGTAATTTTTCTTTTGTTTTTGAAGAAATAAATAAAAGGTGATTAAAAGAAACATTTGAAAAGAAGAATTCTAACAAATTTTATTATGAAGGATATTTCAAGACCATAACTTTGAAACACCGAAAGTAAGATATTCATAATTTTTATAGTATAACAACTTTTTATTTTTCATTTTTTCAATTAATTCTTTGAAAGGGAAATCGTTTTATTTATTTATTTATTTATGCTTTTTATCCGGAAAATGGTATAGTAGAAAGAATTAAACTAATTAAAATTTAAGATTAATTAAAATTTATTTGTTTATTTTTTTTTAATTCCTTTTAAAACAAAATCTACTTTTTTTTGTTATATTGGTCATAATCATGTGGTAAAATAACGTAGACAGCGAGAGCTATAAAATACATGATTCAAAAACTAAAATATTTAATAGATGCTGAGATATAGTTATCTTTAAAAACGTATTTCTTAAATAATTGCAGATCCACCTGTCGCCGATAAATATCCAGATAGAAGTGCCGGAAAAGACCTTTACTGTAGGCAATGGGAACCTGGACCCGATGCAGTACGGACGGAAAAGGAGCTGCCGTAAGCAGATTGTACCCGAAACGAGGATTACAGCATTTCAATGTATTATCATTATTGTTATCATTATTATTATTAATGTTATATAAAAAATAAACTGCGATTCAAATCTTTTGAAAATTCATTTTAATTTAGTGACCTGCGAAGCGGGCGTAGCCTGCTAGTTGAAAATAAAGTGGTAATGCCATAGAAAAAAATTAAGTACATTAAATTTTAAAATTAAAAACCTATTTATAACAGTTATGTTTATGTATAATTTTTGTAGTATAACAACTTATTACTTTTCATTTTTTTTAAATTAATTCCTTTAAAAGAAAAATCTTTTTTTTTTTTTTTTTTTTTTTCAATTTATAGTATTTATCGGAAAAACTTGGTAGTATATAGTAGAAAGGATGAAGCTGATTAAAATTTCTTTGTTTTTTATGTGTTTAATTCCTTTTAAAAGAAAATCTACTTTTTATTTTATTTTATTATATTGGTCGGAATAAAATCGTAAATAGCGGGAGCTATAAAATACATGGTTCAAAAACTAAGTTATTTATTAAATGCTGAGATACAGTCATCTTTAAAATCACAGTTTTTAAATAATAGCAGTGCTACCTGTCGTCTATAAATACATGAAGTGCCCAGGAAAGACTTTTCTGCAGGCAGAAGGGAACCTGGACCCGATACAGCGCGGGCGGAAAAAGAGCTGCCGTAAGTACCGGGTACCCGAAGGGAAGTTTGGAGCGATTTCAATGTAATTTTTTAAATTTTTATTTATAATGTGATGTAAAAAATAAATACTAATTCAATTCTTTTAATAATTCATTTAAATATAGTGACTAGCAAAGCAGCCTGTTAGCAGCCTTATATTAAATAATTAATATTTAATAAATAATTTTTTTTATAATAAAATATTTATTTTAACTCCAATTTCATTTGTTGCAATAGTTGAATTGTAATAACAAAATAATTTATGATTTAATTTATAATAATATATTTAATATAATATTTAATTTAAATGTTTTTTTTTTTTTTTTTTTTTTGTCTATATGAATAAAGAGAAGTGTCTGTGTGTATGTGTGTCTCTGTGTCTGCGCTCTGGTGCTCATGCTACTGTTCGCAGTGCTATAAAACTTGTCAGAGAGATACCTGGAACCCTGCAGGTGTGCACCTAATAGAGATTTTTTTAAATTTCGAATTTGAATTTTTTTAATTCTTTTTTTTCCGATTTTAAATATTGGCTTCAATGTTTAGTTTTTTTTTCTTTTTTTTTTTTTTCTTTCTGAAATTTGGGTACCAGAAACGAGGCTCAGAGCGATTTCAATGTATTTTTTTTTAGTTTTTATTTATAATGTGACATAAAAATTAAATAGTGATTCAATTCCTTTGAAAATGCATTTAAATATAGTGAGCAGCGAAGCGGACGTAATCTGCTAGTTTTTAAAATAATTAACAACAACAAAAAAAAACTAGTATGCTGTGGCCACCACAAG
The DNA here is from genome assembly GCA_963930645.1 of Salticus scenicus. Taxonomy (NCBI): domain Eukaryota; kingdom Metazoa; phylum Arthropoda; class Arachnida; order Araneae; family Salticidae; genus Salticus; species Salticus scenicus. The sequence goes on from OZ005649.1 coordinate 290,722,062, forward strand.
ACTTTCTTCTATATTTTCCTATACAAATTCACGCAGTAACAATATTTAAAAAATATATATATATGATTTTTTTCCAAAGTTTTTTTTCGTAAAAAAAAAAAAAAAAATCGATAACTTTATTTTAAATTATCGCATATTTATAGTTCAACCATTCGTTTTAAAGATATTGACGAGACCTTTCGAAAGATACCCATCTTGAAAATTTACCCCCCCCCCACAGGGGGGTACTTTCCCCTGGGGGGGGGAAGCGATGACCGAGATTTTTTTCCTAATTAACTACTACTATTATCAATAATTCATATTAATTTCACAATCACAGGTTAAGAATAACTGCCATTATGTACATTTATACGAAATTTTGTCCTATACTGCCATGTTAAAAATTTAGAAAAAATACGATCACAGCACCACCTGTTGAGTGATTGATCCCCAAATCTAATCAGCCCCAGTTTATGCCAGGGGCCAACTAAATACCAAGTCTGGTTAAATTTCGTTAAAAAAAAAAAAAAAATACGATTTTTTTTCTAAGTTACTTTTTGTTAAAAGTAAAAAAAATCGATAACTTTGTTTTAAATTATCACAGATTTATAGTTCAACCATTCGTTTCAAAAGGTATTGACGAGACCTTTCGAAAGATACCCATCTTGAAAATTTACTCCCCTCGAGGGGGGACTTCCCCTCCAGGGGGGTTCACGAGGCTCCTACGCATACAAAATTTTTTCCCCAGTTGACTACCTCTATCATAAATAATTCTTGTAAATTTCATAATGATTACTAAAAAATAATTCTCTTTATGCACATTTATACAAAATTTTGTCCTATATCACCATGTTAAAAATTTAGAAAAAGCGGGATGGCAACGCAACCTGTAAGACAATTTTTACCAAAAGTTGATAGGCACTAATTTATGTCAAGGTGCAACTACATACTAATTTGTATGAAATTCTGTGCAGTAGTTCCTGAGATACAGTTGCCACAAAATTTTGTCACACACACACACAGACAGACAGACAGACAGACATACATTTTCTAAAAAGGGTCAAATCGTGTTCTACAGCTCTTAAAACGTGTAAATCCATCAAAAACCCGAGGTAGAAAATTTTTACGAATCCAATACTTTCTCTATATTACATATAGAAGAAAGTAAAAAAACCTAACAATAAAGTAATTGACGGAAGGATTTAACCTTGGAGGACCATTTTGAAGGAAAATTCTATGTTAACTCAGCTGTTCTGCTGCTGTTTATATACCTATGAAATTTTATTGTACATAAACAGTGGATAAAAATTCAAAAAACGTTTTTATCGAAATTTACTGACTAGTCAGTCTTAGTCGCATGAATTGTACTACAATACAACACTACAAATTTTGAACTTGAACTCAATTTACCAAGTCTTGCAGTCCTTTGTAACATGAGTTGGATATTAGAAGAATGATAAATCGTAAAATTTAAAATATCACTGCTATTGGCTTGAAAAAGATCACTTTACAAAGCCAAAAGATACACACGCATCTTCATAGACTTCAAATTTAAGGCCTTTTTTTTATTATTTAATTAAAAATTAGCAACTAACCACATCACTGAGAATAGGTACTCTATACATATTGTATTAAAATGTTTGAAACAATAATGATAAATAACGACAAAAATAAATTTTCTAAGAGAAACCATAAAAAACGAACATGCGTCTTAACCATCAAGCAGAAACGGTCGTTTTGCCAAGCCAAACTCAAAAAAAAAACAAAAACAAAAAAAAAAAAACAATCAAACTACTACTAACACAAAGCAGAACTCGCCAATAATAAAATCGCCAGAGAAAACCCGAGACCGTTAGATGTTTCTTATACTGAAATCTACTTCTCCATGTTAAATCGGCAAACTTTTTTTCCGTAAAGTTTTAAATATTGGAAGAACCAAATATCGCAGAAAAATGAAACAAAAAGTAAAATATTCGTATCAACGAGAGCTTTAATTTGAGATCTTTGTAAGTTAATAAGCAAGAAAATGGAAGCATTTTTAATTTAGCGTAATATTAAATGTTTTGACAGCGCTTTGAAAAAAATTTCTTTGTCGAGGAATTTTTTTTAAAAACAAGCTGGAGAGTTCATAAATGTGGAGAATGTTTTAAAAAGTGATTTTTTAGATATATAATATCACTTAATTTAAGAACTTTTATAAAATTTAGCTTTCAAAAATCGAAATTTCGTATCTTAATTGCTGATAAACTGTTAAATATCGCCAAAGAAATATAAATAGCCAAATATGTAATGGACTCTTCCCACCTGACGTCAGAGGTCACATGATAGAGGAAAAACAAATAGCAGGCGAAGTCTTGTTTATCTAGAGCGATTGCTGAAATAACAAATTTTCTATTCTTATTTTTGTTCAATCTATTTAATCTGTGTTATTTTTTATACATCATCATTTTTAATCCATTTTATATCATTATTCATCATCTTTTGTTTGCTGTATACATTTACAATCATCATTTAGTTTATACCAGTTATTGATGTTCATAAAGACATGTTTAAATACTCTAATATTTGGTACTTAAATTAGTGACAGTGCAATATCGTACTACGTAAATCCATTTAGACCAGTAACTAAGTTAATTAACTTGTTGTAACACCTTTACGCAATTAAATTAAATGAAAACATTTTAAAATTTCAATTTATAATCCGTAATCATTCCACAAGAAGCTATTATTTATTGCTAGATCAGTTAATGTTACAGTTACACTACACTAGCAGGCTTTGCCCGCTTCGCTGGCCACTAAATTTAAAGGAAATTCTTTTCTATATAGCTTTATAAAAATAAAATAAAATAAATTACTGAAATTGGTCAAAAGCTCGCTCCAGGTCCCTGCTGCATTCGGCAGCGATTTGGTCATCCACTGCAACTCGGGCGCTTGTCCCTATTACCTGCGACAATAGTTTACCAATGAGCTTCCATTTAGGTGCTTATTATATAACAGTTTCGAAATAGATAGTATCGAAAAAATTGGAGTTTCCCTTTCATATTTGAATCCCAGTTACATGTGAACAACACTATAGGTGTTGTTCACATGTAACTCGGACTGGACTCAAATGTAACTGGGTTTAGACAACATAATATTTGCTTTTACATTATTTCATATGTTTATTTTGTTTGTCCAATCAACCATTAAATGACAGCAATTTCACGCCAAATATTACAATATGCTGTGACCGGCTACGTCTGTCACATGAGACAATTAATTTTTTGTGTTTATATATAATTCATGGGTTGTAAACCTGATAGTACAGCCTTAATATAGTTCTCTTTGGCGGCTTTTGAAATTTTGTCACCATTTTAGACTTAATCCATTGTAACAATAAGACTTAATCCCTTGTAACAATATGCTATGAGCGCTATTTCTTCCGTATTTTAGACAACTAATCTTTTTATGGTTATATATATTTCCCATTAAACATATTTTTATTTATTTATTTAAATATTAATTTGAATTTTTCAAATATTTCTGTTCGACAGTGTGCAAGTTCAGTAACACACAGAGGCTCATTTGTTTGTATGGTAAATTAGCATAGTGATTATTATATAAAAAAAAATAAATAAATAGGTAAACATTATCGTGTTACACAACTTTATTATGTCGCTCCATTGGCGGCTTTTGAATTTTTGTCGCCATATTACCGATGGATTTTTTTTTTTTTTGTATGAAAAGGGGAAGACTATTTTGCCAATAATTTTATCAGACTCTTTTTTGTTTATACATAAGAATCATTTATATTCTGCTTATATTTTTAATGTTTTTTAGGTTTAAAATAGTGCTTGTTGAAATGAATTTCCTATCTTTAAAACTGCATTTGTTCTGTAAATTTTGTGTAAAAATAAATCATTTATGTTTTTATATATTTGATGCGCTACTTAGATTAAAATGGCTGTTGCTATATTAAACTTCTTGTCGAAAAACGTTCGGTGTACTTCAACAGCAAAATTAAAAAAATCGCCCAGCAGGATCTGTTAATGAAACTGATAAAATAAAAATATGGTTCATAGAGTTTAAATAATCTATTTAAAAAAACTTTTAAAACCCAAATTATTAATGTATCGTATCACATACATAGATCTAGTAATAATATATAGATTGATCATTGGGCAGAAAAAAGTGATTCCTTTTCACTCGGGAAAAGACGGCGATTTTACCAAAATATGGCAGTCTTTCCCCGACTGAATACACACGGGAATACACACGAATGTTTTAGCAAATAAAATTCATGAATAATTTATTTACTAAAGGTGAATGAAAAGCTCCAGATATAGTTTCAAATTCATTCTTCTTTTTTTCCTTTAACACCACTTTATGGCTGATTCCAAAGCTTTTTTTTCGGCATCAAAAATCTTTGCACGATAATATGGGGATGATAGATCTATATATATTATTATATCTATGATCACATAAATCTTTTCGAAGATAGAATAAAACTTAATTTGAAAATAATAATAATAATAATAATAATAATAATAACTTTTGTTTATTAACCAAAATAATGGATGAAATTTGAAATGCAAGTTGGTCTTGTGGGGTACAGGCTGTATATTATATTTTTGTGTTCGTGAGAGAAAATTTAAAAGAATTTGAAAACTGCAATTTTTAATCCTACTTAAAAATCGTGTGACTTAATGTGAAGCAGATTTTTCATTTTTTTTTCTCCTGACGGTTTCCATACAATCTTCTGCTGTTGCCACCTAAAATTCATACTTTAGTTAATAAAAAAAAAATCTAATTGTCAGATTGATAAGCTGTTTAATGCATCGGATTTACAAAAATTTTCCCTTTCATTTGCTATCTTATTTGTAACGATGTGACTGATATTTCTAATTTATTTTCTAATCTTTCTGATTTATTTTCCTCATGTTAGATAAATGTACGTGTTTTTTTTTTTTTTTTTTTTTTTTATTATTATTATTATAATTCTGTCGAAAAAAAAATTGGCAACAATTATGGATAAAATTTTAAAATTTAAATGACTTATTTATCAGAAATTAGAATGTTATTATTTTCACATTTTAATTAATTAAGAAAAAACTAATCAAAAATTCGAAAATCTGACTTCGATGTGCACAATGACTCTTCGGGTTGCACCTTTGTGTTAAATCTCGTGACTGTACGAGCTACCGTTTTCGAGAACAGTGAAATATACAAATATTGCTCACTTAATCCGCGATTGTAATGAAATGCTCGCCCTCTGGTGGGCTAAGGTGAAATTATCACACCACTGCATATCATCATATTATGCAATCGGTTTTCCATGATGTAATGGCGGAGAAAGAACAATAATGAACACGTGGAAAGAACACGTGGCTATTATATTTACTAACAACTGCAGTTCAGAGAGCGCCATCTATCGATCATTACAAACGCGGATAGTATAAGAATATACAAAAATCGATTCTTATAGGTAAAAATAAATAAACACATAAAATGTTTTTTAAAAATTATTAAATTTACAAATACAATTATTCTACTGTTTACAAATTCACAATATTACTTTTATTTTATTTTATATTAAATATTAAAATTTTTGTTCTTAAGAACAATATTGAATTGAATTAGATTCTCAGAATTCGATTATTCGTTTTCCTCTATCACGTGATTGAGCAGACGACGGTGGGAAGAGCCCATTGCTTCATCTCAGGTTAACCGAAAAGTATTAATTTCAATTTTAATCGTTTTTTCTTTCTTACAAGCTATTTTTTTTTTTTTTTTTTTTTTAAGCAAAGAACATTTGTTTTTATTATATTGTACAATTTTAAATTTTACATCACTGAAAACAGAAACGAATGCATTTTCAAGTAACATTTGTTTCAAATAGTTGAATAATTGTTGAATAATTTATTTTAGATTTTTCCTTGGAATAAAAAAAATAAAAGCAATAGACGATAAAGTGCAATTTTAATATCTTTCAATGTTCAATCTCGCTGTAATGAATTTATTGATTTTCAAAAACGACGAAGCAAGCAAAAGCAAAGAGGGAAAGAAAATTAAAATCTAAAAATGTGTTTCATCGTTATAATCTATTCACATACGTTTATATATATATACATTAATATACAGAGATTATGCAGGACTAAAAATTTAAACTTCTGGCATGTTTTCAAATATTTTTGACCTGAATTGGAAATATTACAGATAAAAACAGCCATCATGGCCTGATTGAGATCTGACTATTTTTAGAAAATGTCTGTCATCTGCCTTTATTTGTGTGAGACACAACTTTTGTGATTTCTCTAGCTCAAAAACTAATGCGCAGTATTTCATTAAATTTTATGTTTAGTTGAACCTATATTTGGCGTTGATTAGATTTTGGTGTTCACCACTCAACAGATGGTATCCCTATTTTTCTTTTTTGCATAATTTTCGAACTCCAGTTTTCGTCTAATTTACACGTTTTGAGATGACCGGAACGCTATTGGACTCCGTTTAGAAAAGTCTGTCTGTGTGCGTATGTATCACAAATTTTGTAAAAGCTTTATCTCACGAACCCAATGAACGAAATTTAACCAAACTTGTCATTTAGTAGACCTTGACGTAAACTGGTGCTGATTATATCTGTGTTAAATCGCTTCACAGGTTGAGCTGTCATCCCATTTTTTCTGAAATTTTAATGTGGCAGTATAATATAAAATTTCTAATGTGCATAATGAGAGTTATTTTTTATGCATGATTGTAAAATTTATATGAATTTTTGATAATAGTAGTAGTAAACTAGGAAAAAATGTGTGTGCAAGTAGAAGCATCGCTTTCCACTGGGGGCAATACCTCTGGGGGTTGTAAATTTTTGTTATGGATATATTTCGAAAAACCTCGTCAATGCCTTTAAAACGAATAATTGAACTTTGATAATTTAAAACAAAGTTAACTTTTTATTTATTTATTTATTTTTTTTAATGAAAATAAAAATTTAGAAATTCTTTCTGTATTTAGTGTTATATTCTTTCTAATTTAAATAAATAATCGTCTGTATTTATCATGAAAACTAATTATTTTAATAAATAATAATTTAAAAAAAAATTTGTACTGCATAAATTCGCATAAGATTATATAGAAGAACGTCTTATAGGTGACCACAACATACTAGTTTTCTTTCTTTTGCAAAAAATCTAGATTAAAAAATTCATATTTATTTTCAAAAACGAGGAAATAAACAAAAATATAAGGTGAAAACAAACTTAAAATCTAAAAATGTCTTTAATCGGTGTGACCCATCCATAAAAGAGATTATATGCATGAAAGAGATTACCCATGACTGAACTTCTATATTCAATGCAAGAAAGTATTGGATTAGTAAAAATTTTCGACTTTCGGTTTTTAATGGATTTACACGTTATAAGAACTCGAGAAAACAATTCGACTATTTTTTTGAAAATTTCTGTTCATATGTGTGCGTGTGTGTACTATGTGTGTGACAAAAATTTTGTCCCATTTATATCTCAGGAACTACTGCTCAGAATTACATATAAACTTATATGCTATTGCACTTTGATGTATAAGAGTGTTTGTCAACATTTGGTGTCAATACTCAACATGGCACTGCTATACAACGATTCTCGCAATTTCAGAGATGGCTATATCTGAGGAACTAATGTATAGAATTGCATATAAATTTACACATGGAATTACCTTGTTATAAATTAGTGCCCATCAGCTTTTGTACCAATCTCTCAGCAGATGGCGCTGCTATACAATGATTTCCGAAATTTAAGGAAATGTTATACTCAGGGTCTGTTGCATATAATGAAACAAAACTTGATATGAGAAAAGACTATTATGAGAAATTATGCTGATTCAATTTGTATGCCTGTCGGCCAGTAAGTTGTGCTTATATACTACATTTTTTTTTTATAACAGAAAGGATGTCATCTGCATGATAAAAATTTACTTCCGTTGGACATTTTGCGTAACAATACCTTTCTGAGATGATAATAGTCTGTATTCATAATGGAAAAAATAATAACTAACTTTAATAAAAAGTTATCATTTTAATTAATAATATTTTTTTACATGCATGTGCATTGTCTCATTCATCCCCACCTATGGGAATGAGTGAGACAGGACTGAAGTTAACAAAGAAAATAAAACAAAATGGAAAATAAGAAAAATTTTCAAAGTTAAATTGGTTTATGTGATTTTATTACACACTATGAATTTACTGAAATTAACATAAACTGATATATTGACTCAAATTAACATCAAAAGGCAAAAGTCTTTTGATTTGCACAGTTCCTATTGATCTAGGCTTTGGTAATTTAAACTAATAAGATCTAATGTAAAAATAAATAAATAAATAAGACACTAGAAAGATGTAAATCATTATAATAGAGTACAATTTATCCAGATAAATTTTTGCTTCCGACTGATCGGGAAAAATCAGCATTGTATTCTGTATTCCATGAATAATCACCAGGATTTATTTAATTAGCTTGATTGAAATTGTGATTTTAATCAAATTATTATTACTTTTAGTTTATTTTTTTATTTTTTTAATTATTGATATTATTGATTTAAGTCCATGTGTGCATTGAATTAAGTGCATTGAATAGTCTAACTTATAATTTTTTTAATCATAATTATTATAAACAAAAATCAGAACAATTATTTTCAATCTATTTTTCTCTAAATCCATGCTACTTACCATGTTATAACTTCTGAACTACAGATTATAAAAATATTGAAAATCTAATTACGATTTGTTTTAATATAATTCTTGTGTACAATTTTAAGTTAACACATAGTGGGGAAAGTCCGATTCATCCCCATTCAAACTGTCCCAGTCATCCCCACCTCCACATGATCATATAAAACAGGCAATAGGACGATTGTCAATATTCCTCTTGAATATCATAAACACAATAAAAGATTATGCCTTTTCACCATATAAGAGTTATATTAACTTTAAGCAAATAGTTAATTTCTTAACTATTACCTAATTGAGTCAGTAAAAACTTACTTTAGAAGCAGAAAAAGACACTTTAATTTTTTTTCTGCTCTTCCATAGATAGCACAATTCTGAAACTACACTTCATGAATGACCTCAGTATTGCCATGTATAAAAAAAATTGTCATGTTTATGGTGCTTGCAAAACGTACAAAATTTTCTATTGTCCTATTCACCCTGTGTCTTATTCAACCCCCCTCTCCCCTAAATGTGCTTTTCATCAACATCGCACGAAACTCGAATTGAATTCCAGGACATATGATGTTTTACGATATGTTTGTATTTAGAATGTATTATATAATATCTTAAAAGTATCAGGTTAATTCAAGTAAATATGAAGATTGTTTAAAAAAAATAAATGATTTCTAAAAAAAGACATTTAAAAAGAACAAAAAAGCCAAGTTCGAAGAAAGGGAATGGATTAAAGTTGTGTCTAGAAAGGCTGTGATAACGAATTCCCAAGCTTACATTCTAATACTTATTTAATATTCCTTTTTAACTAAATTTTCACATGTAAATCAAGTGCCTTATGATATGTTGATAGAAATACTTCTTTCCTGTGCTAAATGCATCATATATGATAAAATACTTTTGCGAAACACGCTTTAGCGAGTTTCTGAAAATTATTATTATTATTATTATGCATGATGGGCTTGTCGGCCATCTTTCAAAATATGAATAAAAATTCACAAAATTTGAAGGAAGCTTCTTAAAATAAATATCTCGTATAAAATTAATTTGGTTATTCCATTCAACAGAGACTGAAATATTCCGTTAACAAAAATTGCGATTGAAAACATCGTAAAAGTGCCTGGTACACAAGTTCAATCAACTTGATATCTTATAATAAGCATTTTAGTATTAAGTTTGGTGGGGTTCCATCCTATAGATGCCGGAAATAAAAGAATATAAGAATTTAAATTAACGAAATAATCGGGTGTGTCACTCACAATACTTTCTCTTACCCTGAAATGTAATACTATAAATACAGGTTGTAAATTTAGAGGTAACATAACGAATACTGTTATGTAAACCTATGTTAAAACAAATCAAATTAGGCTTCGAAAGAGTTTTATATGATAATTAGTTCTGTGTGAGGGGAACTACCGCCCCTCTCAACCCCTCGTTTCATTACTACACCTACATTTATATAGAACTTAAATCTATTATTAAAATTAAGAGTTCACTTAAAATTAATCAGACGACTTTCACATGCAACATTCCTTGAAACTTATCAATCTTGATCAAACTTTTCCAGCAACAAATTTATATTAATTTGAAAATACGATTTTTGGATCGCCTAAAATTATTCGTTTTTAAGTTACTTTAAGACGCACAGACAATAAAAAACTTTTAAAAACTTGACTTTGTTAATCCGAGAACCTCAAAACGTGTAAATACACAAAAAACAAGCGATGAATGTTTAGGTTAAAAATATACATTATTTATCATATGTCTATGAAGAATTCATTTCCATTCCTGAGCAGCTATCCTAGACATGGTAAAATATTATAGTAAAGCAATTCCACTAACAATAAAAAAGAATGTTACAGCTTAAATATTTACAACCCTGTATATCTTTTGAAGAACATGTACAAACTACATAGTGCACCTAAATACAATCTTATAGTAATAATTTACGGCACAACCTGAAATACACTTCCATCAATTTTCAGCTATTGTCGCACTATAATCTAGTTCTTTTGCGTAGCCCTGTAAATGAATTGTGAATGATTTCTCTGCCATATTTCTACATGAGACATGTTTTTATGCATATAATATATATACTGTTGGCCCGCCGAAGATTGATACCTGGTTGGCAAAGTGCCAGGACGATTCCACTCACGCTCTGGAAGACACAGCAATGAAGAGAGAGGGGAATTTTTTCTATGATTCTTGTTTCCTCTGTTATGTGTAGAATAATTAATACTCCTGCCTAGTTTTCTTTCATTTCTTTCTGTATAACAGTCTGTTTATATTGGAAATGGATCGTACATGTGGTACGAGTTCTCGGATTAAACCTCTTCATAGTGAAACGAAGCGTATTGTACATAATGTCATTAAGTTTTGTGATAAAGAAGCTTAGAAGGAGAAGCCGTTGTTCGACTTTCCCAATCAGTGAAACGTACGAGTGAAATAACTAATATATCAGAAGCCACGATTAAAAGAATACGTAGAGAATCAAAAGGAGAAGACAATCCAATGTTTGTATCACCAAAAAAGCGGCAAAAGAACAGTACCATCGAAAATATTTCTCTGGATAATTTTGATTGCGATGTTATTCGAAGAACAGTACATGAGTTTTACGCAGTAAATAAGATCGTACCTACAATTCCCAAATTAATTCCTGTACTTAAAGAAAAGATAAATTTTAAGTATCAAAGAGAAACTTTGAGAAGAATTCTTCACGAAATAGGATTTAACTTCCCCGTCAGGTACGACTTGCACATTAGTCCCCTTCAAATATAGTGACCAGCGAAGCTGGCAAAGAATTCGTTGATTCACTACCTTAATTGGTTTCACATTTCGTCATTTTTTAAGGGGTTATATACTAGTTTGTAAATAATAATTGACATAATTTTTAAATTAGTGTTACACACTTCAAAGAACAACTTTAATGTATCCCCACAACGACATTTGGCAATTTTTTGTTGGCGATTATGGCTAAATCATAAATCTAAAAATCATAAATGATAAAATCATAATCTAAATCATAAAATCATAAATCCAAAATAAACAACATATAGGCTGCCATATTTTATCGCCAAAGAAAAATCGCCAAATTCAGCTGTGGAGATATACTAAAGTTATACCTTAAAACTATCCCCTTTATAATATTATCAGTTTTTCTTTCTTTTAATTAATCGTAAAATATTTATATAACCAGATATTCAAGAATCAGTTCAAAGAAGGAAAAGAAATGCAATCAGTGAGTTTATAACTTTTTCATACAAATAAACAAACACATCCCTAGGTACTACGGACATTTCTATTTTATAAATGGACTAACCCTTTTCACTCATGCGCAGAAGACGCCAGGGATCATCCTTCTGCGGTTTAACAGTATATATATATATATTCATTTTATTTTAGTGCTGTCTATAACTGTTAAGCTCTACATACCTGCAATATCCCCTCATAGACGTAATGTATTTGAACTCTCTTGGATTTCCCTGTACACGAACTATTTGCTTCATCTCAACAAAAAGCTTAGAGTAGCATCCCTATATCATACACATTTAGAATAACAAGTTTTGACTTTCTACTATATTGTTTTTGAGATATGCAGATAACAGACAGACCAAGCGTTAAAAACATTATTTTCGGATTAAGGGACCTCAAATCTGGTAAATATAACAAAAACTCGCTTTCGAAAGTTTGATTCAAAAACAATACTTTCTCTACCTTATGGGTAAGAGATGGTATTCAAAGCGCTTACAATATTGTCCGTGCTTTGGGTAAGAGAAAGTAAAAATATGAAGGAAAAAAAAAGCATAGGAAACCTTCTCCCCCCCCCTCCCCTCTGTTATATTTATCCGATTTGAATGTAGCTTTTTATAAATATCTCGTAAAAATAAGAAAGAAAAATCATGCAGTACGCATTGATTAGTAACACTTTCCAAATGTACGTAATTGTTGTATCGAATAATTTTTAATATTCTTTTCCTACTTTATCACACAACAGACAGAAGGACTGAGAGAAATACAGATAGACTAATTCATTTTAAAATTACTCTTAGGCATTTAAAGAAAGTGTTAAAAAATCTTAACGCAAAAGAAAATGCTGTCATTAGATTATAATTACAGCTTTTGATCTCTCTGAATATTTTAGTGTAGCCCTGTAAAACAGAAAGTTAACCATATCATATTCTATACAAAACATTATTTTAGAATATTATCAATACATTTCAAAAATTTTTATAATTTTTACATTAGAAGGATTTTTAAATATAACCTTCAAAAAATTCTGTCCTCAAACGTAACACACTGGCTTTTTTTTTTTTTTTTTTTTTTTTTATGTTGTCCCTGTAAACAAACTAGTTGTGCAGGACCTATTAATGTCATTTCAAATGGAGAACATTCTATAGGGAAAATCGTTATAAAAATAACACTCATAGAACACAATGCTTTCGAATGCTTTTGGGAGTCCCTGTACACAAACCAGAAGAGATATTCACTCCATTTTCAATATGAAACATCCGATAGTGAACTTCAATAAAATATATCAGTTTCGAGAAATTCCTTTTATATTTACAGGAGTTAGAGCGCGGGCAGACAGACAGACAGACAGATGGACAGACACACAAACTGAACTTATATTCACACTTAAAAATGTTAGAAAGTGTTATAAACGATTAATGGAAATTAAGTACAATTCTAGCAATTTTTTATTAATACCTCTTAATATAAATGGATATTTTTGTGTCACCCTGTAAATCTAATGCTAATCATGCTCTATTCTATGTAAAGCATTTTTTTTTTTTTTTTTTTTTTGTGCATATAAATAACATTATTTCAATTTCCTAAAACTTCGTGGAAATTATTTTTTTGATTTATAGAATTTTTATAAATCAAAGTAATTTTATGATTTATAGAAATATCTCTCATAGAATGCGATGCTTTGGAATACTTTTGAGTGTCCCTGTACATAAATCGGTGGTGGTATTTCCATTTATATAGGAAACATCAAATAGGGAATTTGAATAACATATTTCAATTTAATTAAGATATGTCTACAGTAAAGGTATGAAAATATCGTTTATAGAAATACCTCTCATAGACACAATGCTTTGAAATATTTTCGGGTGTCCCTGTACACAAACCAGTAGAGGTATAAACTCCATTTTCAATAGGGAACATCCGATTGTGAACTTGAATAACATATATCAGTTTCAAGAAATTCCATAAATATTTACGGGAGTTAGAGCGCGGACAGACAGACAGATGGACGGACAGAACGATACACAAAACTGAAATCACATTCACACTTAAACAAGAAACAAAAATCGTGCAGTGCGCATTGATTATTAACACTTTCCAACTGTACGCAATTGTTGTATCGAATAACTTTTGATATTATTTGCCTACGTTATCACACAACAGACAGAAGGACTGAGAGACATACAGATAGACTAATTCATTTTTAAATTACCATTATGCATTTCGGAAAATGTTAAAAAGGCTTAACGCAAAAGAAAGTGCAGCCGTTAGATTATAATTACAGCTTTTATTCTCTCTGAATATTTTATTATAGCCCTGTAAATCTGAAAGTTAATAGAATCACATTCTATACAAAACAATATTTTAGAATATTAATAAACAAGTGTTTTTATGATTTATATAGTAGAAAGTTTTTTAAATATAACTTTTAAAAAATTCTGTCCTAAAGCGTAATACATTGGCTTTTAGGTTGATTTCTTTAGAAATCGACCTATTGCAATCACTTCGTTTATCTATCTATCTATCTATCTATATTTACATATATATATATATATATATATCAATAATGAAAATTTTGTCATCACGATAACTCCCGAAATAATACTCGAAATCAAACCAAATTTGGACAGTGAACTGATCTTATAAATATTTTAAATGAGTTTGTTAACCAAGTTGCTTCGACGTTTTGTTTTCAAGTGGTAGCCACTTGAAAATTTCAAACCCACAATGTAAAAAGCAGATTTAAAGCAAGGTTTGCTTGCATTTTGATGTAAATACAGGCCACATAAAGGTCTCAATGAAGTTTATTGATGAAGTTTATACGCCATTTTTAAAAAAGTGGCAGATATTTTAAGTACAGTGGGGCCACTTGAAATCAGTCTACCACTTGAAAATTTAAAATCAATATAACTTTTGAAATAATACTCCAAATCGAACCAAATTTGGACAGTGTCTTAACTTATTTTATAAATATCTTAGATGAGATTGTTAACCAAGTTGCTCCGCCATTTTGTTTTCAAAGTTGTTTGGAGACCACTTGAAAATTTCAAATACGAATTGTAAAAAGCGTATTCCGAATATTTTTTTAATTTTGATATATATACATAGTTTATACAAGTGTCTCAAAGTACTTTATTAATGAACTTTATCCACTTTTTTTAATAAAGTAGCGGATATCTTAAGTTAAGCGGGGTCACTTGAAATCAGGCTACCACTTGAAAATTTAAAACCACGATAACTTCTGAAATAATACTCCAAATCAAACCAAATTTGGACAGTGAGTTAACTTATCTTAAAAATATCTTGGATGAGTTTCTTAACCAAGTTTCTTCAACATTTTATTTTGAAGTGGATACCACTTGAAAATTTCAAATTCAATTTGTAAAAAGCACATTCCGAATTTATTTGAATTTTTATGTACACGTAGACCATATAAGTGTCTCAATCTACTTTATTAATAAACTTTATCTGTCATTTTTACAAAGTGCGGATGTTATAAACTTAGCGAGACAACTTGAAATCAGGCTACCACTTGAAAATTTATAAACATGAGAACTTTTTAAATTCTAATTCCATTCGAACCAAAGATGAATAGTGATCTTATCATATCTATATATTTAATAAGTTCACTTGACAATTTGTTCCAACATCTTGTTTCCAAGTTGCAGCTACTTGAAATCACACTGCCACTTGAAAATGTGCCATCACGATAACTTTTAAAGTACTAAACTGATTCAAATAAAAGTTGGATAGTGAACTTATGGTACAAATATCTTGGATAAGTTCACTTGATAACTTAATACGCAATTTTATTTCCAAGTGGCGGCCACTTGAAAATTTGTCAATTTGGTAACCTTAGTAATACTGAATGAATTCGCATCAAATTCGGATAATTGATTTATCATTCAAATATCTCAGGTAAGTTCGCTGGGCATCTCACTTCGCTTTTTTTTCCAAGTGGTGCCATCTGAAAATTTCTTAAGACGATAACTTTTGAAATACTGATTTAATTTAAAGTAGAACTGGACAATGAACTTATACAAATATATTGGATGATTTCGCTGAGCAAGTTGCTTCGCCATTCTGTTTCCAAGTCGCAGTCACTTAGACTGCCACTTGAAAAATTTTCATAATAATAACTCTTGAAACACGGCACTGATTTGAACCACAGTTGGACAGTGAACCTATGCTTCACATATCTTGGACGTGTTTGCTGGGCAACTTGTTTCACTGTATTGTTTCCAAGTGGCGGCTACTGGAAAATGTGTTATCACGGTAACTTTTGAAATGCTTAATCAATTCAAACCAAAGTTGAGAAACGGATTTATCATTCAAACAACAAAAATCTAGAAATTTCACGTAACTCGTGAACCAATCACGTTATTGCGTCTGTCTTTGGTATATCGATAATCGTTCAAGTGCCCCTGTACACAAACCAGTTAGAAATGTTCTCTATTTTGCATAGGAAACATCTGATAGGGAATTGAATAACATATTAAAATTTCATTAAAGTTTCTATACAATAAAGGTATTAAAATATGGTTTATAGAAACTCCACTCATAGAACACAATGCTTTCGAATACTTTTGGGTGTCCCTGTACACAAACCAAAAGAGGCATTCACTCCATTTTCAATAGGAAACATCCGACAGTAAACTTGAATAAAGTATATCGGTTTAAAGAAATTCCATAAATATTTACGGGAATTATATCTCAGAAAATCAGGCAGAGAGACAGACAGACAGACAGACGGACAGAAAAACAGTCAGACAGATACACAAATTAAAACTATATTCACACTAAAAAAATGATAGAAAGTGTCGAAAACGCTTCATGTAAACAAAAGTATATTTCTAGCAATTTTTTATTAATAGCTCTTAATATAAATGAATATTTTTGTGTCACTCTGTAAATCTAATGATAACCATGCTATATTTTACGCAAAGCATTTTCTATGCATGTAAATAACATATTTCAATTTCCTAAAACTTCGTGGAAAGTAAAGTTATTAAAATTTTTTTTATAGAAATATCTCAAAAAGAACGCAATGCTTTGGAATACTTTTGAGTGTCCCTGTACATAAACTAGGGGTGGTATATAATATATTTTATATAGAAAATATCCAATAGTGAACTTGAATAACATATTTCAATTTCATGAAGATATTGCACAGTAAAGGTATCAAAATATGGTTTACAGAAATACCTCTCATATAACACA
Organism: Salticus scenicus; assembly: GCA_963930645.1. Lineage (NCBI taxonomy): Eukaryota > Metazoa > Arthropoda > Arachnida > Araneae > Salticidae > Salticus > Salticus scenicus. The sequence goes on from OZ005649.1 coordinate 290,739,202, forward strand.
ATTCCTTGAAATACTTTCGGGTGTCCCTGTACACAAACCAGTAGAGGTATAAACTCCATTTTCAATAGGGAACATCCGATAGTGACCTTGAATAACATATATCAGTTTCAAAAAAATTCCATAAATATTTACGAGAGTTAGAGCGCAGGCAGACAGACAGACGGACAGATACACAAATTGATATCATATTCACGCTTAAAAAAATGTTAGAAAATGTTAAAAACATTTAATGTAAACGAAAGTAGAATTCTGGTAAATTTTTATTAATAGCTCTTAATGTAACAAAATATTTTGGTGTCAACCTGTAAATCTAATGCTAATCATGCTATATTCTATGCAAAGCATTCTTTTATGCATATAAATAACATATTTCAATTTCCTAAAACTTCGTGGAAAGTAATATTATTAAAATTTGATTTACAGACATAACTCTCATAGAACGCAACGCTTTGGAATACTTTTGAGCGTCCCTGTACATAAACCAGTCGGGATATTTACTCTATTTTCTACAGGAAACATCCAGTAATGAACTTGAATGACGTATTTCAATTTCATTAAGATATGTCTATATTAAAGGTGTGAAAATATTATTTTTAGAATTACCTCTCATAGAACACAATGCTTTGAAATACTTTCGGGTGTCCCTGTACACAAACCAGTAGAGGTATAAATTCCATTTTCAATAGGGAACATCCGATAGTGAACTTGAATAAAACATATCAGTTTCAAGAAATTTCATAATTATTTACGGGAGTTAGAGCGCGGACAGACAGACAGACAGACAAACCAAAGCGCTTAAAACTTTTCGACCTTGTTGGAAAGTCTTAATTAAGAAAAAGTTTAATGGAATAAAAAGAAAGCAGTAAAGTATATGAGTACATGTACTATCTCAATAAAATATTAATTATTACAACTTGAAGACAAGAAATTCCACAAATATTTACGGGAATTAGAGCGCAGAGAGCCAGACAGACAAACCGAAGTCATTAACACATTTCAACCTTGTTGGGAGGTGTTAAAAATGTTAGAAAGTGTTAAAAACGCTTAATGTAAACGAAAGTACACTTTTAGCAAATATTTATTGATAGCTCTTTATACAACTAAATATTTTTGTGTCACTGTAAATCTAATGCTAATCATGCTATATTCTATGCAAAGCATTTTCTTTTGTGCTTATAAATAACACATTTCAATGCTCACAACTTTCACTAGGAAAACACGCTTTTAAAATTCTAATAAAATTTCATTATATTTGATGGTTATGTAACCAAGTTAAAATACACTTTTAAGAAATACCGACTATAGACCGTAATAGTACGCAATTATTTTATGTATCCCGGAAAAGTAGCCGCAGTAATTAAAAACGCCAATAATAAGAATAAATCCAATTAATTATAACTCATTAATTTTTCAAACTAGTTTGACATTACAGTACATACTCGGAATTATTTTGTGTGGTTCCATAAATTATATAGTCTATACATAACCTTTTTATAAGAGTAAACATGATTTTAAGCATCTTTATAATGTATGTTAATTTTAATAAATTCAATTCAGCATAAACGCATTAATGTGCGCGCTTAAATAAAAAGTTGTCCATAGGCTCTAATGTTACGAAATTCTTTCGTGTGTCTCTGTAAACAAACCATAAACATTGTATACACCAGTTAAAACTATTCATCTTATTTTGCTTTTAAAATTAATAATTGTTTCAAATTTAGTATCGTTTGGATGACTACGTGACATTTTAAGAACACATTTGTATGGTCCTGTACATTAATTAGAAAGCTTAAGAGCACATAGTTTCTTCAAACAACATAAGTTGAAGCATCTTACTCATGTACGCTAGTCTCATTTCCTTCATCGCAAAGTAATGATATCAAAATGCGTTTAAACGAAATTCACCCCATACGCCGTAATGTTAAGAATTTTGGCGTGTCCCTATACACAGTTTATAAACAATATACCAATAAAAATTATACAGCTACTTATATGCAAAGCTGGAACGTGTACGCGAATTTGCAAGTCAATCGAAGGATTTTTGCGGCCGCTATTGCAGTACATACAAATTCTTCCCATAGGCCGTAAAGGTAAGACACACTTTGGCGTGTCCCTGTACACGAACGACAAATGGAATATGACACCTAACACTAGAATGGACACCTAAGACTATACAACTAATTCCTTTGGGCTCATGAGTATGTGTACCAAATTGCAAGTCAATAGCGTGATTTGTGGGGCCGCTATGCGGTGCATACAAATTCTTCCCATAGGCCGTAATGATAAAAAAATTTGGTAAAACGCAATGCTTTTAAATACTTTTGAATGCTCCTGTACATAAACCGATGGTGGTATTTCCTCCATTTTATACAGGAAACATCCAATAGTGAACTTGAATAACATATTTCACTTTCATTAAGATATGTCTATAGTAAAGGTATGAAAATATGGATTATAGAAATACCTCTCATAGAACACAATGCTTTGAAACACTTTCGATTGTCCCTGTACACAAACCAGTAGAGGTATAAACTCCATTTTCAATAGGGAACGTCCAATAGTGAACATGAATAACATATATCAGTTTCAATAAATTCCATATATATTTACGGGAGTTAGAGCGCGGACAGACAGACAGACAGACTGACAAACAGAAGTCATTCTTCAAAGTCATTCAACCTTGTTGAAAAGTGTTAAAAAAAAAAAAAAAAAAAAAAAAAACAAGAAAGAAAAATTATGCAGTACGCATTGTTTAGTAACACTTTCCAATTGTACGCAATTGTTGTATCGAATAACTATTAATATTCTTTGCCTACGTTATCACACAACAGACAGAAGGACTGAAAAACATAGAGATAGACTAATTGATTTAAAATTACTCTTAGGCATTTTGGAAAGTGTTAAAAAGGCTTAACGCAAAAGAAAATGCAGCCGTTAGATTATAATTACAGCTTTTAAACTCTCTGAGTATTTTACTGTAGCCCTGTAAATCTGAAAGTTAATCATATCATATACTATACAAAACAATATTTTAGAATATTAATAATACATGTCAATGTTTTTATGATTTTTGTAGTAGAAAGATTTTAAATATAACTTTTAAAAAATTCCGTCCTAAAACGTAATACATTGGCTTTTTTTTTATTGTTGTTGTTGTTGTCCATGTAAAGAAACTAGTTGTACAGGACCTATTAATGAAATTTTTAATAGGGAATATTCCATAGGGAACATGAGTGTATCATTTAAAAAAATTTTTCAAAATATTTACGGATGTAAGAAGCCGGAGACAAACAGATAGAAAGTTACACAATCGGACAGACAGATGCACAAATTGAAATCATAATCCCACTAGAATTAAAAGAAAGTGCTAAAACGCTCATGTAAACAAAAGTGCAATTTCAGCAAAGTTTTATTAATACCTCTTAATGTAACTGATTATTTTTGTGTGACCCTGTAAATATAATGCTAACCATACTATATTACATAGAAGGCACATTCTTTTGTGCACAAGAATAATATATTTCAATTGCATTAAGCTTTGTGGAAGATAAAATTATTAAAATTTGGTTTATAAAAATAACTCTCATACAACACAATGCCTTGGAGTACTTTCAAGTGCCACTGTACACAAACCAGTTAGAAATGTACTCTAATTTACATAGGAAACACCCGATAGAGAATTGAATAACATGTTAAAATTTCATAAAAGTTTCTATACATTAAAGGTATTAAAATATGATTTATAGAAACTCCTCTCATAGAACACAATGCTTTCGAATACATTTTGGTGTCTCTGTACACAAACCAGAAGTGCTATCCATTCCATTTTCAATAGGAAATATCCGATAGTAAACTTGAATAACATATATCAGTTTCAAAAAATTCTATAAATATTTACGGGAGTTAGAGCGCGGGCACACAGACAGACGGACAGACGCACCGGTACACAAATTTATATCATATTCACACTTAAAAAAATGTTATGAAGTTTTAAAAACGCTTAATGTAAACGAAAGAAGAATTCTAGCGAATTCTTAACAATAGCTCTTAATATAACAGAATATTTCTTAGTCACCCTGTAAATCAAAGGCTAATCATGCTATATTCTATGTAAATCATTCTTTTGTGCATATAAATAACATATTTCAATTTCCTAAACTTCGTGGAAAGTAAAGTTATTAAAATTTCATTTATAGAAATATCTCTCATAGAACGCAATGCTTTACAATAATTTTGAGTGTCCTTGTATATAAAACAGAGTTGGTATTTAATCCATTTTATACAGGAGAAATCCAATAGTGAACTTGAATAACATATTTCGATTTCATTAAGGTATGTGTACATTAAAGGTATGAAAATATGATTTATAGAAATACCTCTGATAGAACACAATGCTTCGAAATAATTTCGGGTGCCCATGTACACAAACCAGTAGAGGTATAAACTCCATTTTCAACAGAAAACATTCGATAGTGAACTGGAATAAGATATTTTAATTTCATTAAGATATGTGTACAGTAAAGGTATGAAAATACGATTTATAGAAATACCTCTCATAGAACACAATGCTTTGAACTACTTTCGAATGTCCCTGTATACAAACCAGTAAAGGTATAAGCTCCATTTTCAAAAGGGAACATCGGATAGTAAACTTGAATAACATGTATCAGTTTCAAGAAATTCCAGAAATATTTACGGGAATTGGAGCGCAGAGAGCCAGACAGACAAACCGAAGTCGTTAACACATTTCAACCTTGTAGGGAAGTGTTAAAAATGTTAGAAAGTGTTAAAAACGCTTAATGTAAAGGAAAGTACACTTTTAGCAAATATTTATTAATAGCTCTTTATACAACTAAATATTTTTGTGTCACCCTGTAAATCTAATGCTAATCATGCTATATTCTATGCAAAGAATTTTCTTTTGTGCTTATAAATAACACATTTCAATTTCAAAAATCTTCGTGCAAAGTACAGTCGTTAACAAAAGTCTCCGAACACTAGCAAAAATTCTTATATAAAAAAAGTACACTTAATACAGTTTTATTAAAATCCTGTTTTTAGACTGACTAAGAACAGGATTCGACAAGGATTTATTTAACAAAACTGTATTAAGTGTACTTTTTTACATAGGAATTTTTGCTAGTGTTCGGAGACTTTTGTTACAGACTGTAAAGTTATTAAAATTTAGTTTATAGAAATATCTCTCATAAAATGCAATGCTTTGGAATGCTTTTGTGTGTCCCTGTACACAAATCAGTGGTGGTATTTACTCCATTTTATACAGGAAACATCCGATAGTGAACTTGAATAACATATTTCAGTTTCATTAATATTTGTGTACAGTAAGGGTACGGAAATATGGTTTATAGAAATGCATCTCATAGAACACAATGCTTTGAAATATTTTAGGGGGTCCCTGTACACAAACTAACAGGTATAAACTCCATTTTCAACAGGGAACATCCGATAGCGAATTTGTATATCATATTTCAATTTCGTTAAGATTTTTCTACAGTAAGGGTATCAAAATATGGTTTACAGAAATGCCTCTCATGGAACACAATACTTTGAAATACTTTTATGTGTCCCAGTACACAAATCAGTGGTGGTATTTACCCCATTTTATACAGGAAACATCCGATAGTGAACTAGAATAACATATATCAGTTTCAAGAAATTCCATAAACATTTACTGGACTTAGAGCTCGGACGGACAGACAGACAGACAGACAGACAAACCCATGCCATAAACATTTTTCAACCTTGAGGGAAAGTGTTAAAAACAAAAGAAAACTTCCGTTATGCACACAAGTTGAATGAATTTAGGTTTTAATAGTGTTTAGTTTGGTGCATTTTCAACCTTTAATTGGTGAGATTCATAAAAGAATTCAAATTAACGTAAAAATTTTTAAAGATGGCCACCAAGCCCATCATGCATAAATTAAAACAAGAAAGAAAAATCATGCAGTACGCATTGATTAGTTACATTTTCCAAATGTACGTAATAGTTGTATTGAATAATTTTTAATATTCTTTTCCTACGTAATCACACAACAGACAGAAGGACTGAAAAATGTACAGATAGACTAATTGATTTTAAAATTACTCTTAGGAATTTTGGAAAGTGTTAAAAAGGCTCAACGCAAAAGAAAATGCAGCCATTAGACTATAATTACAGATTTTCATCGCTCTGAATATTTTAGTGTAGCCCTGCAAATCAAAAAGTTAATCATATCATATTCTATACAAAACATTTTTTTAAATATTAACAGAACATTTCAATATTTTTATGATTTTTACAGTAGAAAGATTTCTAAATATAACTTTTAAAAAATTCTGTCCTAAAACGTAATGCAATGGCATTTTGTTTTTCTTTTTGTTGTTGTCCCTGTAAACAAACTAGTTGTGCAGGACCTATTAATGTCATTTCAAATGGAGAACATTCTATAGGGAAAATATTTATAAAAAATACACTCATAGAACACAATGCTTTCGAATGCTTTTGGGTGTCCCTGTACACAAACCAGAAGAGATATTCACTACATTTTCAACATGGAACATCCGATAGTGAAATTTAATAAAATATATCAGTTTCGAAAAATTTCATAAATATTTACAAGAGTTAGAGCGCGGGCAGACAGACAGACAGACAGATGGACAGATGCACAAACTGAAATCATATTTCACACTTAAAAATGTTAGAAAGTATTAAAAACGCTTAACGTAAATGAAAGTACAATTCTAAAAGTTTTTTATTAATACCTCTTAATATAACTGGATATTTTTGTGCCACCCTGTAAATTTAATGCTAATCTCGCTATACTCTATGAAAAGCATTCTTTTGTGCATATAAATAACGTGTTCAATATCCTAAAACTTCGTGGAAAGTAAAGTTATTAAAATTCGATTTATAGAATTATCTCTCATAGAATGCAGTGCTTTAGAATACTTTTAAGTGTCCCTGTACATAAATCGGTGGTGGTATTTTCTCCATTTTATACAGGAAACATCCAATAGGGAATTTGAATAACATATTTCAATTTAATTATGATATGTCTACAGTAAAGTTAAGAAAATATTTTTTATAGAAATACCTCTCATAGAACACAATGCTTTGAAATACTTTCCGGTGTCCCTATACACAAACCAGAAGAGGTATAAACTCCATTTTCAATAGGGAACATCCGATAGTGAACTTGAATAACATATATCAGTTTCAAGAAATTCAATAAATATTTACGGGAGTTAGAGCTTGGACAGACAGACAAGCGGACGGTCAGGCAGATACAAAAAACTGAAATCATATTCACACTTAAAAAATGCTAGAAAGTGTTAAAAACGCTTAACGTAAACGAAAGTACAATTCTAGCAATTTTTTATTATTACTTCCTAATATAACTAGATATTTTTGAGCCACCCTGCAAATCTAATGCTAATCTTGCTATATTTTATGAAAAGCATTCTTTTCTGCATATAAATAACCTGTTTCAATTTCTTAAAACATCGTGGAATGTAAAGTTAATAAAATTTTATTTATAGAAATATCTCTCATAGAACGCAATGCTTTGAAATACTTTTGAGTGTCCCTGTATATAAACCGATGGTGGTATTTCCTCCATTTTAAATAGTGAACGTCCAATAGTGAACTTGAATAACATATTTCAATTTCATTAATAAATGTCTACAGTAAAGGTATGAAAATATGGTTTATAGAAATACCTCTGATAGAACACAATAATTTGAAATACTTTCGGGTGTCCCTGTACACAAACCAGTAGAGGTATAAACTCTATTTTATATAGGGAACGTCCGATAGTGAACTTGAATAACATATTTCAATTTCATTAAGATACACTAAGCGACAAAAAAAAAAAAAAAAAAAAAAAGCCGCACTGCAGAAAAAATGACTTATACCTTTTTTATTTGTAATAGCTTTAAAATTAATTCTTGAAACACATAAATCTGTCTTCTTTGCATAATACCAAAGGTATGAAATGATACCTATGTGTATTTTCGATTTAATAATTCGCTTTATTGCACTTTACGAAGTACTTTTTAAAAATCTGCATAAAACTCAATATATGAAATAAAACTATTTATTTGTTAGATCTAAGCAATTTTTTGTTAAAAATATGTATTCTGCATTGGGTTAATTCCACTTTTATATGGAATTACTGCATTAATGCGCAATGGTATAGTTTTATACAGTGTTTTAATATAAATCTCAGAAATTTCCATGTGCCAAATATCACAAATAATTTTTTTCTAGTTCTGGCAGAGTTATAGCTGCAAATTTCGAATCCTCGAAACAGTATGATTTCGAAACAGTGAGCTTGTTTGATGTTTTTCGACGAGTCCAGGTTTAGCTGGCAGTGTATTTCATGCCAGACTTTCATATGTAGAACGTCAGGAACCCGTTACCACCAAAACAACATCATTGAACGACACCGTTACTGTGGGGCAGGAGTGCTGATTTGTTTGGGGAGGGGATCATATTGGGCAACAGAACAGATCTGCATGTTCAAATCGGAAGAATGATAGGATACATTTATCGGGATATCTTTCGGAAACAACATGTACATTTAGTTAGGGGTGCCATGAGCTCAGAATTTGTGTTTATGGATGACAATGCGCGTCCTCACCGTGCAAGCGTTATACACGGATGCCTACAATCTGAAGCTATCACCCGCATGGAATGACCAGCATTCTCACCTGACTAGAATCCGATAGAGCATGTGTAGGACATGCTTTTCCAACGAGTTGTAGTCCGTCAACCACCTCCTACATGCGTACCGGAACTTCGGAAAGCATTGCTTACTGAGTAGAGTAATCTTCCCGAAGATCAGATCAATATTTTAATACTCAGCATTCCTAGGCGTTGTAAGGACTGTATCTCATCATCTGAGAGACATACAATGTATTAACCATTATACCAACCATGTAATATTAAGATTTTGTAAGGGAGATATTTTTTGTAGTTGCTTCAGGGAGCAAAAACCGTAGTTTTTATAAATGGTATCCTACATAAACCGCCTATTTTCTTCTTGATCTTTTGTTTAATAAAAGGACTTTATGAATAAGTCATGTTTGTTTTGCTTCGGAACCTTTATTTGCCTCAGCTAGCATTATCCTTAATTTATGGACATGAGTGTATAAATACAGGTAAAATTATAACACACTAGCTGTTACCCGCGACTTCGTTCACGTAGAAATTTTGATGTGTATGTGTGGGAACTGACGGTTTGATCATAATATGTAATGAAATGAAACCTTATCATTGTGGTGCTGTGCAAAACAGAGTCTGATAAAGTACACTCAAAAAAATTTGTAACTCATTGAAAGCCAAAATAAAATGCCTAAATAAATAAATAAAAAGTTATCGCCAACATGGCGATAAAAATTTAAAATTCGTCCACAGGGATTCTGTACTAAAACAGTACTGCGTTGTGGAAGTATAAAAACTGGGTCGTCAATTATGAATTTTATTTCGAAACCTTTCTTTGTATGATTTTAGTTCACTATTGCACAATATTAATCTGGTTCTAATAATAATTTGGTGACTGGTTAGTTAAAATTTTAACTATGTGGTGAAATTCATATAATACTAGCAGACCCGGCCACGCGTTGCTGTGACTAAGTTATACGTTGAATTATACGGCTGTAAACTATTTAGTACAGTCAAATTATTATTTACGAACAAAGACGAAAACGTTGTAGCCGATGTAAAAACCCACAGGGTTGAGATTTGAAACTTAGGTCAAAATTTGGAAGCGATTGATAAAAATTTTCGTAGTGTTGATATTAAGCACAAATTAATTTTATTGTAGGGTCCTATAAATTTTAATGGAGAAGTGATATATATTATTTCTAATGCTACTTTGGATAAAATTGCTAAAATGACTAATATATAAATTAAATTCTATTAAAATTCTATTAAAATAAAAGTATAAAAGAAACAGACGATTTTAAAATCAATTTTTATGGAGGAGTGAAATATAATATATGCTATAATGGATAATTTTACTATAAAATGACCTCATCATTTTAAATATTTTAAAGAGGGCAACAGCTGTAGTTATAAAAAGGAAAACAATAAGGCTAAACCAGAAAAATAAGTAAATTTGATAAATATTTTAAAACTTTAAAATTGGAAATCTTATGAAATATTGGACATTTAAAGTAAATACATGTATCATTTTAAATAGAAAAAGATTTTGGAAAAGTTTAGTGTATTTTAACGAAGTGATGAGAAGTTTTTGAGTATGTTAAAATTTTAATAGTAAATTCAAGTTAATAAAGATGGGAAACATTGAGGATTAAGATAAGAATAATTATAAAAAAAAAAAAAAAAAAAAAAAAAACTTTTTATATACCATGCTTTTAAATTTTAATATACTAATAATATACTAATTAAAAGGAAAATGATAAATATTCTATCTTAGTTTGATGTCAAATTTGTTTTCAAATGTCTAAATAAAATATCTGATGTAAGATACTAATATTTTGCAGCGGAATTGATTTCATTTCTGTCATCCTTGGCGGAGAAAAAAGAATATCGCCAAATTATCTGGCGAAAATATTTAATTCCTTTCAAAAATCATGGTTATTTTAACATCTTATATTAAAAGAGTAATGAATAATATGAAACAATATTTCGTACAATACATATTACATGTCATACATACGTACAATGAATAATACATATTACATTTCGTACAATGCATACATCTGGCATGTATATTGTATATTTTCGTGTTACGATTTTGATCGCCAAATAATAATAATAATAATAAAACAGAGTTTTGAAATTTAAAATTAAAATTTTGTCAATTTGACAGCAAAATAATTCAATCTAACACCCGCGATAACTAATACATATCTATACCCAAATATAAGGATTAAAATCGGGAAATAAATTTCCTCGATTTTTAATAATTTCTTACAAAAAATCCAGTGGGCAATTAACATAGGAAATCTTTTTCTTGGCTGCACAGACGGTCAGTGAGTCACACTTCGCTTGCGTATAGAACTCATAGATATAGCATAGCATATATAGAATCGAGAGATCATTGGGGAGAAAAAAGTTATTCCTTTTCATTTGGGAAAAGACGACGTTTTTACCAAAATATGGCCGTCTTTCCCTGAGTGAATACACACGGGAATACATACTAATATTTTAGCAAATAAAATTTATGAATAATTTATTTGCTAAAGGGGAATGGAAGACTCCAGATACAGTTTCAAATTCATATTTCTTTCTTTCTTTTCTTTTCTTTTTTTTTTTTTTCAATACCACTTAATGGCTGTTTCCAAAGCTTTTATTATTTTTTTTTTTTCGGCATCAAAAATCTTTGTACGATAACATGGGGATGAGAGATCTATATATATTACTATATCTATAATAGAACTACATTAGCACTTTATAAATGTGTATAAAATCTTTAAATTGATTATGACGTCAATTTTCGTGAGATGCATAATTTAACTTTTTATAATTTTTTAACGTTCAAGTTTGATTAAATGTATTTATTTTTATGTCGAAAGAAAATGAACTCGTTTTTTTTTTTATTTATTATTATTTTTTTTTTTTTGGCAACAATTAAAATAATGGAACTCACAGATATTTTGGAGCAACTTTAATAAAGGTCTATAATTAACAAATAATTGCAATAAAACAATATTGTGACAATAAACTGAGATAAAAACTATCCTATCTCTCAAGTTGGACCAAACTGCACACAGTGTGCAAAATTTCATTAAAATCGGTTCCTTAATTTAGGAGTTTACCCCGGACAAACATCGTGACACGTAATTTATATATATATACAGATTTATGAGTTTCAAATTTTTATTTTTATTTTTTTTTTTTTTACAAATAAATGATTTTTTTTTTTCATTTCCCGGCGAATTGTTGAATAATATTTTAGTTCTTAAACAATTTTGGACGGCTTTGCCCGCTTCGCAGGCAAACTCTATATGCTTTATGAAAAAAAAAAAAAAAAAAAAAAAAAAAACTGAAATTGGTCAAAAGCTTGCTTTGGGTTCCCGCTGCCTTAGGCAGCGCCTTGTTCGTCCTTGCCCCTGTGGCAGAAATTTATTATACTTTCTGCGACAAGCTTTATCAACACCAAAATCTTTCTGCAGGAATAGTTTGCGAAGTTAACATTTACGCATTCAAAATACATTATTTTTAAATATTAAATAATATTCAGTATAACCATTGTGTTTATATTTTAACTAGGCACAAATGCATATATCTGCACTATTGCAAGATTTTTTTTTTTTTTTTTAAGAAAGATGAAAATAAATTTGATCTTAATTGCTTCAGATTTTTTGTTCACATTAATATACAATATTGTTTATAAAATATTCAATGAATTCAAACCATAAAATGAAGTAACACATAAAAAATAATCGAGAAATTTTTTAAGCCATTTAAATCATGAAATGTCCAAATTAAACAAATGTTACAAATAATTTTAAAATTTCATTACTTTTTTTATATTAAATATATATTTAAATACACAAATGCACTTATTTCATAAGGTGCAAACCAAACAACATAAAATCTAATACAGAACTCAAAATTAAAAGTAAAAATTAATATAGAATACTGAATATCATAATGAAATATAAATAATTTACAACATTTATAATTTTTGAGATTATTAGAAAGATGCAAGGTAACATTCTAATACACAAGATTAATTTTTTATGTTATCTTATACAAAAAGCATAAAGATGTGTATTTGAAATCTAAAAAATACGATTTGGCATTAATGAATTCAGGATGTATAATTATACCATCATTTAAATACATAAAGTAAAACAGAATACAAGATCTAAGTAACACAATTATAGACAAAGCATAGTCAAAATACTTTCATAAAGGTTGAGGCAAGTGAAATATTTAATTTTTAAGGAGATGTTGAAATGGGAAATGTAACAAATTTCATGGATAAAATCTATAATAGAAAATAATGATTACACATGAATGAAATAAATAGAAATCAATTAAAAATAGTATTTTATATTGATATCTATACGAATAAGTAAATAAAAATAAATAAATAAAAGCATTAGCTGTTTAATTAGTATTTATACAAAACAACTACAATTAGATAAAATTCCTTTTGCTTACAAAAAAAAAAAAAAAAAAAAAAAAAAGATATTCAACAAAACCTTTGGTTTGATTTTTATTCAAAATAACTATTTAATTTGCAATATTTCAATTAAAAAAAATAAACATTTTTTAAAAATTCAAATGTTTAAAAAATGAAATATACAAGCTGTAGAAACTAATGATAAGAGTATTTTTGTAAAATAAACTAATAATTTTTTTAACGACTTCATATGCTTAAACAACAAAATTTAAAGCTAAGAATTTTAATCACAATTAAAATAATTAATAATTAGTAAAGGAAAAAATTAGAAAAGTTACCAGTTTTATAACTTAAGATACCCATTAATATTTATAACTAAGATTTTTTACTACATATAAAATGCTAAAAATAAAAGTATTTTTAAGATTAATTTCTTAATTTTTGAAGCAAGGTAAGCATTCAGCTTCATTTTTTTATTTTGCGTATAACTACAGACGTTACAAATTTCCCCATAGTTTTATTTCTGTATATATTTGTGAAATGTATTACATAGTTTGAACCAAACATTAAATTTAATGCAGCTTTTAAACAATTACGTGTATTTACTACTACGTACGTATGCACGCTTCGCATACATTAAAGAAAAAAAATCATTAGATAAAACTAATTTGTCGTGCGTAAATCAGAAAATGTTTGAAAATCGGTACAGCAGCAATCACGCAATTATTAAAAAAAAAAAAAAAAATCACTGGATGCAGCTATTTTGTTATGCATGAATCTGAAAATGCCTGACAAATGAAATTCGGAAAATGGTCGCAAAGCCAAATTCTTTCAAAAAAATATCTTTTTGCAATACAATAAATACACACGACATGAGCGGCAGGCGCGGCGCGAAAACAAAGTTTCGAGACACGTAAATGAAGTTCCGATGTGAAGAGGTTACCTGTGAAAAGTGTCGATACACCGAATCATATCACCGCATCAGGAATCGCTAATGCATGCCGTATCAAAGCTAGCCCAAGTGAGTTACATCCACTTTATTTCCTCTCGTTATTCTGGATTGAGGCGATCGTATCTGCAGAAACGAAAATTTGTTCTGCAGAACAGTTTATAAACCATTCTTTGAGTTTCTTTATTTCTCTCTTTCTTTCTTTCTTTCTTTTTTTTTTTTTTTTTTTTTTTTTTTTTTTTTAACACAATGTCAAAATTTCTTTGACTTAAGTAAAATCTTTCTGCAAGAGCATTTCTGTTTCTGCGACATTGTCGCCGTGTTTCTGCCACGGGGGTCCTTGCAATCTCCGGTGCCTGTCCCTATTGCCTGCGACAATGGCTTACCCGTGGGCTTCAATTTGGTTGCTTATCATACATAACAGTTTCGATACAGACAGTATCGAAAAATTTGAAGTAGCTCTTTTATATCTGAATCCCAGTTACTTATGAACAACATTATATGTGATGTACATAATATTTGCTCTCAAGTTATTTCCTATATTTATTTGATTTAATCAATCAACCATAGAATGACAGCAATTTCAAGCCACATATAATATTACAATATGCTATGATCGGCAACTTCTATCGCATGAGACAATCATTATTTTGTGGTTATATATACTTCATGCTTAGTTAATAGTAGTTGGTATATTGAAAAATAAATAAATTAGTATGTAAACTTGATCATGGTACTGCCTTAATGCCCTTGGCGACTTTTAAATTTTTGTTGCCGCTTTAGACCAAAATATAATTTATACGATTATTGTTCCTATACGCAAGCGAAGTGTGACGTCACTGACCGTCCGTGGATGCAAGAAAATGATTTCCTATGTTAATCGCCCATTGGATTTTTTGTAAAAAATGATTAAAAATCAAAGAAAATTATTTACCGATTTTAATCCCCGTATTTGGGTACACATATGTATTAGTTATCATGTGCATGTGTTAGATTGAGTTATTTTGCTGTCAAATTGACAAAATTTTAATTTTAAATTTCAAAACTCTGTCTTTCTTGGCGCTTATTGTATTTGGTGATCAAAAACGTAATACGAATATATACATGACAGATGTATATTTTCGTAATATGCATTGTACGAAATATTGTTTCATATTATTCATTACTGTCTTAAAATAAGTTGTTAAAATAACCATGATTTTTGAAAGGAATTAAATTATGTTCGCCAAATAATTTGGCGATATTTTATTTTTCTACCAAGGATGACCGATATCAAATCTATTCCGCTACAGCATATTAGTATCTTATATCAGATACTTTATTTAGACATTTGAATACAAATTTGACTTCAAATTATGATAGAATATTTATCATTTCCCTTTTAATTAGTATATTAGTTGGATATTTATTGTGTTAATATCATCCTTTGAAATTAAATGTTTGTGTTTTCAATCGAATACGGAAGTTTGCCATTTTTTTTTTCTAGAGTTTTGAAATTAAAAATTCAAATTTTGTCAATTTGACAACAAAAATAACTTAATCTAATGCATGGACATGGTAACTAATACTCGTACATATCTATACCTAAATATGCGGATTAAAATCGGGAAATATTTTTCCTCGATTTTTAATAATTTTTTACAAAAAATCCAATGGGCGTTTAACGTAGGAAATATTTTTCTTGCATCCACGAACGGCCAGTGACGTCATCACTTCGCTTGCGTATTTCTTTCTATCTTTTCCTTGGCGAAAAATATCCGATCTACTTCAGCATCAAAATTATAAAAAATTGTCAAGAATTATCAATAAGAAAATACCTTTACCATAATGCTGAATTAACTTTTATGCCAAGCGTGTTTCATACACCATACTAAAAAAAAAAAAAATTATACAGACACGACATTATTTCATTATTTCATTATTTAAAACATGAAAATCTGACATTGACAGATTTTAATTAAGTGCCAGAGGCCTACTGCTAAACTTGTTAATATCGACAAATTCTTCTTTAGTTAATTCGTGACGATCTAAATTCCATGATAAAGTTTTCATTAAATCAAACCAATGTGTTTCAGCTGCAGATATTGTAACAAATAACGTTGGAAGTCCAAACTGTCTTATAGCCACAAAACAACGTTTTTTCTCTTTTTCCCAATGAGGGGGAGGTGTGCCTTGGAGGGGACTCATGTCAAAGGTGTGTCTTGAGGGGGACTCATGTCAAAGTTGTACCTTGGGGGGGGACTCATGTCAAAGTTGGGCCTTGGGGGGACTCATGTCAAAGTTGGGCCTGGGGGGGGACTCATGTCAAAGTTGGGCCTTGGGGGGACTCATGTCAGAGTTGTACCTTGGGGGGGACTCATGTCAAAGTTGGGCCTGGGGGGGGACTCATGTCAAAGTTGGGCCTTGGGGGGACTCATATCAAAGTTGTACCTTGGGGGGGACTCATGTCAAAGTTGTGCCATGGGGGGAGTTATGTCAAAGTTGTACCTTGGGAGAATTTTTTATATTTTTTAAAAACTTGTAACCTTCGTTATGAGTAATCAAATTATCTACAAAATCTTCATTCAATAAATCCCCATTCAATAAACCGACTGAAATAGGCCCTTAGCACTATTAAGAGTGACGTATAAAAATTCGACAACGCTGTACCGACTGAAATAGGCCTCTAGCACTAAAAAATCTGAAGTTGAGGTATATAAAAAAAAATGCTGTGAAATAAAATTCAGAAGAAATATGTTAGATTTGTAATATTACTATTTTATTTTAAAATTATAATGTGTCATTTTCTCATCGACCAATTTAACATTTAGTAATTTCTTATTTTTCGCATGAAAGCATATTTCATTTTATGCTAAAACAATAAATAAATATATCTCATAAACTTTTTTTGGCAACAATTAAAAATTTAAATGCCTTATAGTAAGTCAATATAAGTCAATAAGTTTATTACTTTCATATTTTAATTAATTTTAAAGATTTTTTCAATTTTTTTTTTCCTAAACCATCCCTGACCTATAAGGAAAAAAACAAAAAAAGAATGATCGAAATCGGTCAAGCCGTTTACGATTTTATAAATAACATACAGACAAACATTCATTTTTATATATATAGATAATTAATTCAAATCTATATAAATAAAGAGAAAATCTGTGTGTGTGTATGTGTGCGTGTGTGTCTGTATGCGCTCTAGTGCTCACACTACTGTTCGCAGAGCTACCAAACTTGGCAGATGGGTATCTGGGACCCTGTAGGTGTGCACATCATCGAGATGTTTTCGAATTTGAATTTTTGTAATTAATTTTATTTTTTGATTTCAAATATTGGTTTCAATGTTTCATTTTTTTCTGAAACTTGTTCTTTTGTTTCAATCATCTGCGTATCTTAGCAACGGGCCTAGCCTGCTAGTATATAATCTGTATTAATAAAATCAGACTTTTGTCTGTAAATTTGTCGGAATCGAAAAATTTTGCGATATCTTCACGTTTCACACCCCATGAAAGCCGAAAATGACTTCAGAAAATTTTGCCTGTGTGTGTGTGTGTGTGTGTGTCATCGTGTCCGTATGAAGCTTTTTTAGTTCCCCATCATACTATAGGTATGGGGAACTTAGGTAATCGTGAAAATTTTCGACCTCGGTTTTTTGACTTTTTTACACGTTTTCAGGTGTGAGGAATCCGAAAATGACAAAATTTCTATGGTGTCTGTCTCTAGGGTGTCTGTTAGTCTGTTAGTCTGTTAGTGTGTAAGTCCGTTAGTTTGTTAGTCTGTGTACACGATATCTCAAGAACAAATTGTCGCAGAGAGGTCAGATCAGTTTTAAATTATTACTTTCGAAACTGGCAAGAACCCTATTTATTTGCAACATTCGAATTTAAAAACTTCGTAAGTTATTAGAAATTTACGATTTTCTTAACATGAGAGAATAGGACAAAAATTCACTTAAACGTGCATTAAATGGAAACGTTTTACTGTAAAAGTGTCAGATCAGTTTTAAAATATCAGTTTTGATGCCGAAAGGAACATCAGTAACTATAAATATGCAACTTTGAAAATTTCGCAAGTTATTGGAAATTTACGAATTTCTTAACATGGCAGTATAGGGCAAAATTTCACATAAACGTCAATTTTGAGAGATATTTTCATCGTAAAGATGTCAGACTACTTTTGAAATATTATTTTGGACACTGGTATGAATATTAATGACTATGAGTTTTCCAATATAAAAATTTCGTAAGTTATTGGAAATTTACGAATTTCTTAACATGGCAGCATAGAGCAAAATTTCACATAAACGTCAATCTTGAGGGATATTTTCATCGTAAAGATGTCAAACCACTTTCGAAATATTATTTAGGATACTGGCATGAATATCATAGACTATGATTTTTCCAATTTAAAAAAAATTCGTAAGTTATTTGGAATTTACGATTTACTTAACATACCAGAATAAGGTAAAATTGAGCATAAACTTTCATTTTGAGGCTCATAAATACATTAGACAACTTCAAAATTACATTTATGATATTTGTTTGAACATGATTGAATACAAATATTCTAATAGGAAAATTTCGTAAATTATTCGTAATTTACGATTTTACCAACATAGCGAAATTGTAAATTTTTCATATAAATATGAATTTTGAGGATTATTGCATTGGAAATAGTAGCATGAAAGCTAAACAACGGAATTGACCCTGATAAAATAAATTAATAGATTATAATAAGTAAAATATATCGAAGTGAACGGTGGATAGCCTATTAGGCAGGGTTTTCATTCTGTCACTGTATCAAGCTTTTGTCAAATTCATTTCTTTTAACATGATTATATATCTCAAACTAGAAATTTGTGAGAACATAAATATGATGGGGAACCGAGCAGAGTCCACCTATGCCAACTAGTTTGTCCGGGCATCACTTGAGCACGGCTGGGCGGAATTCAACAGCGCTTGGCAGGAATTTAGGTCTTCACCCAACTTAAAATTATATCTATCAACTTTTCAGAAATTCCCACCCATTCCCCCCTGGGGGGTAAAAAACTAAAACACGTTTGTCCGGGCATCACTCAAGAACGGCTGGACGGAATTCAACGGCGCTTGACAGAAACTTAGGTCTTCACCCAACTTAAAATTATATCTATAGAAATTTTCAAAATTATGATTAGTGTTTAAATTGTGTGTAAAAAACGCCTGCGCATGCGCCATAAATATTTTTTCACTAAAATGCTTTGAATGGAAAAATAAAATATAAAAATAAATTTTTAAGTTAAAGACTTTTTTATTCGCGTGATTCGGACTACAAATTATGAAAAGATTGAAATGAAGTGTTGCCATCTAAGTTTCATACTTTAGTTAATTTTAAAAAATCTAATTGTCGTATCGAAAAACTGTTAACACCCCAGGATTCAGAAAAATCCCCCCTTTCATTTGGTACTGAATTTGTAACGATAAGTCTGATACTTCTCATTTATTTTCCCTTTTTACGTTTTTCTGTTGCCACTTAAATGTCATACTTTAGTTATTTTTAAAAAATCTAATTGTCGCAGCGAAAACCTGTTGCACCCCTGGATTCAGAAAAATCGCCCCTTTCATTTGGTATCAAATTTATAAATATAGGTCTGATATTTCTAATTTATTTTACCCTTTTTCCGTTTTCAACCTAGATTCGGTAGAAGGTTTTATATTTATATATATTTTTAATTTCTAGAAATAAAATGAAATATTTTCAATTTCACGTGAATAATAATAATAAAAATTAGAGAGAAAAATACCTACAAAAGTTTTTTTTTTTTTTTTTTTTAAACAGGAATTTGTATGTGGATAAATATTTTCATAGAGATATTTGGCATTAGTTTAATATTTTTATTTAATTAAGCAGCACTTTTCTTTCCTGCAGTAAAACAAAATTTTTTGTTGTTATTATGTACCTTATGAGGTTTTTGTATGTTCTCCCCTTAAGTGTAAATGATTATAATTTGGATTTTATTAAGATTTTTTATTTTTATTTTGTAAATATCAGAAAAGAGTTTTTATTTTATTTTATTATTTTATTTTTCTCGCCAAGATCTTTAATTGCACAATTGAGATAGCCAATTCAGTGCATCGCAAAAATGGCTTAAAATATTTAAAGTCACCAAAGGTTTCCCATACTAAAGCTGTGCGTTTTGTATTTATATATTTATAATATTTTCTATTAAAGACTTCTGTGGTCACGAAATTTGGTGCGTAAATTGTTTGTTTGCATCCGGCACTTATTGTAACTGGATTTCACGAAATTCGAAATCCCCCCCCCCCTTCCTTCTCGGAGTCGGAGGGCAATAAACGGTATAACTTCAGTATAACCCCATAGCTGAATTTGGCGATTTTTCTTTGGCGCCGTTTTGAAGGATAACGATGTCGTTCTGGACTGTTTGAGATATAATATGGCAGCCTAATATGTTGTTTATTTTGGATTTATGATTTTATGTTTTATGATTTATGATTTGGATTATGATTTTATCATTTATCATATATGATTTCTGATTTTTTGATTTATGATCCAGCTATAATCGCCAACAAACAAATCGCCAAATATCGTTGTGGGGTTATACTGAAGTCGTTCCCAATAAACATGTGTAAAAACATATTTTTCCGTTTGAATTGGCTTTGAATTATCTTAGAATGGCGAATTTTGGTGTGTGTATATTGATTAAGTGTACGCATTATGTACATTAGTGGGATTTTGCAAAACTTCGAACTCACCCGTTGGGGAAGGGGAAGTAAGAAGTGGGTAAGTTGCGCCGAAGGCAGTGGGGACCCAGACTGGTGGTGATTGGTGATTGGGTTTTACGTCGCACTAATGCTGCGCAGATGGGCAATTGGCGACGGTCTGGGACACACCCCTAGAGGTGGTCCGGAGACATGCCATCATAATTTTGATCCTCCACGGAAGGGATGGCTCTCCCGCTTCGGTAACCCCCAGAGGTATAATTTTTGATGGGAACATGGAGGACATTGTGGCCACGACAGATTTTACGTGCACCAGCCACCATTAGTGTACACGACGGTCTTTGGCCGGCTCGAGTACCGAACCCGCAATCTTCCAATTACGAGGCCGGCGCTCTACCGACTGGGCTACCGCGGCCCGACCCAGACTGAATATTGATTAAGTGTACGCATTATGTACATTAGTGGGATTTTGCAAAACTTCGAACTCACCCGCTGAGGAAGGGGAAGTAAGATGTGAGTAAGTTTACCGAAGGCAGTGGGGACCCAGACTGGATATTGATTAAGTGTACGCATTATGTACATTAATGTGATTTTGCAAAATTTCGAACTCACCCACTGAGGAAGGGGAAGTAAGAAGTGGGTAAGTTGTGCCGAAGACAGTGGAGACCTATACTCCTCACTTTGCGAGCGAGAAAACCTCTACAAATCACAGCGAGAACTTAGGTTATTAATAAAGATATGGGATTTTGACAACTCATTTAAGTTTAATGTCCAGCGAAGCGGGCAAAGCCTGCTAGTAATAATAATATAATTTAAAAGCATAGACTGTTATTGCAGTTATTTTACATTTCGCAAAAATTGTTTTTTTTTTTTTTTTTTGGAAGATAACCGATTGTAGTAGAACAATGTACATGAAGAAAGGTTATAAAATAATCTGGTGTGTCACTCACACGACTTTCTCTTACCTTAAAATGTCATGTTGTAAATACGGATTGGAGATTAAGTGGTAAGATAACGAGTACTGTTATGCAAACCTATGTTAAAACAATTCAAACTAGGCTTTGTAACAGTTTTACTTGACAAGTAATTCTGTGTGAGGGGTGGGGGGGGGGGGGCTCAACATTTATATACAATTCAGATCAGTTATTAAATTAAAAAGTTCATTTAAAATTGTTTAGACAACTTTCTTACCAACATACCTCGAACTTAACCGTCTTGATCAAACTTTTGAAAATACAACATTGGGATAGCCTAAAATTATTTGTTTTTAATTTTCTCTAACAGACACAAACAAATATCAAACGTTAAAAGCTTGACTTCAGCATTCAAGAAGCCCAAAAGCGTGTAAATATACAAAAAACCAAGCGATGAATATTTACTGAAAAAAAAAAAAAAATACATTCTTTACCGTATGGCTATGAGGAATTAATTTCAGTTCTTGAGCAGCTTTTGACAGCCCTGTATATCTTTTGAAAGTTATGTACATATCACATGGTGGACATAAATCTGTATATATATATAAATTACGTGTCACGATGTTTGCCGGGGTAAACTCCTAAACTAAGGAACCGATTTTAATGAAATTTTGTACACTGTGTGCAGTTTGGTCCAACTTGAGAGATAGGATAGTTTTTATCTCAATTTATTGTCACAATATTGTTTTATTGCAATTATTTGTTAATTATAGACCTTTATTAAAGTTGCTCCAAAATATCGGTGAGTTCCATTAATTTAATTGTTGCCGAAAAAAAAAAAAAAAATCTGGAGTGACTCCACTCGACTTTCCGAACATTGAGTAACTAACAGTTTTGTAGATAAAATAAAGAAAGAGGAATTGCTAAACAAACAAAAGAGAGAAAACCATAATAGAGTGTTTTTTTCTCCATATATCACACGAGGTTTTATTTAACGCTACTGAACTTTGAGCCCTTAGATCATAATGATAAAGAATTTTTCGTTTTGTCCCTGTAAAAATCTATAGATGCTAGATTCACCAAAATGCTTATAGTTAGTGCAACAGTGATTTATAATATTCATACAAATTTTCAGCTCAATTGAATAAGGCGTTTAGATGCTATCGCACTTTTAAAAATTTGGTCTCATACGCCATAATGATAAAGAATTTTTCTTTGTGTCCCTGTAAAAAAACTGTAGTGCCAGATTCACCAAAATCTATACAGTTGGTGCAAATGCGACCTATAACATGTGTAAAATTTTTTTGCTCAGATTAATAAGGCGTTTAGACGCTATCACACTTTTAAAAATTTGGCCCCATTGGCCTTAATGATAAAGAATTTTTCTTTGTGTCCCTGTAAAAAAACTATAAGTGCTAGATTCTCCAAAATCTATACAGATTGAGTATCTGTGACCTATAATATGGGTATAAAATTTTTGCTCAATTGAATAAGGCGTTTAGATGCTATCGCACTTTTAAGATTTTGGTCCCATAGGCCATAATGATAAAGAATTTTTCTTTGTGTCCCTGTAAAAAAACTATAAGTGCTAGATTCACCAAAATCTATAGGGTTCGTACTATGGTGACTTACAATATACGTACCAACTTTCAGGTTAATCGAACAAAGCCTTTAGACGCTAGCGTGTTCACAAACATACACACATACACACATACACACATACACACACACATACATACATCATCGTAAAAATAGTGAAAACGGACTCAGGGGACCTCAAAACGTATAGAAACATCAAAATCTCGAATTCGGATTTTTGACATGACTACAATACTTTCCTCACTATAGTGTTCGGAAAGTAAAAAAAATCTGGAGTGACTCCACTCGACTTTCCGAACATTGAGTAACTAACAGTTTTGTAGATAAAATAAAGAAAGAGGAATTGCTAAACAAACAAAAGAGAGAAAACCATAATTGAGTGTTTTTTTCTCCATATATCACACGAGGTTTTATTTAACGCTACTGAACTTTGAGCCCTTAGATCATAATGATAAAGAATTTTTCGTTTTGTCCCTGTAAAAATCTATAGATGCTAGATTCACCAAAATGCTTATAGTTAGTGCAACAGTGATTTATAATATTCATACAAATTTTCAGCTCAATTGAATAAGGCGTTTAGATGCTATCGCACTTTTAAAAATTTGGTCTCATAGGCCATAATGATAAAGAATTTTTCTTTGTGTCCCTGTAAAAAAACTGTAGTGCTAGATTCACCAAAATCTATACAGTTGGTGCAAATGCGACCTATAACATGTGTACAATTTTTTTGCTCAGATTAATAATGCGTTTAGACGCTATCACACTTTTAAAAATTTGGCCCCATTGGCCTTAATGATAAAGAATTTTTCTTTGTGTCCCTGTAAAAAAACTATAAGTGCTAGATTCTCCAAAATCTATACGGATTGAGTATCTGTGACCTATAATATGGGTATAAAATTTTTGCTCAATTGAATAAGGCGTTTAGATGCTATCGCACTTTTAAGATTTTGGTCCCATAGGCCATAATGATAAAGAATTTTTCTTTGTGTCCCTGTAAAAAAACTATAAGTGCTAGATTCACCAAAATCTATAGGGTTCGTACTATGGTGACTTACAATATACGTACCAACTTTCAGGTTAATCGAACAAAGCCTTTAGACGCTAGCGTGTTCACAAACATACACACATACACACATACACACATACATACATACATCATCGTAAAAATAGTGAAAACGGACTCAGGGGACCTCAAAACGTATAGAAACATCAAAATCTCGAATTCGGATTTTTGACATGACTACAATACTTTCCTCACTATAGTGTTCGGAAAGTAATAAATAAAAGCTTTGGAAACAGCCATTAAGTGGTATTGAAAAAAAAAAAAAAAAGAAAAGAAAGAAAGAAATATGAATTTGAAACTGTGTCTGGAGTCTCCCATTCCCCTTTAGCAAATAAATTATTCATAAATTTTATTTGCTAAAATATTAGTATGTATTCCCGTGTGTATTCACTCGGGGAAAGACGGCCATATTTTGGTAAAAACGTCGTCTTTTCCCAAATGAAAAGGAATAACTTTTTTCTCCCCAATGATCACTCTATT
The DNA here is from genome assembly GCA_963930645.1 of Salticus scenicus. Taxonomy (NCBI): domain Eukaryota; kingdom Metazoa; phylum Arthropoda; class Arachnida; order Araneae; family Salticidae; genus Salticus; species Salticus scenicus. Next base: position 290,764,014 of record OZ005649.1, read on the forward strand.
CTATATATGCTATACTATATCTATGAGTTCTATACGCAAGCGAAGTGTGACTCACTGACCGTCTGTTCAGCCAAGAAAAAGATTTCCTATGTTAATTGCCCACTGGATTTTTTGTAAGAAATTATTAAAAATCGAGGAAATTTATTTCCCGATTTTAATCCTTATATTTGGGTATAGATATGTATTAGTTATCGCGGGTGTTAGATTGAATTATTTTGCTGTCAAATTGACAAAATTTTAATTTTAAATTTCAAAACTCTGTCGCCCTTGGCTTTTATTATTATTATTATTATTATTATTTGGCGATCAAAAGCGTAACACGAAAATATACATGCCAGATGTATACATTGTACGAAATGTAATATGTATTATTCATTGTACGTATGTATGACATGTAATATGTATTGTACGAAATATTGTTTCATATTATTCATTACTCTTTTAATATAAGTTGTTAAAATAACCATGATTTTTGAAAGGAATTAAATATTTTCGCCAGATAATTTGGCGATATTCTTTTTTTTTCGCCAAGGATGACAGAAATGAAATCTATTCCGCTGCAAAATATTAGTATCTTACATCAGATATTTTATTTAGACATTTGAAAACAAATTTGACTTCAAACTATGATAGAATATTTATCATTTTCCTTTTAATTAGTATATTAGTAGTATATTAAAATTTAAAAGCATGGTATATAAAAAGTTTTTTTTTTAATCTTATAATTATTCTTATCTTAATCCTCAATGTTTCCCATCTTTATTAACTTGAATTTACTATTAAAATTTTAACATACTCAAAAACTTCTCATCACTTCGTTAAAATACACTAAACTTTTCCAAAATCTTTTTCTATTTAAAATGATACATGTATTTACTTTAAATGTCCAATATTTCATAAGATTTTCAATTTTAAAGTTTTAAAATATTTATCAAATTTACTTATTTTTCTGGTTTAGCCTTATTGTTTTCCTTTTTATAACTACAGCTGTTGCCCTCTTTAAAATATTTAAAATGATGAGGTCATTTTATAGTAAAATTATCCATTATAGCATATATTATATTTCACTCCTCCATAAAAATTGATTTTAAAATCGCCTGTTTCTTTTATACTTTTATTTTAATAGAATTTTAATAGAATTTAATTTATATATTAGTCATTTTAGCAATTTTATCCAAAGTAGCATTAGAAATAATATATATCACTTCTCCATTAAAATTTATAGGACCCTACAATAAAATTAATTTGTGCTTAATATCAACACTACGAAAATTTTTATCAATCGCTTCCAAATTTTGACCTAAGTTTCAAATCTCAACCCTGTGGGTTTTTACATCGGCTACAACGTTTTCGTCTTTGTTCGTAAATAATAATTTGACTGTACTAAATAGTTTACAGCCGTATAATTCAACGTATAACTTAGTCACAGCAACGCGTGGCCGGGTCTGCTAGTATAATCATGTATTAATAACACATTGCACTACCTGAAATACAGTTCCATCAATTTTCACGTATTGTCGCACTTTAATCTAGTTCTTTTGTGTAGCCCTGTAAATGAACCGTGAATGATTTCCATACCATATTCTACATGAAACATTTTTTTACGTATACAATATATATATATATTCGTTTCATTTGGTTTACTGCAGTCAATAGAGGTTCAACTCTACTTATCTGCAATTTCCCCCATAGACGTAATGTGTTTGAATTTTCTTGGGTGTCCCTGTACACGAACCATTTTCTTGATCTCATCGAAAAGTATAGTGTAGCATCTCTATATGATACACATTTAGGATACCAAGTTTGGACTTTCTTCTATAATTTGTGTTTGAAATTTTCTGATAACAGACATTCACACACACAGACCAACTGCTAAAAACAGGTTTTTTGGATTCAGGGAACCTCAAAACATGTAAATATAACAAAAACTCGATTTCGAAAATTTAACACAAAACCAATACTTTCTCTACCTTATGGGTAAGAGAAAGTAAAAAGTATTAAAAA